>VZSZ01006259.1:1689665-1903435 GCA_013398815.1 Ibidorhyncha struthersii | reverse complement strand
GGCAGTTTTCTGCAGCTGTGCTGCAATTTTGAGCTATGCATTATGAGATGCTCTTGGATTGTTATTCCATTAAGTCCTTGCTCACCTATTGTCTTTTGCGGAGGAATTTAGGAGAGAACGCTGATCTTTTTACAGTTGCAGTTGCAGCTGTTTTTCAAGATCCCTAAATATCTCTGACTGGTCATCACAGCCGTGGTTTGTAGAAGACATTCCTAGTAACAAATGCAAGGGATTCCAGAAGGTATCATCTCCGATTCCGGATTTGCAGTTGGAGAGCAAAGACTTACTCATTTCTTGCATGTTGAGGCACTCAATTCACGTGGAGATTTTTGAGCGCTCCAGGGACCGTTAGCCATTTAAAACCAGCTAGAAAAGGACATTGAACGATAATATTCCACTTGTTTCAGATCCCAGTATTCTGCTGTATCATTTTTCTGGCAATTGAACACCAAGAGTCTGCAAAATTAACAAATGAGTGAACCTGAGCTTGTTTTGGAGCCCACAGTCGTGGTCTAAATGAATTCAGTAGATATTCTGTGGATGTTTGTGGACATCTATGGGCATTTGTGGACATTTCACAGGGGTGGTCTGTGGGCTAAGGGAATATCTGTGTATTATATCAAAGGATGGGAATGGGGGTGCTGGTTAATGAGAGTGTGATGGATAGTGTGGGACCTGAGCCTGATGTAAATGGTATGGAATAAGGTGTGGAGAATGTCATGGTTTCAGTTGGGATAGAGTTAACTTTTTTACTAGCAGCTGGTATAGTGCTATGGTTTGGATTTGGGATGAGAAATACTTTTGATAGCGCACCGGTGTTTTTAGTTGTTGCTGAGCTGTCAAGGCCTTTTCTACTCCTCAATATCGCTCTACCAGTGAGTAGGCTGGGGCCGCACAAAAAGTTGGGAGGGGACACAGCCAGGACAGTGGACCCCAGCTGACCAAAGGAGTATTCCATACCATGTGACGTCATGCTCCATATATAAAGCTGGGGGAAGAAGGAAGCGGGGGACATGTGGAGTGATGGCGTTTGTCTTTCCAAGTAACCATTGCGTGTGATGGAGCCCTGCTCTCCTGGAGATGGCTGAACACCTGCCTGCTGATGGGAAGCAGTGAATGAATTTCTTATTTTGCTTTGCTTGTGCGTGCAGCTTTTGCTCTGCCTATTAAACTGTTTATCTCAACCCACAAGTTTTTTCTCACCTTTACTCATCCAATTCTTTCCCTCATCCAAACTGAGGGGAGTGAGCAAGCACCTGCGTGGTTCTAGTTGCCATCTGGGATTAAACCATGATGCTGTTCTAGTTGCTGCTCTTCACTAGGAATAGATACAGCAGTAATGCAGCCCTTAATGACAGACACACCTTCTGAAGTCATATCAGATAGGCACAAAGTATTGTTCCCTTCTTCAGTAAAATCCCTATGTACCTTTAGCCAGTAACCCCTGGTGAGCAGACTGCCATATTTTTTAACCAAATTAGGTTATCTGTCATGTGAAACAGATAGAAATTTCTGGGTTTTTTTGGCATTGCCACCTTTTGAACCTTCTTCCCTTCTTCACTTCTCGGAAGTGTCAGTCATGTTTAGATCTCCAATGTAAAAGAACTGGTAAGAGTTCATTTCTCAGGTGAAAGGGCTCCACAACAAATATTTCTGGTTGCAGAAAAGAACAGAGGGTGGAGAGCAGCCTTACATACTAAAAATGTAACTCTTCTTACTAGGAAACTAACATGCAGAAGATGACCTCAATGACAATTATTCCATTGCTGCAGAAGGCTGATAGGTTGACCTACAAGATGCTATCAAGTTTTTGCATTGGATTATATCTAATATTTGAAACAAAGCGGGATTGTTACCAAATCAGGGTCTTCCTTTAGGTTTTTTCATGGCAACCAGTATCTTCACAGAGACTTTGGCTCTGATTGTTCTTAGAAGGCTATGATTATATACTTGGCTTATAAATAATAGCTCTTTTCATTAACTGAAGAGCGCTGTCGACCTCATTCTAAATGTCTTAGATTTGCTGAGTTTAAGTGTTAAATACCAGTTGGTTCACTGTCAGTCCTTGGCATTTACGATAGCAAAACTGGACTTGATAGTAGCCTCTCTTTAGTACCTAGAATCCCTTCAGTAGAAGGAGCTTTGTTCCTCTGTTTTCAATCTCTGTTGAATCTAGCCTTACTTGGATAGGTCATATGATTGTACAAGTGTAGCTATGTATACCAGACTTCGAATATAATGTTTGTAAGCATCAGGCATCCCTTAATGAAAAAGTAGCATCAGTCAGGCCACTACTTTCTTGATATATACCACAGTAATTATTGTAATTAATATTCATAGTTCCACATGCTACTGAGAGATACTAAATCACATCTGCAGAAACACACCATTTTTTTTTCTTACTTTGTGCAGGACGATAACCAAAAGTACTCTTCTTTGATACTGAAGAACCTATTTGACTGGACCAAGAGCTCAAGAATTATATGCTGTGAGCAAGTTCAGTGTGCCTGAAGATATTTTTGTCAAGCCTCTATACCACGTATTGCAGAATAGCAAATCTGTAAGGTGATAGGCAGTACTACTATCATTCTCCTACATTAAATAATGGTACTCTTAGATCCCTTCAAATATGCATTAATTATGCATTTTGTCCCCGGACTTGTTGCACAGGCCATCATATTCATGTCTTAGTCTGTCACCGTTCAAGGATGAAAACTGTGAGAGAGAATTTCAGTTATTTGATCATGATAGATCATGAGTAATATGTTAAAATGATGGGTTGAATCATTCTAACAAGAAGCTTTTAGAACCGGATCTACTCTAAGACTACTCTCTTTTTGTTTCAAGAATCATTAAAAAGACACCAAAATTCTGTTCCAGAAACAAACTTCCTCTCGGGTGTCCAGGATGCATTCCCTTCCTTTCTGAATTAGTGCACATGGCAATACAGAACAGACTACCCAAGCTATAGATGACCCCAACTACAAGCCCAGGAAGTAACATTTTCAGGACAATTTGTGGCCTTTGTTCCATTGACACAAAACCCCTAGAAATTCTTTTCTAGAAATTCTTGATTGTTCACTGGAGCTACAGAAATTTGATCTTTTACTGGTTTCCCCAAATTTCATTGAGGTGTTGTTTCACTTCTGCATCCTGAAATTAAACTCTTATCTATTTTATTCATTTTTATACTGGTAGTTTTTGAGGTCTTTAATTGGACTTATTAGGCCTGTCAGGAACTCTGTCGTTCAGTGAGGTCTTGATCTTGTACTGTTTTCTCTGATTAAACAGCCATTTGATCTACTGATGATACGTTCCCTTTAGGGTGGGAGAGTCTTGATCAACAAACACACTGGTTGCCAGAAAATCTGCCCTGAGAGTTGACATACATACTCTGTATGTCTTGTACTGTTTTCATTAAGGATATATTTTTTTTCTTCAAGTGGTCTCAGAGGGTTTTTTTTAAGGAGAAAATAACTTTGTCATTGTTTTTCTCAAAATCACATGCCTCCACTGCTGAGACAGCATTGTTTACCATGGTTGTTGGACATGTCTTATCTTTTTATATCTGGTAAAGGATTCCTCATTTTCCATGTCAATTTTTTGACAAAGTTATCTGTGATCAAATACTATCAATTATGAGTTGTTGATCTTTTCATGTCAATTGGCTTACCTATTTTGTCACAGAGACATGCAGATAAATGATTGTGTAAAGATGTAACACAAAATGCAGCTTTGATTCTGACAAAATTGTCTACAGAAATTGATGTTCATTTCCTCCATTTATCCTGGGAGATGCAGGCTTTCTTGAAATCTTTGAGGTTATATCTTTCTCTTCAATTACTGGGTTGATGAAGTGCATGTTTCTGTGATCCCTCTCCTCATGTCTGTATCCTAGAGAGTACTAACAAGGGGCATTGTCAGGGGAGTCCATTAAATGAGTTGAGTGAGCAGAGAGATCTTTTGCAAACATATGGCTTGGCTAATCATAGTAGCAATTCAGCATAAAGCCTTTTCCCTCAAGTCCAATAATTGTGTTTATATTCATAGGTTGTCCACAGCTTCTTTTTCTTTGCTGCTGGACTGAATCTTGTCATTGCCCTCCTTCAATTAGCATATAAGCACTGGTAAGTTTGAGGTTTGCTACACAATTAAAAAATTCTTACAGCAGCAGTGATGTAAGTGCCACATTACACTGACCACAGGATGCAGTTTTGTCATCTGGAGTTACATCCTAAGTGGGCTGAATTCTTAGGTCCTGCATAAGAACATAACACTTTTGCACTGGGCAACAGCACTGCAGGGAATGTCTCCAGAGAGAAAGATGCTGTCCTCCATAAAATCATAGAATCATAGAATGGTTTAGGTTGGAAGAGACCTTAAAGATCATCTAGTCCCAACCCCCTGCCATAGGCAGAAACACTTCCCACTAGACCAGGTTGCTCAAAGCCCCATCCAGCCGGGCCTTAAACACCTCCAGGGGTGGGGCATCTGCAACTTCTCTCGGCAACCTGTTCCAGTGCCTTACCTCCCTCAAAGTGAAAAATTTCTTCCTAATATCTATTCTGATTCTACCCTTTTCCAGTTTGAACCCATTCCCCCTCATCCTATCCCTACATGCCCTTGTAAAAAGTCCTTCCCCAGCTCTCCTGTAGGCCCCCTTTAGATATTGGAAGGTCACTATAAGGTCTCCCCAGAGCCTTCTCTTCTCCAGGCTGAACAATCCTAACTCTCTCAGCCTGTCTTCAGAGGAGAAGTGCTCCGGCCCTCTGATCATCTTTGTGGTCCTCCTCTGGACCCGCTCCAGCAGGTCCATGTCTTTCCTATGCTGCGGGCTCAAGAGCTGCATACAGTACTGCAGGTGGGGTGTAGTGAGAGCAGAGCAGAGGGGCAGAATCACCTCCCTTGACTTGCTGGCCACATTTCTTCTGATGCAGCCCAGGGCGTGGTTGGCCTTCTGGACTGCGACTGCACATTGCCAGCTCATGTGGAGCTTCTCATCAACCAACGCCCCCAAGTCCTTCTCCTCAGGGCTGCTCTCAATCTATTCTCTGCCCAGCCTGTATTTGTGCTTTGGATTGCCCTGACCCAGATGTAAGACCTTGCACTTGGCCTTGTTGAACTTTATGAGATTGGCATGGGCCCACATCTCCAGCCTGTCCAGATCCCTCTGGATGGCATCCCTCCCCTCCAGCATGTCTACTTTGTCACACAGGCAATGATCCCAGGTATTCCTCAGCCTCAAAACCCTACGCCCGAGCTACTTAGAAAGTCATTCAGCAGTCAGATATTTTAGCTTAAGTTTCACACTGAACTGAGCTCTTAGTAGTTGGAAGAGTTTTGTCCAAAATAGAGCCTGTTATAGTTTGTAAGAACTTCATGACTACATGCCTGTCTTCATGGCTGAAATTTTCATATAGATGTGTCCCTCTGAAATAAATTTCCCTTGGGCTCCTAAAATATTCTTCATATTTAAACAGAGTAAAAGAACTGGGCATAAAAGAATCCATATTATTCTCTGTATAAAAATACAAATATGTATTTAAACAAAAAGATACAGATATATACTTATGCAAGAAATTGTTGTCTCAAACACAGATAATAGATCCTGTGCAATCTCACTTTGCTATACACCCCAATATCATGTTCCAACAGTAGGGCTTTACTAAAATAAGGATTACTAATCAGAAAGTACAGTTGTCATTTAATACTGAATGTTTGGCTCCTCCTTTTGAATGCAGGGATGAGACATATGGATAATTGTGACAGTTGTTTAATTTATCACAAGAAAGCTGCTGTATTGCTGAAAGGTCAGTTTTTTTTATAAGATTTAAAAAGAAAACCCTTGAAAGTGCTGGTGCGTATTCATTCTTAATTCATCTAGTTGTTAGAATCTGTGTTTTTTATTCAACAACTGAACAACTGATATTGTTAGACAGGCCAACAGTTGCTCTTTCATTTCAAACCAATATCATCTAATTGGCACTAATAATCACATCTGTTTTTTTCAGCATTGGTGAATATAAAAGGACTTCTGCATCATCTGTATATGTCTCTATGGCCATTCCAATATATTCGTTCATAATCATATGCAATTAGAATGCCCCATAAAGTCCTTCAGGCTTTTATGTCAAATTTTGCAAGGTTTTTTTTTCTTGAATTTTTCTTGAGAAGCAGAATAGGCACTAAAGCTTTTAAAATGCAAGTTGTTCAAAGTACAGTGGTTTCTTTTGCTATCTTTGTTAACTTTCTATTGCCAAAAACATAGAAAGCTGAATTAGTAGTGTACTGATTCTGTAAGCACAAGCTTGCTGGAAAAACTATCCTTGAGTCATATTTTCTGGTTTTCCTTTTTTAATCAATCTTTTCATGAACGTTACAGTTTGTAATCAGTTGGGGTTTTTTAACCTACTTTCATTCCTTCCCCAGGTCTCTGATGTATGGCTTATGCAGGTATCTGTGGCATTATGAAATTAGCTTTCAGAAACTGAATAGGTTGCACCATTTCCAGCCCTATTAGCAACCTTCTATATTAATTTCTTGACAATAAAAAAAGTGAGGCAGTCTGATGTGTGCAGCATCTATTCTTGCTACTTATTTTTTACTTGTCATAAATTCCACCTATAGGGAATGTGTACTATTTTTTACTTGTCATAAATTCCACCTATAGGGAATGTGTAATAACTTGTCCTGAGGATATTTAAGCTAATCTTTATGAGACAAACATGTTCTCAGCACTTACTAGTGGCATGTAAAGTCCGTTCCAGTCCTTGGAGTTAGCATATATTTTTGCTGTATTTTTTGTCTTTTAAAAATTGCAGCTCAGTTTTCTAATCCACTCTAAGTTTTAACCACTGATACCATTCGTTTTTTGCCAGGTTTATGTTGGGTTTTGCCTTGATGGAAGTTTTTTAGCAAAGTATGGCATTAGCAATGGTCAATGGCAATAATAGTGACTATAATACTAGTTGATTAGTTAAGGGAAAGGATGGGTAACTTTTTTATTGCTCTGATCAGGATTTTGGAAAAGGCTTAGTTCCTAGTTATTACTTCAAGAAATTCCGTAGTGCTATTGAAAATATAACATTTTGTTTCATATTTGTAAAATGAGCACAACAATCTTTCTAAAAATATTCCCCATTTTGTAATAATTTTAAAAAGGTGGGTCACAATCTGTAATAATTTATAGACTATTGTCTTTTCAGGATATACCACAAGGATGGGAAAATATATGCTTATGGGATTGCATGCAGATTTCCTATTTATTTTCCTTCATTTTACAGTTAGCCTCCTAGTAACCGAGACACTAGACAATTAGAGTATCCCAAATATTGGATGTATGGCAAGATAAGCCACAGACTGCAGCAGAGGTATCTGCATGTATCTTCACAGAGTTGATGAATATCCAGTAGAACTTACAAGTTCAGATTCAATGCCACACTTGACCAGGCTACTAACTGTTGTGGTAGGCTAGCTTTGACTAACAGCCAGCTCCTCATACGCTTCCCATTGTTGAACAGGAGGAGAAAATAGGATGAGAAAGCTCATGAGTTGACATAGAGAGATTGCTTACCAGTTACCAAGTTGGGCAAAACATGCTCAACTTTCAGAAAAATAATTTAATTTATTGCCAGTTAAAATAGATTAGGGTAGTGAAAAACAAAGACAAACGTTAAAATACCTTTCCTCCCCACTTTCTCATGCTCAACTTCACTTCTTCACTTTTGACTCCTCTACCCCCCACACACATCCCCAGGCAGCAGTATGGAGTATGGGGGGTAGTTATGGTTATAGAGATAGTCACTCACAAAGATTGTTCAAGACTGAGTGGGTGAGACCAGCCAAGAGATGCGGAGCAAATGCCCAAGCGGCAGTTTTCTCTGAACAGAAAGAAAGAGGAGAAACTTTTTTCCTTGGCCCCACCTTTGGATATTTTCCTGTTCACATATACTCCTTTTCAAATGTCTCTGTCAATTCAAAGACAGCTTTTAGTATTTTTCCTTTTTTTTGTGTGTGTGGTAACTGTGCTATGTTGATACTTGTTTTAGGCATTGCAGCTATCTGAAGTAGAGATGGAAGCTTTCTTTTGCCTCTCTTGTCCAATGTTACAGGACAGGCCTAATACACAGAGGAGTTTGCTTTGTTTTTCATCGTTGTTTGCTGTGTTGTATGTGGAGCGCTGCTGGAGGCAGGTAGCGGATTGGCTAGGTGATTCATCAGTTTCCATGGGGCCAGTTTTTCATGCTGCAGCTAAAAACTCATTGTGCCTTATATTGTACATGGTTGTTAACAGAGATACAGGTGAACAGCAGGGACCAAGCACAAAATGAATAATAAAACAGGAAGCAAAATAAAGATTGCAAACCCAAACTGGGAAATGACCTAGAAGACACATCTGTAAAATCGATACAGCCATATCATATGATACTAACTCAAAAGTAATTCAGTGTCTGCATTAATTAATAACTAAACCAAATCCACCTTCAGTCACATTGAACATGCTTTCAACTCAGCCCAAAGCAAAGTTTATGCAAGAATGGTGCACAACTAAATCTAACCTGCTGAAAGTTAGACAAAGCCACTTTGCTCATCAGCTAGAGCCAATTCAAATTTGTTCCAATCAGGGAGCTGTGTAGATGGGTCAGGAGATGTGCCTGGTCACAGGCGACACAAATGTGAAAGCAGCTGTTGGGGGGTTTCTTCTTTGATAATTTCCTCACTCTGCAGTGGGCTGCCCTGGGGCCAAGATCACAAGTGAGAGCTACCACTCCCATCTTTTGCCCCCTGTGTGGCATTGTACCACTCTGTGCTGCCTGTACTGAGAACTGCTTGCTGGTTCTCTTCCTGTTGATGGAGTGTACTACAACCAGCAGGTAATCAATGTCTGGCCGCTCTCTTCCAAATCTGCATATTTTGAGCTTTTTCTGGAGTCTAACTCCATAACATACAGGGTTGAGTTGGTTCCAAGAGGGTTTTTTTCAGAACAACCTTATTTAAGGTTTTGCTCTGAGATGGTAGTTTGGAAATAACCCCAATTAACTGTATTTATTGGCTTAATGTAACTGTACTTTACCTTAGGCAATTTTGATTAAGAGAACATAGAAGTTAGTGATACTTCCAGTTTAAAGGGCTGCATCTCCTTTAGGTAACCCTAAACTGTTATTTTCAATCCATTTACTTCTGACATTCTGTCAGTCCACTCTTTCTTATACATAATGCATGAGAAGAATATTTAAAGTACACTAGTGTTTTGACACTGATGAACAGTACTCATAATACTTGTATTTTCGAAGAGCTAAACCCAAAGGAATGAATAATGGTTGGGATGATACACATGTACAGTATAAAAATGTCTAAGTCACAAGTGCTGCATTGCTACTAGAAATCACATCTCTCAATTTCTATAACAATTTTCAAAATGAACATTACCACTTAATCACATTCATTTGCAGTTCTTTATTTCTTTAATATATGTAAAGGTTAGTACCCTGAAAGTGACTGTTTTGAAAACCAGGTTTTTTAAAAGGTGCCGTTTGTTACTAAACCTGGGGATCTGAATGTCTGTTTCCAGAGGAATGATTGTCTTTTGGTTGAGACCTCAGCCAAGAAAAGCAGCCATTGACAACCAAGCCTGTCACTTCAAACTCCCTTACCATCAAAGGTGAAAACCAGATGTTTCTAGAGGACTTCCAGGTAATAAAGAAATAGGAATAATTTATGAACACAATTCTTGGAAATACTTTATCCACTTCTAGAGAGTGAATTTTCAGAGCCAGCATGGTATGAAGATGTTGGTGTTCTATTTTATTTGGGATAGCTAGGAAGATGGAAACATATGTGTATTTTCTTCATAAGCTGAGGACAGAAAAACTTGAGACAAAGGTTTGACAATAGCGCAGTATGATTCAAGTTATGACTGTTCAGTATATGGGGTGTTCAGGTTTTTTTCCACAAACAGAATAATTTAGTTACTAATGAAGTAGACTACTAGGTCATTTTTTTGTATTTGGGAAGTACTGCCTCACTTTTTTTATCATGTACAGATCACTCATAAGGTGCTCATTCTTTTTTTCCCCTTTTTTTACTGTAAGAGAAATAAAAGAAAGACACAGCCTTCCTGCATTTTCTTGCCCTTGACAGTTTAATCAGAGAAAATGTATTTCAGCCATTTGACATTTATTTATGGTAATGAAATTGATTCAGATTATGTAACCTCCCAAAGCTCTTGGAGGTAACGTGCTTTCGGCTTCTATATGGAGTAAATTTAAGTGGACAACTCAGGGGAGTAATATCAGCAAGATAAAAAGAACGTCATGGACCTAGCTTGCAAAAGTACAACTACAATTTAGCAATGATCAGCCAGCAAAACATGCCACAAAGTTGCAAGTTTGTAAAACTCATTCTTACTTTTATTCAAGACGATTTATTCTAGAACCCCATTTCAAATCCTGTTCTTGGTCACGCTCTATTAACTCATAAGAGGTCTCATACTCCACCAGTTGCTGTTTATTTCAGATAGGACGCTTGTGTGAGATGACATGGCATATTCAGTAAAGGTTGTTAATTCTGTGGGCAATCTAATCTAAAATCACAGAGAAAGATCATAAATAAACATTCATATTTAAAGAGTTCAGTGGACTGATTAAGTATCCCTATGCTTTGCAAATGTTTCTGTTTGTTGAATTTTACTTGTGTATGTCGAACGTTACCAGAACTTTTCTAATACAAATCAGTGCAGCCAAAAATACTGAGGTGCATTTCAGATTTTCAGAATCTGCAGTAGCTGTCAGGTGCCACTGTGAGTTGCAGCATTACTAATAACAGCCTGACAGGCCAGCATCAGGATTGCTGTCTGGCATTCAAATGCATAAATACTTGATGCAGAGTTGCATAGTTTTGCTTTGGTTTGAACACTGTCCTCCTGACCTGCTACCTTCAGTTCTGCTTTATATTCTTCCTTGCCGCATATCAGGGGACGGTTTGGACAAACCCCTGGTTGTGGAACACCTGCCAAGAGCGGTGACAGCTCTGACTTCTGTGAAATTCTTTCAGCAGCCCTTCAGCAAAGTATTCTCTCTTCTTTTTAAACTTTCTTATCTGGGCTTGACCGCTCATACAGCACTTAGCCATGACTGTGCAGCACACTCAGTGAGGGGTTCGCATTCAGTCATGTGCTGCATTGTAGTCTCTAACATTTTTTAATGAAAGGAAAACTTGCCTTTCTTCCAAGATTGTCGTTAGTCATCTTTATTGTAGTATCATGCAATTCCCAGTGAAAACTGGAACCTGCTGTGCTAGCCCCGCACAGAAGAGTAGCAAACAGGCCCCCTACATTCTGACCAGAACAGACCCAAATTGAGGGAGGAAAGGAGGTGGAAGAATACGTAAGCAGACCAAACAGTGAATGGAAGAAAATAACATATCTGTTCTAGCATTTTAGAACTGTTTTTCAATGCAGATGGGTTAAAAAGGGAAAGAAAAAACTACATGAGAAATCTGAAAGGAAAGGGGATGATGGGAAAAGAGGACTTGAAGATTGTAACACCAGCAGTTACAATAGCATTCAAGGAGACGAGGGATATAGCAGCATGTACCTGCCGGTACATGGAAAATAATGCATACCTTAGTATTATGATAGGTGAATAGAATTTAAGACCAGAAATATACCATCATAAGTATCTGACCTCCTACATAATGCAAGCCACATGGAACATCCTTCAGTGATGTTGTCCTCAAAGAAGAAATCACAATGCATATAGAATTGAAAACTAGAGAGGAGAGCAGTGAATACATGAAGCTGAATTGTCACTGTTTAACTTTTTTGGCATTATTTCTACATTTTTATTTTATTTACATCAAAAACTTTTTAAAAATAAATTAATTAACTCTGCTCCTCCTAGGTTTTATCTTCATTTTCCTTTATTTTTTCTCATTATGAGAAGGGCCAACAATGAAGGGAATTGCACATGTGAGGTTGAGAGAGTCCTTTCCTCACAGTATTTCTACCTATTATTAACCTGCAACAACTGGAAGTTTCACAACAGATTTTCCTTCTGCATTTCACATTTGGCAGATATTTGCAGGCAAACTGAGATTTTGAATTCTGATACGTATTGAATCTGATGAAATTTTAAAATTTCTTGTCACTGTTTGCCTTAACAGTATTACATATCAAGTCCAAAGCTTTGTGGTTTGAGAACCTGCATTACTAAGCAGTCGTTGACTGTAACTGTAATATATTTGGGATTGTTTTACATCGAGGGTGAATGTGTCAGGTAGATATTCCCTACAAGTGGATTGAACTAACATTGGCTTGCTGTTTAGTTCCATTGACTGAATCATATAGCAGCACATCACGGTATTATATGATTAGTACAGCACTTAGCCATTATGAATGTCTGGAAACAGTGTGTATCAGTCATTTATCATTATGCAATTATTCGACTTCCTCATTGACAGAGGAAGGTGCAGGAAGGGAGGAAATGCTTTTATTTTGGCTATTATTTTATTTGAAGCATATCTCAGTTGGTGGAGCAGGACCTTCCTTTATCACTTTCTGAACACATGGCAACTGTATGACCCCAACTGTGCTTTGCACCATGGAAGCTTATCTGCTGTGAATTCTGTGCCCTGGTAAAGATGTGCTTGTTGCTTTAATGTGTGGTATTCTAATCAGCTCTTTTCAGTCTCTGTTAAAAGTCCATAATGCTAATTTGTTTGATTAATTTCAAAAAAGCCCAGCTAGATTATCCCATTAAGTTAATGCTACTGATTTTTAACAGATGTTTAAAATAGAAAATGCTACTAAGGGGAATATTGCAAGAATTGCAACAGTCTTTCAGAAGCTGCATTTTAGTTACAATAGTCTAAATGATTTTAAAGCTTCATTCTATAGGTACTCCAGTAAAGAGCTATGAACTGCAGGTTTATCTAAGATGATAATAGTTTGTCTTTAAGTGATGTCTAGAGGCTCTCATTTGTTTTGTAGTGTGAGCTCTTTAAGTCTCTGAGCACCTTGAAAGGAAGGTCTAAGACGCCTAGATCACTTCCTGAAAATGTCACCCTGATAGTGGCTGAGAACCTCTCTTCAAAGAGCTCCAAGCAAAAACTGTTCAAGGGCTGCCATGTGGGGAATTGTTGGTACCTCCTAGAGAGAAAATGTGGGAATGGTATCAGAAGCTGCGGGTCAGTTGGGGAAATAGTGCCCTGAATACTCCCTAAAGAGCAAAATATTAAAGCACTTCACATTCAGTAGCATCACAATACTTTTTAATTGCAATGTAGGGTAAAGATTAAATCAACCTAGAATATATGTCCATACAGGATTAGAGTACTGTTGTTTAAAAGAGACATAAGAATTTGAGAAGTGTTGGAAGACAGAAAAATTAGTCAAAGAGAAAGTAATTCACACCACACTGGTTAGGGTGATGAAATATGGACTGACTAGGATTTAGAGGAATGCAGGACAGTTGGGTCAAGCCACAGTGTTTTGAGTAATAGGGCCAAGGTTGGGCAGAAAGCAATACACTTTAAAACTAAGTGTAGAGCATTTTCAAAGCCAATTTTTCTTGTGCAAGGATCTTATTTAAAAAAATACGCATTTTACAAAGCCATCTTTGAATCAAATGAGTTCTTTAAAGGACAAAGGTGCCATACCTGCATATCTGTGTGGAGGGCTGCACTGTTGTTAGGTGCCACTTTGTCATTTTTTAGAGCACAGTAAAAGAAGACAGTTTTGAGGTTAAGCCAGATGCCTCCGATAACATGTGAAGTCAACAGAGGGCCCAAAATACAACCTAGCAAACCTGTCCCTCATGTATTTGCACTGTGAACTGTACTCCAAATAACATTTTAGTGAAATACACGTGCACAGGCTATTTTTCATGACATGAAGACCGAAGAAGAGTGAAAGAAATATCGTCCAGCTCTTTCCTTTTTCTTTTTAATCTTCCTCGCCTCTTCCTTTTGAAACATCAAAATAGTGCAGAGTTTGTAGTTTTCTTTCCCATTAAACAGAAAAGGTACAGTGCAGCAATTGATTAGTGAAGAATGGAGTTGAAATGGAAGGAGCCTTTAACCCAGACTGTGTATTCATTTATAACACAGAAAGTCTATTCACTTCTTAGTGTACTGGCACTTTGTGGCAGACAGAAAAACATTCATTATATTTACTGAGTCTTCTGATTGTACAAACACATGCTTTCTGTAGTTTTGTTTCTCCTTTTTTTAATAATAGGGTTATTTACATGAAAATTAGTTTGAATTTTAAGTGTCCATCTTATTTCATTAAATGCAATTGATACAAATAATTGGTTGCCGTGGAAATACTTATGATGGCACGAGAACATTATTGTGATTTCAAGTATTTAATAATATGCAGAAGCAGATGAGCTCTTTAAAAGAGTATCCTGTTTTCATGGACTATTCTTCACAAAACTATTACAGATAATAAAAGAGAAAGAGTATGCATTGTATGTATCTTGCATCAAAATATTTGCTCGTAAAAGGAATTTTATTTAAAATATTTTAATTTTCACTAGTTTATTGAACTGTTAGACCTCTCCATGAAGGATGAAAAACTCAGGCCAGTTAATGAGTAATGCTGCTCATCTACAGGCTTCTAACTTTAAAAATACTGGCTTTAGCCTCATGCAATAGGATTGCCTTACTCCCTTAAAATAACGATCTGTTTGGCCAGTTAAATTTTAGCACTTAGCTATGGAGGAGATTGAGTAAGAAAATCCAGATATCCTTGGAAAAAAGTGTAGAGGACATTCTGTGTCACATGTACTTCTGCCTGCCCCCACCTACCCATCCAAAAAACCCTGTCCTGTGTAGCTTTTGGACTAACCAGCTAACAAATTGATCCAATAATTAGAAGCAGAGGGGTTCTACATGACAAGACCTTATAGAGTTTGTCTGGTCGCCTAGTGCTCATCTGAAAGTTAGAGCTGTTTGTATTTCCTTTTACATTAAGTCTTTTCCAGGACATATTGTCCTGGCACAATTAAGTTTTACTTCTTCCACAGCTTTCATAACCTTAGGCCTCATCTATATTAATGAAAAGAATGTATAAAGATAGAGAAGCATTGTTAAACTGAATCTGCTGGGTTGGGGTTTTTTTCCTATAGTCTCTTCTCACTGTCAGCTTGTAAGTCATGCTGTTGTGAAGGTGCATATATTGCTTTTAATTGGTAAAGCAGTTCTTGTGCTTCTGTATACAGACATGGTCTGCTTTATTTTAACATTCATCAAATGTTCACGCCAACAGCCTGTTGAGAATATTTTTTGTTTCTAAAGGAAAAGATAAAGATAGTTACCAGATTAGCTGTTGCTTACAATTACCAGAATCTTACCTTAGAGTAGGAGGTCTGGGTATTGCTGAGATAAGCTGCCCAGACTTGAGGTCACCACTACTACCTTGAATTCTGCCAAAAGTGTGATCTATACTCATAACTCTGTAAAACAGAAATGAAGAGTTTATAACACACAGGAAAAAAAAAAAAAAAGGCTTAATGATGCAAACTTAAGCTTGTAAAGACCAGGAAACATGGTGTATGTCCTCTTCACTGTGTCATCCTAATTCTATCTCTGTATCTCTATGCTTCTCAGTGATGGGGAAGGAGATTAGCTGGAGCAGACTGGTGTAAAGTTATTGTTCTGATATGATAAGCGGTGTGTGTACTTCTTGAAGGACAAAATATATCTAATTTCAGTGCGAAATTCTAGATAGTGTTTCAGGAGTGGTGCACAGATGGGATTTCTCAGCAGTCTGATGGCAAACATGACTGTCGTTTATGGGCCTTTGTGAGGGGTAAGTGAAGGTTATGTCTCAGAATGAATTCTAAGGGCAAAGGTAAGTCAAGTGATAGCTGGTGCAGTGACTTTCTCCATTCCCGGTGTCAGGAGATGGATTTTCCTTTCTACCAGATCGGGAAAGAAAATGTTAGTCACATTCACTAGGCATTCAAATACTTATTTATTGATAATAAAATAATAACCCTTCCTAATGTGGAAAATAGATCATCTTTGCCATTTGCAACAACCCAAATGCTACTGTGGATCCCAGGAGTTCCTCAGCCTTCCTTTTTTTCTAGTATTTAATTAGCATCTTCAACTGCAACTTAGGTAGCTTTTCAGTTAAAGATAGGCAATATCAGCATGGCATTTTTGAAATTGTTTGTAATTGAAAACCTTCCCAAACAACCTAGAAAACAGTTCTTGTTTAGCAAAAGAATGCAAAGTTGCTGCTTTGCTTTCTTGGAGGTCTTCACTAATCGTTTCTCTATATTAATTACTGCAGCCTGTTCATTCATCAGTTCTCCTCCCTTTCAAGAAATTCAGATGCATTAAACAGAGTCCATTTAAGCAACAAAGATCTTTTGATCTCATAAGAACTTTGGCACAGTGCATAATGATAGGTAATGTCATGTGCAGCACATAATTGTACAGAAAACATGTAAGACTACCTAATATATTAAATATTATTGTGTTAATATGATTAAAAGAAAGCTCTAATTTATGCAGTCCGAATTATCTATAAATTGATAATCTGCATCAAATATCAGATTTAAAACATGGCCTTCCCTCAGGCTTTTTGCTGTTTTGTAAATTACTTCTTAGTACCAATATATGAACAAATGAATTTAACAGTCATACTTCAGCTTTTGTGAAACAGCACAACAGTTTTGTTAATATATGAGTAAGCAGAGTGATTTTACCCATTTACAACAGATATTACACATGCATATTGGGAAGGCCATAAAATTGAGGGGGTTTTAACCCTGGAATGGAAAAAGAGCAAGGTAGACAAACAAAACCAGCTTTTCTGATTTTCTATAGTCTTTTTCTTGATTTTTAGCACTGCTATGTTTACTTGCTTTCATTTCTGTGCTTGTGACACTGTCTGCTTCCAAATTTTGTAACCATTTATCTGATTCTCTCATTATCTATCTGGGTTTTGTTGTTTTGGAAAGGTTAGTAAGACCATCCCTTTTGTTCTTATTTCTATACTAGAGAAATAACATAGGGATAGGATCTTTTCTCTGTTCTTTTTCTGACATTGTGCTGACAGACTGGAATTTGGTTTCTTCTAAATGATTCTTTTCATTTGCTGTGGCTCTGAACAAGCAGATCTGAAAGGATGTGTTGCAGATGCTTGCCTGTATGTTTAACTCTTCACATCTGGATTTATGGATGCTGTTGATTTCCTTATAAAAGGCTGGAGATTTTACCAGGTGCATTTCCCTCTAATATTCACATTCTCATTTCTGGCTTCTCACTTCTTACTTCAGCCCAGCTTTTCCCCATTCCCTCCCTGAGCTCTTTGGAATTGAACAGTGAAAAGGCTGTGCAGGTTAATTTATCCTTTAGGTCTTTTCCTTTTCCTGCCAAAGGAGCAGATATTAGTCAAAGCCCCGCTGGCTGGCTATCTGCAAACAGAATAAAGGAATAGGGAAAGATTGTAATGGAGTAAAGGGAAATAGAAATGATGGTCGTCCCTGTAGGCTGGTTAGGACTCGGAGAAGGACCCCACTCCACACCTCTTCTCTCTGTGGTTTCAAGCTGTTTTAAGACAGAAAAATGTCCACCCAGTTTCTTGCTGGCGCACGTATCTAGGTAGCTTGCAAAGGCATGCAGAACTGTGGTAAGTGCACACATCAGCTGGGGACAAGGAGTAGATCAGATATCTGCTGTTCTGCCCCAAAAATGGACCTGGTGTCTGCAGCATAGAAGGTGTCAGAAGACATGAAGTGGCTTCTTAATCATACCTTGATGTTCCTAGCTGAAAATACCTAGTGGAGATAAATAAGGTTTGAAACAAGACCCCAGCAGCTGTGAATTGGTCCATTCACCTCATTGTTCTCCTTCTCTGAGTTCTGAGCCCACAACACTGCCAAGTGTGTCTATTATTTAGTGTGAAATCTTTCACCTTATCTCTATTTATTTAATGCTAGCACCCTCAGTAGTACCAAAGCAAATTCTGTGTCAGCCTTTTGAGCCAAAGAGCTCATTTACTCAAATGAGCCAGATCTTAAATTAGCTTGACCCTTTACACCCTGAGAGGCAGAAAATTTAATGATATGAGTCAGGATTTTCAGAATAATTTGAACTTGAAGATTATCTTTTATACAACCAGCATTTCCCCTTTACTGGAGCAGAGCCACTAATTGTAGTTCTTTTGAGATTCACTCCTACAAAACTGTGGTATGTCTTCTAGGCTCACTTAATATAAGTCCCTTTCAAGTGACAGGAAGCACAATGGAAAGATTTCTGTGTTCTCTCAACCTGTACAGTGGAAACTACCAAGTTATTGGGGTCACTCTCTCTTTTCGTTTTTCTTTTTGGCTTTTTAACATACTGAGTCAAACCAAAATCCCTGCCTCTGATGATGTTCTGCTATACAAGTGGGCACATTTTTCCTTCAGAGGACAGTAAGGGAAAGAGTATGACAAAAGCATATTTGAGTGTAAGAGCAAGCCTGCAGCAGTGCTTCCTCCTGTACAGCTTCCCAGCTATGGCTGGGACATGGCTTTCCAGCTATCTGTGGCTTAGGGCACCCTGGTTAGGGAACCTACTTTCACTTCACTTCACTTCACTTCACTTCACTTCACTTCACTTCACTTCACTTCACTTCACTTCACTTCACTTCACTTCACTTCACTTCACTTCACTTCACCTCCACTATTGTTACGTCTAGCAAAATGAAATTGGAACTGAAGCTGGGTTTTTTGTGGGTGATCTATTGTTTTTTTTAACCTTCTAACCTTTTTCTAAGGTAAGATACTCCATAAGTGTTAGCTAGTCTAGAAGCTAGTGACTGAAAACCTGAGTGTGAGCATAGATACAGGGGTCTTCTTTGGGTGTTAGATCTGTGAACCAAAAATGTAGTATCATCATGTAGTAATAGATTAAAATTGTAGACTGTCTAGTGCTTCTGATGACAGTTTTTCCTGCAACAACTACTTTCATTATAAAACTGTAGGCTTTTTTTAGTTTAGTGTCAAACTTAAATACATTATTTTAAAAGTTAGTGATTTCCCCCCTTGCTCTTTGCCTGTGTCTTGCTACTGGTCATCTAAAGGACAAATATGTCTATATAAAGGGCAGAGTTGTAAATGATGAGGTAGTGTCTGAAGCTGACAGCCTTCATTCATTGTAGTATGTGTAAGGGAATACTGTTATTGTCTTAAGTGATGCTGTCATGTTCAGCTCCCACTCTTGGAGAAATTTCTTTTCTTTTCAGAGCAACAAACTGACTCAGAGTCAGTTTTGGACTGTGAAAATAATGGAGAAGATGGGTATGAACTATGACATTCTGTGTTTCTCTTCATTTTTTTTCCGTGGGTAGTTAAAAGTTGACAAGCTCGTTATTTGAGCCCTACTCAGGTGTGCTTTCAGTCCCCCACTTGCTATGTAGATGAAGGGCTGCCAATTTACTGAACCCTGCTGGAGAGCCGAAAATCTGCTCCTTTAACTGTATGGCATGGGGATTGTTCTGGGCTTGTAATGATGAAATGTTATGAATATTCATGGCGATATGGTTAAGATAACTTTACCCTAAGGTAAGAGCAGACAGAGGAGCCTATTACCACCCTAAAAGCTATCAGTCTGTACGTTCCTTGTCAGCTTTTCCTGACAACAACAAGTTGGAAACTTGTTGGCCCATACCTTAAAACTGCATTTGCATGAGGCTCATTACTGCAGTTTTCAAATGGAGTAAGCCACTTGGTGGCCCAAATGGACTGAGTATTTACAGATCTGCTGCAGCTTCATGCAGCAGCTTACTGTGCCTTATCCTCTTTGCGCAGACAAGCCCACACAGACATTTTTAACTTTCTGACAATTAAGAGGAGATAACTGGACATTTCTGTTAGTTAATGGAGATGAATGCCTGTGCTAGAGCCTACTTCTAGTCATACCCAATTTTATTTTTATACTGCAGGTTCCAGTCCCCTAAAGCAATAAACTGTTACTGTTCTTTATTTCCCTTAGGAGAGCAAATCCTTTGCTGTACTCCACCCACAGCCAAGAAGAAGTAGCATAAGTGGCACATAAATTTGCGTGGTGGCTGGTTTTGCTAATGGGCTTGGTTCCACTGGCTACACACATCATGTCATTAGAGTGCTTTCTGTAACCCATAGTGTCTTGAATCAATTCCAGATAACGTGTGGAACACAAATCCTGTCTTATCACTAATGATACGTATCCAATGTCCCTGAGTCTGTTTCCTAGTCACCTATCATGCTATTTTTGCATGAGATCTAGTGAAACCAGTATAGTAGCTTGCTTCTCTGATTCAAGAAGATAATTTGGTGTGTAACATGCTTTTATAAATGAAGTTTTCTCATTCTGCTTTAAACTGCCGTAACTACTGATCCATGGGTAGCCCTTCCCACCCCTTCTTATGTCCTTCTGTTTCTCCATAAAGATCTTCAGACTCACTTTTTCGCACTGGTGTCCTGAACATCTTTCTTTGGGTAAAGTAGCTATGTCATTCAAAGTACCTAATTTCAGAAAAATTTAAAGGTATTATTAAGGTCAGATTCATGACGCATCAAGGTATAGCTCTGCCTGGAGAGGACTGAGAAGAAAAAGAAAATGGTACCAAAAATCATGCATATCAACAACATGGAATTGCTTTTTTAAAATAATACATCAATGGCCATTCCACCATTGAAAGGAAGAGACAACCTGGAGCTGGATACAGACTTAGAACTATAGGGAGGGTCTCATTTTAATGTTTCTGGGGTGGTTTGTAATGTTTAACGCCTATTAACAAAAGTCTTATAAACATTTTCAGTAAAGAAATGTATGGAACCAAGGAAAACAACTGGAATTTGTGCATTACCCTACTTGTATATATTACTAAATGTTTTCAAATGAAAAACATTAGCTAAAGTATTGGAAAAACAATATTGTTTCAGTTACTCTTAAGATCACTTTAAATTTTCTTTCTTTTGTCGACATTTTAAGACTCCTTTTTATAAATTGCCTTTAGCCCTTTTTATTAGCTTTGGTTATAGCTATTGGCTCTGTTAATAGATTTTATTTGTTTCTGCTTGTGTCCCAAAACCAAATTACTGTAACTAATGTACCACTGTAACTTTTCATAACTGTCTGCTGCTGAAAGCAAAAAGCAAATTCATCGAGTCAAAATATTAACACTTTTATGTCCTATTAAATATCAAGTCAAAGAAAATTGTGCTAGTGTCTACAGGCCTCAGCATTAAACCTACCAAGTTTAATGTACTGTAGCAGATTGAGATTTGACACAATTTCCCTCTGCGGAAATTGTCCTCACTATTACAATACCCATACTAAGCAGCAGAACTGGGATAAAGCACAACAGAAATGAGCCCCATTTGGAACATATGTTACTCTTCCAGCAGGTTGAGAAGTGTAGTAACCAATGTTTAAAATAGTCTCGGTTGTGCCTAGAAAAATTTAAGGCTGTCTGTCTGGGTACAAACACAATGACGTTTCTTCATGTTTAACAAGCTGTCTTCTGTATTTTTCATTCCTGAAGCTTTCTGGCTTTCCACACAAATAGACTTACTGAAGTATTAGGGAAATAATGGATGGATGTGCCATCAGCTTTGAGTGTGTATGCAGGTGTTACAGTAATTGATGGGAAAGAAAACGGCTTTCCAGCTCATGCAGCAGTGGAATAATGTGGCATTGTACACGAGAGCATTGTAGAAATTAGAGTAAACACAGCAAATGTTCAATTTAAATTTGTTTTTTTCCAACCAAATTTAATATGTTCCATGCCTCTCTTGTTTTCTTTTGGTTTGTTTTTTTTTTTTTTTTGCCTCAGAGACTGTATTTCTCCAGCTCTGATTATGTTGGACAATAGCACTGAGAATAATTAGCTCAAAGTCATCTATGACAAGGTAGAAAACTATTTCTCATACCTTGTTTTCTAAATCACTGAGAGAGGTTATATTGTTGTAGGCTCTACAGTATAAAATGTTGGTTCCTACTAGTTTCCTGTTAATTTTTAACAAATGTTTTTAGAACTGCATTCTTACATATCACTGCAGTACAGACTGCAACACAGAAGCAGCCAGAAGGTTGGCACTTACCATAACGTGCAAACAAGGGAGAAATTGCTGCAGATTTGAAGACAGTAAGAAGTAAACAGTCCATGAACAACCAAGGATGATATTGCAGATGCATGAAAGCTCCTATGGATACTTCAAACAAACTTGCCCAGATGCTTTTGAATAGAAACAATTGTTTAGCATTTTATCTTTCTTGCTTTTTATCTTTCATTTTACATACTGGCATTTTGGAGCATGGCAAGTAAGTTTTGAGAGAATGGCTCCTTAAAGGGCCCATTTGCTTTACTGCAAATACATTTAAAAAAGCAAATCCTAAATTTGACTAAAAACAGGAAAGGGGACATAAATAGTAGTTTAAAGTTTGAATTTAATTTCCTAAAAGAGAAAAATACTAATAAGATGCTTAATAGACTAAAGTTGGGCTTTTGCTGTATGTTTTTCAGAATATTTTATGTGAATAGTTTTGCACCATATTTTGTAATTTAAACTCTAATGTTAAGCTTATGTGTATGTCTCTATTTTTTGATTCTTTCTTTTGTTTGCTAGTCTTCATAGATATGCGTATGTGAATGAATTTTATTTGTGTGTCGGATTTTAAAGATGCTCTTTTAGCGGTAGTGACAAAATATCCCCTATGGATTGGTTGGCTGTGCTAGGGTTCTGGAGCATCGCAGGCATAACGCTGATTTTTATCCAGTTTGCATGTTGGTAGAATAGACTGCATACCGTCAGATTATCCTGAGATTGGTAAAATGTAATTCAGTTCACACTTACTACTTTTGTAAGACTTCGCTCCTGTTACGCACACTAAAATTAATACAGAAAGTGACAAGAAAACTCAAGAGGAAATGAGGAATTAGAGTTAATGCTCTCTATTTATAAAGCCAAAGAAGCATTCCTATGAAGCCAGATCTTGCTAGTAATTTGTTATCCCTTTCATGCAGTTTTCTTGGCCTTGCAGAACAAGGTGACCAGTAGCTGTTAAAAATACAATTTTATTAAGAGCTCCAGAGGGCTATTTTTTAAACATGCCCTTTCACAAACATGTATAAATGAGAGATGTTTCAGAATATATTTTGGGTGCTTTATTTGATTAGTTAAAGAGCAATCTATTTACATTTTCTTCCCTTCTGTATCTGTAACATCATTTAGTTTACAGTGACCTATTTAATTCAATATTTTATTGAGATCCTCTGTGGTTATATTGACTGTACTTATATTTTATCAAAATCTTTGGTGTAAGAACAGCCTAGCCTCCAAATACCTTGTTAAAATATCATCACTACAGTTTTGCAGCACTTTAAAGACTTTTCAATCTGACAGATTAGCACATAACAGGGCAGTGTGTTTTATCATCTTTTAGCCAATTAAAAATGCTTTCTATTGTTTGAAGCACAAACTATTCCTATTTCTGTCACACCAGCCAAAAGATTTCCAATCAGCAAGGTACGTCAAGTCCTACTTTTCTCCTTCTTATGCTACTGTAGTACAAAAACCGTTTATATATTTAGCTGCATCATTTTACCTGTGCTTATCAGAGCAATCTGTGTGTAAAAGGGATTTTTTTCCCCTAAATTGATGGCTAAAGTATTGACAATGAGAAGGATGGATAATTGCTGTACTTTATTCCTCATTGTCAAGGAAAGTGAAAATTACTTCATTGCACCAATAGGTTCAAACATCCCAATTTTTAGTCTGGGGAGTGTCTTCCATTCTGAGGCTGTAGGTCTTGAGGGAACCTTGTCTTGGTCAGTGGCTCTTAATCTGTGAACAGGGAGGCAGTGGCCCAGCTGGACAACTGTCCTCAGGTGGTCCATAGAACTGTATTACCTACTTTCAATTAACACATTAATGTTACAGTTTTAAATGAAAAGAATCCTGACAGTCAAAAAGAAATTTGGAAGATAGATTAGTCTATGATCCAGGAAGTTTGGGAAGGACTGATTTTTAAATCATTAAAATATAAAGGGTGGAGATGGAACACTTTGGTTCCACTTGATATTAATTCCATAGCAGTATGTTCTTCCATGATGAAGTATGTTTTCAGCTCTAAGAATAAAGGCAGACCATCAGGTTTATCCTGACAGATTTCTTTCTCTAGTTAGTTGGAGGAGGGAGTTCAGCAAATGGTTTTATTTTTTATTTGCTTTTGCTTTTGATTTCAAAAGTCCAGCAGATTATAAACACACTTTTCATTTAGGTCCCCTGTCTCCTTCTCTGGTCTATTTGATATCAGTTGTTTAAAATATTAATTTCCAAGTAGATTTTAGGGACAGAAGATGGGCAAAGGAGGAAAATGTTCACTGTTGACTTGGCAACTTTGTGTCTACCCTAAGGATTAATGAGGCCTTTAAGCAATTAGTATCATCCTTGTCTTCCTGAAGTTTGTAATGGTGAGTCATGCAGTACTTTTAGAAATGCCAGTTGAATGTTCCCATTGCTCCTCAGAGCCATCTTTCATAGACTTCTAGCATCTTTTTTCCTTGTTACGCAGCTGAGTCACAACAGTTTCACTGCCAGGGAATCCTCTGTCCCCATCAGCTCTGAATCAAAATGTTTGAACTGTAGCCACAAAGATCAGTATTCTGATTTCATAGAATTGTAGATTTAAAGTTCAGGGTGCTTAATTAAGCAATTTATTCTGATCTCCTGTGTATCACAGAGCATCATATTTTGCACGTTTGCATGTGTGTCCCTCCCGAAACCCTGTAATCTGGCAAAGCGTAAATATTTGGCAAAAGCACACTTTTCAGAAAGGCACTGGATTTGTATTGGAAAGCCACAAAGGAGCTGCTAGTTTTCTTGCTGGTTAGTTCTAGGAGGTTAATCAGCCACCTTCTCACAAAAGAAATTGTGCTTCATTGCTTCATCATCATTTGGATTTGCCTGGCCTCAGCTTCCACCAACAGTTCTCATTATTTCTCCACTAGATTATAGTATCATATATTATCCAGTGGTTTTTTTTTCTCATGAAGATACTTATCCTGTGTAATCAAGTCAGTTCTCAGTCTTCTTTTTCAACAAGTGTAACAGATTAAGCTCTTCAAAACATCACTGTAAAACATTTTCTTCAGCCCTCAATCATTCTTGCAGATCTTTTCTCCACCCTCTTCAGTTTCTCAACACGCCTTTAAAACTAGAGACACTACATAGATGTGGATTTTCAGTGTTAGTTTCATTAACTGCTGCATACAAAGCTGAAATCACTGCTCTTTCCAGGATCACTACCCTCATCCCGATGTATTTAAATACCCTTGACAGGGCATTTTACTGCAGCTAATAGCTAATGTTCACATGATTTTTGCATACCATGTGGCTTTGGACCCAGATGACCTTTAATTGCTGGAAATGAGAAAGAACAATCTTAGAATCATAGAACAGTTTAGATTGGAAGGGACCTTTAAAGATCATCTACTCCAGCCACCCCTGCAGTGAGCAGGGGCATCTTCAACTCGTTCAGGCTGCTCAGAGCCCACTCCAACCTGACCTTGAATGTTTCCCGGGATGGAGCATTTACCACCTCTCTGGGCAACCTGGGTCAGTGTTTCACCACCCTCACTGTAAAAAATTTCTTCCTTATATCTAATCTAAATCTACCCTCTCTTAGTAATCTTCTGAGATATTTGTTATTAGATGAACCACAGAATTTATAATGATTCACTGCAGAGCCTCACCAAAACAAGCACTTCACAGAGGACGCCTACGGTTATAGTTTTTAGCACAGCCTGGTTTGTACCACCTGTATTCAGACCAGTGGCATAGCAGAATAATAATCAAAACTCTTGCATAGAAAAGAAAGGATCTTCAGGGGTTTAATGCTAATGCCAAGAGAATGTCAGGCTGGATCTGGCACAGTTTTTGTATTGGACAAAAAGGGGTGCTCACAGTTGTAGACCCAAGCCAGCTATCAAGCTCCTAATTGTAATAACTTCTAAAACCACCAGAAATAGGTAGCTATTAATATTTGGTAACAACTGAGACCGCCTTCTCAAAATCTAATTGTTTTCTATTGGACTGGTAGTACAAACAAATTTTCACATTTTATTTCTCTAATTACTCTACTGTTACATACTTCTACAAGCTGTAATGCTCCAAGGTATCTCTAAAATTCCTAAAAAGTCCTTGTTTCTTCCACCTCATGCTATATTTTCCTGTCTAAATCTACATCTAAGATGTATTTCCATAAAACCTTCCTTAGAAGCATCTTTTATTTGCCAAAAAACCTCATCATTAAGCCACTGGGACGATGTATATAGAGTTTGACTTAATTAAATATTTATAGGATTAAGCCAGAGATTAGATACGCCATGACACAGAAGAGTAAATTATATTGTCTTCACTTTATAAGCATTTACAGCATCTTATGAGTTTACTGTGTTTTACAGTACGCTATTCCATCTCTGGCTGAGGAAGGTTAATAACTAAAAATGATAAAATAAGAAACATGGTGTAAAATAACGTCAAAAAATGGTGGGGAAGTTGAGAAGCACAGCAGTCCGTGCAGTTAGGAAGATTTTCAAAACCAAGTGAAGAGGAAGGGAGTGAGAGGGCTACAGAAGTATATAGGGAAGTAGGTGATAGGATAAAAATCCTAGTTCTAATGAATTTCATAGCTCCATCAGCATGTTGGGAAATATTCTTTCATACGTGAGACTTTATGTTGGGAAGAGAAGAAATAAGGAACATATCTACATAAAGCATACTACTGGAATAGAGTACCAGCTTTCATTTGCTAGTTCTTCCATGTTAGAGTTAGGGATGAAGAACTGTATGTTATACAGGATATATTACAAAATGTTTTTGTCCCTTTCTGTTTATCAGTACAATTTGAGCAATATTTTATTACATTTTCTGTCAAGTAATGTAGAAAGAAAGAAGCCTAAAGAGGTATATTTCCTTTTGAACTTGTTGGAAACAAAAATGATTCAGTTGAAAAAGAAGATTATAAGCCAGAATATATATTAAAATGTTATTAATTTACAGTGACAACTATAGGAAAAAATATGGAATTCAAAAATACTGTGTAATTCTTTTTTTACACAATCGTTATAGAAAAATCATCACAAACCATAAAGATATTTTATCCATCTATGTATTTCACTCTTTTATCTTTGGTTGTGGTTTTTTTTTTCCAAGAACCATTTAATCTGAAATATGTCCACATTTGAACTGGTAAATGACAGTATATTTTATGTAAGTATTCATGTTTAGGTTTTTAAATTTTAAACTCTCTTTTACATGCACTGATATTTGAGAAGGGTCTCTTTATTTGTATCAAGTTATCGGTAGATTAACTAAGTAAGAATTTGAGGCTAAATAATAAACTAACTCACTAAAATTAACTAAAAAAACTAAATAAACTAAAATAATTAGTTTAATAAACAAGGTTGGAGAATAAAGAGAATAGGGAGAAGACATTTTAAGTCTGCCATCATAATCCAAACAAAAACTAGCTATGTCAATAGCATTTCAAGATCTCATTAAATAAAATACCTAACTAAATGCTTTTTCTAATTTTTGTGTTTCTGTCCTTGTGATCCTTTTGGCTTCAGAAGGATTTGAACACCTCTTTAAAATTCAGAAACTATTTAGAACAAGTTCTTTGCAGGAAAAAAGGTGATTTCTTGGATGAAAGCCACAGCACTTTGTATGTTGGCGCTCTTCCTGGAATTATCACAGACTTTCCTGAAGATTGTTTTAATTTTTATTGCACTTTTTATTATTGAAAAATGATTCCTCAGTATTTCAGCTCAAACAGAACTGGAATGAAATTTCCATCCTTTCATTTTTTCTGTGTTCCTGAGACTTGTATCATACAAGCTATTTCCTTGCACATATAAGTAGTTCCTCACCAGAGAACCCAAAACAACAGCCAGGAAATCAGAGTGCATCTTGCATGGGTTCATTAAAAACTGTTAATATTCAATAAGGATTATCAGGTTAGCAGTTCTTATCAGTGATGTGCCTTTTCACCAGTCAGAAGGACTGACTTGATGCAAGAGGCTCTAAAATCCCTTGTTACTGCTGAAGAAGCAGGTCCATTTGGCACTGGAATAAACCCTCTCCCCAGGCCAGGCAGGTCATAAGAAATCATGGGATCCTACAGAGGGGTGCCAGATCAAAGCAGTAGTCTCTTCTGTTCCACATCCCACTTGATTGTGAGTGGCACTTTCCCTTTTGTGCTTTTATCTGAGCACTTTTTTGCACAGGCTTTTTACTCTTCTCTCCTTTCTTGCTGACACAGCCAGTCTGGCTCATTCATTGTTTCAGCACTTTCTATTGTCAATCACAGTTGTGTAGAGTGAGTATAAATGTCGCCTAATCAGAATGCAACTACTACAGTCATCAAAATGATTACAAAGGTTGCAGGGCAATGAATATTCAGCGCTTGCACTTCTGCCTCCCTTATTGAAACAGGGACTTCTCCTAGTCCATAGTCCCATTTCCACATTACCTTTATCTGGACAATAAACACCCCTTGCTCCAGGAGTAAAAGGGGAGAAAAAGAGAAAGAGAAAGTGAGCATATTGAATCAAAGCATTTTTTTTCCCTTCTTCTAATACCTGCATTTTATACTTTAAGTTGAGGGCAATATCGAGCTCTTTCTTGCATTAGAATCATTCCTCCAGGACTAAATTTTTAAATATCTTTAATTACACTTAGTGAAGGTAAGACATGAGTACTGGTTTAATCTTCTAGATGGTCTTGCGGATTAAAATTAGATTTATACATTTGCATAATAAAAGTAATGTTGTGAAAGAAAGCAGTTTGAGTATGTGAGAGATAATTGCATTTGTATGACTTGCCTTGCGGCAAACCTTATTGGATTGAGCTCAGCACCAACCATTATACCACTGGAGCATTTTGCATTTTTATGTAGCAGTGCAAGAGAATTTAAATTTTATGCACAATTAGTCTTGTATTGATGTATAGTTTGTAGGTAGGCTTAAGCTATAAAACTGAGAGAAAGTGTCTAATGCAGCTTCTTGTTTGGTGGAAGGGAGCAGAAAAAAATATCAAGTTTGTGAAGACAGTGACGTTTCTAGGAGTCCAGCAACATTAGTAGAATTCTACTGGTTTTCATCCAGTAGTCTGAATTACCATTCTTCTACAGTCCACAAGAAGTTCAACATGAGTATTGACAAATCCTGTGGCAGCTTTAATGACATCTCTTAGATTTAAATTTCTCCCCTACCATTTGCCTTTACACACTACAATATTTGAGTAGTGTGAGGCATTTGCGAGTTGAGTGCATAAAACAGAATGCTGTTGCTGCACACTGTATTCTGATAAGTAAACAGTATTTAGTAATTTGCTCAAATATGGACAGCAATGGTAGCAGTATTAGTTTAGGAAATGGTTATTAACAGTTTTCCACTCAACAAAGCAGAACACACAAACACAACAGCAGAAATGGAAGGCTTTCTTTGCAGCACTGACATCTTGGAGTATTTTGCAATATTCCTTCACAGCTGACATGACAATAGAATGACCTGATTAAGTGTGACAATATTTTACACAGTATTCAGATTTAAAGGCAAATATTCAGTTTCTTTGTTCATTCTGATAGGCTTTAAGTAAACCAAATACCCGCTAAGAAGGCAGATATCCTTACAGCAGCACAAGAATTTATAACACTCTTAGACTCTCAAATACATCTTTCATTCTGTGCAGGAGTGGGGCAGAGTCAGAATAATAATGTATCTCCTAAGTCTCATGGTTTGTTCTTTTAAATTTATCCTCATGACTCCACAAGTCTTGTCTTTGTCAACTGCCCTCGTGACATGACACCCTCCAAATCACTGGAGGTTTCTAATGATAAGCCAAAAAATGACAGGCAGGCAGAAGTTTCCTGCACATACCTAATGTCCTGGTTTGAGGTAAAACAGGACCCCTAGTCTTGTGCCTTTTATGCTTTCTGAATAATACTATTGAAAGTAGTGTTGTTATTTTTCTGCGCTTACGGTCTCCATACTGCACACCCTTATCTCTGATACTCTTTGGTGTCTTGAGATACTAAGTCTTTTCACCGCTTCTTGCTGATCACTCTTCCTTAAACATTCTTTCAGTGTTTTGTTTTGTTTTTTTATTTTTTTAAATGCACTGAATCTGGAATGAAGAATACTCTGTGATTAGACTTGAAATGCATATGAAAATGCCTTTTGAGATGCAGGAGTGAAAAAGACTTTTGTGGGAGGAAAAGGTGGATCCCACTGCAGGGAAGAGTCATCTTTTCATTCTAGATTTGGTTTATTTCATTGCTTAAGTTAAACCAGGCCTCTGTCACTCTCCTGCTCACCTGCTGCATTCCTGCATCCATGATGGCTTTTACAGACACCCTTCACATAAGGTCTTAACTTTTACCTCTCCTGTGACCCCCTTAGTTTAAGGGTGTACTCAGATGTGTTCAGTACCAAAAATATCTTAAGAAATTCACATGTGCTCCCTTCTCTTCCTGTGAGCCCCTTCTTACCCCTGCACCTTTTTTTACTGCCTTTTCAGTTGTGATCATACAATTCTTTCTGAGTCCAGGAACTAAATCAAATCACTACTTTATTTTAAAAGCAAACCAAGAAAATGTATGTGATTTGGATCTTTCAATAATCGGGTTTACAAGCAGTTGGATTCACAGGGCTGAGATGATAACGGACCAGAGAAACCTGTTCATCTAGCCTTGCTACTGCAGTTTCTTTATGCATTCAGTCCTTAGAGAAGTCTAGGGCTACAGCATTGTACACATCAATTGTATTTTACTCATCAGGACAAACTATGTAATTAATTTTTTTTCTGTGCTACATCTGTACAACATGGTGATTCTATTTACTCTTGTAGTCTTGCAATTTTACATAGTTCAGGTTTATGCTTGGAAATATTTGATAGCCCTTCACTAAAAAGCCAGTTGAAGAGCGCTTGTCTTGCCCGCTCCTGTGAGTTTTCCAGATAGACAAAGAACGCTTGCAGCTTGAGGTGCTGCCTTGAGAGACCTTGTCAATTTAGGAGGAAAGACCTGTTTATTTGGACACAGCAGAAGATAATGTGTTTTTTCATAGTGCCTAACACCTTTTGGGGAGCAGTCATCCCAAAATATTCCTTTCTAGGCTTTTCTCAAAGCTCTACTTTCCTTAGACTTATCTTGCTACCTGTCTCTCACATCGCACTTCCATGTACCAATTTTTTGACAGCAATTCCAGTTTCAGGTATGCTTCAAGTATCTGCCTCTGGATCCCTGTTCCCAACTCCTTGCCATCCCCATAAGTGGGCCAATGCAGTTTTTGGAGCTGCATTGGGATGCAGAGCAGAAGAGTTAGCTGGGCTGGCCACAACAGGGTTGCGCTGAGGAGTTTGCAGGGTTGTTTTTAATGTGGACAGTTCCCTTATATAATTCACAATGTAGACAATTGCGCTGGCATGGCTTTGGGGCAACAAAAGACTTCAGCTAGTTGTTCAGGGATGGAGCCCCTTAAGTCAGTTTTACTCATGAAAAGATGTTGTGTGGGATAGTTTTTTCGCTCTTCCTAGTTATCCCTTCTACACCCAACCCTTCACAGAACAGTAACCAGAAAAACTTTTCTGCTGCTACGTACTGCCGTAGTTGCCTGTGCTTTGCACGCTCACCTGTGCTTCTGTTTGGGTGGGAGACCAGTACTGGATCAGTTGCTCTTTCAGAAATGAGCAAAATTTTTTCTTGAATGTCTCTTAAAAAAAAAAAAAAAAGCAGGCATTTCTACAATATTTTTCCTTCATTGTGAGGATAACATAAAGGGGAGGAAGGGAGGGAAAATTGCTCTTAGATCTCTTATAGGCCATTATGGATATGACGGAACCCAGTTGTCTTCCAAATTTTGGATGATCTTTAAGAACCCATCTTTTAGAAAAATGCCCAGAAGGAAAGGGATTTAATTTCATTTTATTGTGTATTTTGACAAGATAATGATGAACTTAATGGCACCCAATCTTAATTAGGTCCTTCAAACCCTAACTGTATTATAAATTCATCATTAATTATTATCTCCATTAAACTGAAATTTTCCAATGGCCAATCTGAGGAACCCAGGTTTTCAAGTGCTATTAACATTTAAAATGATAAAAGAAAAAATAGATTATTCAAAATGGCCATTGAAATACTTAATTTTTTGTGTTGACATCGTTGGGAGTGAAAACATTGCAGGTGTGGCATGCTATGCTGAGCGAGTTGTCTTCAGCTGTAAACAGTAATCACTTTAATAACAGGTAATTATATTTTGGGAATATTAGCAAAACTACATTAATTTTCTAATCCGAATTTTTAATGAGATTATGGGGTGGATTACAATATTATCCAATATTGTACTAAATGGAAATTTAATGAATATATCATGATGGCATATCCTGTTAACAGGATGGAGTAGGGGAAGAGGGAGAGTGACTACTGGGGAAAGAGTTAACATCTTCAAAGACTCATTTCTGGGTTTTAGTCTCATGTGTTAACATACAGAGATTAAAGCAGGACATTAGTGTTTTTCTTTGGGTAGCTGAAAGAGAATTCAAGATCATCATACATTATGAGAACTTTCACTCTAAAAATAGCTTAAAAGTGAGCCAGGTACCATTTTTAAATAATTGTTAAAATTTGGGAAATATACTGGAACTATTTTGGTAGCAATTCAACTTTTGATTAGGGAGCTTTGGAATGACAAATGAATGTTGTATAAAACCATCGACTGAAATACGTGGGTAGTTTTACTGAAGTGAAGGGATTTTTCACATGTGGGCATCTTTATTAATACTTGAAGCAAAAAGTAAGGTAGTGGGGATTTTTAGCTAATTGGTAAACATAGCTGTGTGGGATTCTAAGGATAATATTTCTATTTTGGATATCCTGGGTTTTCAGATTTTTTAAATTTTAGTGTTATAATGATGGCAATATATTTCACTTTTAACGCTAATTACACACTTACGCATCCAATGACATTCCTAAGTTATCACAACAGTATAGTTATTATAGAACCAGTTAAGGTGTGAATTTATGAAATTCGCTCCCTAAGAGCCAAATATGTTGCTTTTCTGCTGCAGACTAAGCTTAATCTTTTAAAATTATGTTTATTCTTATTTATTGCATTTTAGAAGCTTATGCATTCCATGTTTGTGAATTGTCTGAAAACTACTAAGACTTTGTTTTTCAAATTTTTGGGCAACTACTTTAAACAACTTATTTCTTTGTATGGCTTATAAGCAGTATCGTGCAAGTATGTATTACTCCAAGTTTGAAGTGCTTTGATTGTTTGCATGATATATGTTTCACCCAATTACATAACAATAATTTTCAATGGAATTTTGAATGCAATTGCTTACACTTACAATTTAAAAATACATTTTTTCACTGTGTATCTAAAATATTTATTTTAAAAGGACTGTTTCTGCAAGGTTCTTTACTAGTAAGTGCACTTTCCAAGAGAGATGTGAAATATTCATAAACAATTGTTTGCCAAATGTTGTGTTCCAAGAGAGGAATTAAGTTAGAGTAGAGTTCATAATAAGATAGTTATCATCATTTCATAGTATTCTAAATTACGGAGATATGTTTTCTTCAAAAAATCAGGCATTGTAAAACAGAAAAATTCAGCAGGAAAATTTAAGTTTAAAGTAAAGCATGAGAAACACAGCTAAGGCATCTAAAAGCAACCTTTATGCAGTTACTTAGTGTCATAGTGCAGTAGCCATTCCATTCAAAATTTTCAAATAATCCTTGAAAACATGCAGCTCTGGCTATGTCTTAAATAATTACATTGCAAATTCCACCACCACCACCCCTCCCCCCAAAAAAAACCAAAACAGGCTTAAGTAAGAGTGCAGTATAGGTCACAGAAAGGTTGTGTCATTATGAGAACATGGATGTAGAGCAGAAGTTGTTAAAATACAGGAGTATCATATTCATAAAGTCATATCTCTGAGAAGTTGGTTTAAACATTATTTAAAAATAATTATTTAAACGGGTTCATACGCAGCCCCTTGAACTCATGCTTTTCAGAAAAGGTATATTAGTTCACCTGCTGGGAAAATGACTATTTCTCATACAGTGTTGCTTGTCCTATTTGGAAAGTGGCCAGATCTGCTGCTTTGCTTACAAATACATCAGCCAAGCATCCACATACTTAACATTAAACAGTTTTGCAGTACCCTTGGCTAGCAGTACCTTGCTGCTTTCCAGTTGTGTATATTGTGGTCATTTCCTTTGCTTTAATTCCTCGTGTTATCATTTATCCTTTTGAATCTTTTGTTCTTTTTAGAAAGGGCATGATAGCTGAACCCCTTGAGTTTATCTAATGTTGATGATCTGTGCTGTCAAGGGAGAGTAAGAGAGCTTTGTGTTGAAGCTTCTTGCAGCCTTCCATTGCACCAGTCCTGGAATACTAGATGAAGTATACAAACTTACTCTGCTTTTATTCTGATAATTATCTGTGTCTTATACGTTTAAACATTCCGGAACAGAAGAGAAAGCTCTATAATAAAAAATATAAGTTTAACTTTAGGCTATTTTAGGAAATTGGCAGTCATTTAAACTGCTTCTGAGACTTGATACTGCTGCATATTTGCTGTCCGGTGGAAATGAAGCCCTTATTAAATCTAAACTTGTAAATTTCTTCTCTATAATGAAAACCTTTCACTATAGGCAACTTAATGTTAACAATTTGTAAGGGAAGATAATAAGTCCTAACTGAATTTAAGTAATGATTTCCAAAGTAGAGCTATAAATCTACTACAGTTGAAGTTCATAAGGTCTTAAAGGAAAGGGAACTTATGGCCACTGAAATGAATTAATCTGTAAACTGCCGGTAATTCACACTGTTATTAAGACTAGTAATTTCTTTGATAGGAGCCTTTGAGTTAGAATATTAAAACAATTGAATGATAAGCTAATACAGCAGCTCGTATACATGAAGTTCTATTATATCAAATGATTTGTGTTACTTCTCTTTCCTGCAGCTCTAGCAATTATTGTAAATCTTAAGTAGAATTTTAATCCTGAGGACATACTATAAATCAAAACCTAGATTTCAGAAACTGTCACCCCAGCAAGTGAGGTTGTGCAGAATCTCACTAATAGGAATTGACAGATAGCAAATTGTATTTCCACTAATAGCTTGGACTGAAATTTTCTTTGAAAGGAATTTCCCATTTGCCATAATCACCACACCTGTATTGGCTTTTCAAAACCACTTCACTCTGGCCTAACTCTGCTTATCTTTTCTTCTTATTCCTCCAATGAGATCTTGAACTTTGCTTTCACTGAATTAAATAGTAACTTAATAATAATTACAGCTGAGGCAATAATTGTCTTTTTTCTGGTCCAAGTCTGTTCTTGTGTTATCACAGTAAAGATCAATAGAGTAGAACATTCAGGACCTTTTCATATGTGGTGTTGGAGAGAAGCAGGAAGATTTTTCCCCAAACTTGGTATCTAGAGCAGTGAATTAAAAGTGAGAAGGAAGGTAACCAGGCACATGAAGGCTTCCTGGCCCAAAAGCAGCCTATGTCCATGCTAGGAAGTTCTTCTAGCCTCCAAAGCAGGTCGTATGCATGCAGAAAGCCTTTGGAAAATGGCCTTTGAAATGTAATTGTTCTGAAACCGTGCTCAGGTATTTTTGGGGACAATGCATGGGCCAGAAGTGCACCAGGGACCGTTCCGACATTTTAACTATATAAATTATCACCATATTTATCTAAGAGTACAGAAGTAGCCAATGTGTCACCAAGTTTGCTATAGGAGGGCCTGAGCCCATTTCACAGCTGAAAAGCAGTTTCTGTTTCTTTATCTCCTAGAATGTGTCCTAAATATACCTATTCATTGCCAGGGGTTTTGTTTGGTTTTTTGGCACAGCAAAAATATCTATATTAATAGTCCTGATAATATTGATTTAGCATCAACTGTTTGTTAGACCTGCTAAAGCTCCCTTGGGTATACTTGTCCTCAGGCAGCTTAGTCCTTTGTCAAGGCATAACTTCCAAGAAAAGCAAGGAAAAATTTGTGTCCAGATTCTCACTCTCCCCATATTCAAGCCTGGGTTCTGGCTAGTTTGACAGTGTTGCTGAAAGAGCATTCAGGCATTTCAAGCCCAAAAGAAAAAGATTGTCTGCTCACAATGCTGTCTCTCTTCCACCGAGACCCATTTGTCCTGTTTTAGATTACCAGCTGTCTTTGAAGGGCTGAAGGTGCCCAACTGCTTTTCAGGTGTACACCTACCAGCTGACTTGGCTCGGTGCAACCCTGCTCAACACTCTGAATTGTCATGACCAGCAGTAGGTAATCCTCAAAGTATTGCAACTCCTGTTTCCTCTGTTTCTGAGCTTTTGGAGAATTGTAAGTTGTTGGATCTTCTTTTAGACTTTTGGCATCGTGTTGTTTATTCCATCCCGATGGTTATGCCATCGTTGCTTAGAGCAGGGACAATACAGGTTTTGTGGTGGGGCCAGCAGACATTTGTTTCTGAAACAATAAAGTGACTCCTAAGTTTCAGCCCAGAATTTCTCCCTAAAATGATTTCCAACCTCCATTTAATCCCTCTGTTATACCTGGACTCTTCTGGAGACTTCCTCTGGTCTGGGATAGGCTGAAAATCTGATCACATCTGATCAGAAGGAATTGGCTTGCAATCTTACATTATGTTTTCTTGGAAATTCAGGGGGGCGAAGGACAGAAACGGAATATTTCTGAGCCGAAAAGACAGTTCCAATGACAGCTTTGTAGTCTGTTAAAACATTTTAGGTATTTCACACTTGGTTATATACTGAACTTTTCCACATTTGGGGTTGACGGGGCTTGGGGAGCATTTTCAGCCAGCTGTTAAAATACTGAAAATAGTTCAGGTTCAGGGAAGAGGTTTTCAGTCCTGTGTCTTTCTGCTTATGTAGATATTGACGCACATAAAATTGTTCCAGTGTTCTTCATAGACACGGTCTTGATTAAGATGGTAAAACAGTATTGAAAGAAATTATACTTTCCTTCACATGTTTCTTGCTTAAGAATTCATTTTCTAGGTAGTGTTGACAAGGGAACAAAAGAAAGGCAAACTTTCAGAATTATTTTAAGTGCCTTGCTCAAGACTTTCCAAAAGCACACCATCGTTGTAGAAATTTTAAGCTTCCTCTGAGGACTGTGGCAGGATTCTGCCATGTTCGGTCAATAATCTTGCCTCAATCACTTCCAAGGCCTTCATGCCCAGCTTAGTAAGGCCTTGATGTTACAAGGTCTTTTGAATTTTACCTAAAGGGAACTAAAGCCCTTTCACACTCCAGTCCTGCTTTTTGTTTTATTTGACATTACTCCATAGGTTTTGCTGTGTCTAAATTAGAACAGTGTCTAATAGCTGTCTGATTGCATTCGTCACTGCTACAGCTTGACAGGTCTGCAGCATGAAGGTCATACCAGATCCCAGTTCACATAAGGCAAAGTTCTGATTTATTTCTGTCCAGAACTCTTGCTTGGCAACAACAGCCCCCCGGACTTCTTTACACATATATGCTGTGCGTTATTGGTTAGAATCACACTTCTGGATGTAAGGGTTAGGGTTTACTTAGTCAAAGTCTTGGGGTACTCACCCTGCTATACATTGATAGTTGGTTTTATTACCTCTTTGGGGGATGAATCTTCAGTTTTCTTTTTGCTACATGTGTTTTCCTACCATGCATTTATTTTAAACCCATTATAAGTTTCTCATTGCTGATTGAACTCTAGGTCAGTGATATGCCCCTCCAAAAATGTTTCATTTTAGAAGATAAGCTTATTAATGTGTTGCTTTATATTGATACAGATATGATTCCATTCTCGATTATGCAGAGAAAAGACTTGCAATGTTACTTATCAACACATTGCCTATATGCAATCCCAAGCACAAATACAGGCTGGGCAGAGAATAGATTGAGAGAGCAGCCCTGAGAAGAAGGACTTCGGGGTGTTGGTTGATGAGAAGTTCAGCGCAACCCAGCAACCTCCGCTTGCAGCCCAGAAGGTCATATATGATGCACATGAAGGGAATGTAGACCTATAAAGAAATATTTGCACATCCTTTTCTGCAGAGACTGGATAAGTGGTTTTCTTAGTGCTGGGTAAACTTGTATGCTTTGTATAGATAAGAGATGGATAAATACTGTGTTGTTCATGTTTGTAGTTGATAATCTCCCTTTACCTTTTTCTACAACAGCACTGTTTTTATCTTTTTAAATGTTGGCATGCTGTCATAAAGCACATCCAGGCCCTCATCAAACTGCAAAATTGAGGTGACATCAAGTAGTCAGCTGAGATTTCCCTTCCTGACTGGTGTCACAGAGCTATGGAACTGCATTTAGAGGCTCTAGAGAGGAATGTGTAGAAAAGGGGTGTCCGTTAAAGGCACGCTTAGCAATTTCTCAATGCCTTTCTTTGGCTCTAGAGGTTAGGGATGGAAGGGGCAAGGACTGTACCTCTTAATACCTCTTCTGTGCTATGTGTCTCTTCATTCAGATTCATCCTGAGTTCTTATACACTGTGTGATGCACAAATGTTGATATATGTCACTGTTGGAAAAATTGCATGTGAAATACGGAGAAATGAAAAGCACTGAACACAGACCCTGCAGCTATCACCGTCAGTTGGATTTCACAGAGGATCTTGAATGATAGGTCGGCCCAAGATTATTCTTTGGGGCAAGGATCTTGTCAGCATTGAGTGTACTGTCAATCTGGCTATTTAAGTTTGTTATTATTTCTTATAAGTCAAGGACTTAAACACATTTTCCTCTGGTTTTACTAAGGCAAACCTGTTCTCCCTGTGTTCTCAAAGGAAACTGGCAGAAGTTGTGAGTTTGCTTCAACCACTTCTTTAACTAGTCTGAGATGAAGTTTGGGAAGTTTCATTCATGGAACATCATTCCATTGTTGTGAAAACTAATTATCTTCCTGTCAACACTCACTGTGCAGCCATGTACTTTCCTCTCGATCATCTCTGTCTTTACCCAATCTTTGACACTCCTCCAAAAGGACTAGTGGGAGTAGCCCTAGAATAACCTCTTCATGTCTGCTCATAGAGCCTCCAGTCCTTTTTTGATCTTCCCAAGATCATTTTGCAGTATAGCTTGTGTCTACCCAGCTAAACATGGAGAACAATAGAGCCCATTTGTATGAGCTCTAGCAATGTTTCAGTGGCTTCATGCTTCTGAGAAGCAACTAGTGTGTCTACCATATTTGGCAGGAGGCTCCTTTTGTCACTCTCATGCTTGTCACCAATTCTTGGCTAAATTTTTGTTTGTTACTAATTCCTTCCACATATCTGTTCCTGCTAGAGAGTATAGAACTCTACATGCAAAGTGACCAGACATATTCTTCCCTGCAGAAGGACTGTTTTCTCCTGGGACATGTGCGTTCAGCTCTTCTTCTTTGGACATCCCACACATACTGTATGAGTGTTACCATCTCAGTGAAGTCTCTCTGATTATAGATGTGTCTCAGCACAGCCCTCTTGTTCTGCATCTCTCCTTCTATCAGTGAGATGCTGTCAGCTGGCAGGTCCATCAGTGCAACCCATCCCTTTATGGGCCTCGTTTGTCAGGAAGATATAAGCCACAGTCCTGCAAATGCAGTCCGGTGCCGGGGTCGAGGCATCATGGTCAGTGTGCTAATGGGTCTGGCCCTGAAATCTGGCAGGTTAAAGAAAATCTGACGTGAAAAATAGCTCTGCTAGTGCTGAGTGTCTTCAGTGTTCTGTATTTTTTCTGTATGCTGCAGTCCCTGTCTCCTCTTCCTGTACACCCAGGATGTCTGTGAAGAGAAGACTTCAGTCTCTTGAGTAAAATGTACATTAATATATTCCATAAAAGACTTTGTGGGAGCCAGATCTTGTATTTTTTTTAGTCTTATATAATACATGCATTAATGTGAAGTAAGCCGTATTTAAATATGGTTAAGACTTTGAGAGAAAAGTCAGAAAATATGAAACTAATGCTTTGTCATGCAGCTATGACCATTCTTCTTTCTCCACAAAGTCATAGAGTGAGGGTTCAGAGCGAGATGTTATAACTTTCAATTGCCATTGCCTTCACTGGAGGTTCCCAAGGTAATTGCATGGCAGCATTGCCTTGTCATTGTCAAGCATAGATTTGAGTCTGCTAGATTGTTGGTTTATATTCTGTAAATTCAAGACATGGGATTTATGGATTTCTGTTTGTAAAGGGTAGCTAGAGAATTATCTTTGGCAGTGTAATATTTTTCTGTGTCAGATCACTAAGTTAGGCCAAACTCACAGTGTATGATGCTGAAAGACACAATTAAAATCTCAGATTTGCATTGGTCATTATATCCATAGCACAGAAGAACATGTAGTTTTCTTGTACTGCTTCAGCCCTCTCCCTTGGGGAATCTGCAATAAATTCTGCATCCTCCTTGCATATGGTATCCTATGGTAGACTTACAAATGACTAAATCATCTCTTTAATTTGACGTGTTCCCCCACTATTTAGCACAGTGGGGTTATCAGCACAAGGGAGGCTTTCAGCTCAGCTGTAATATAAATAAAAATCAATGTTACAGCACCTTTGCAGAGCTTGATGCAGTATACTTTACATAACCAGGATTTTCAATCACAAAAGAGCTTGTCCTGATAGGTACCAGAGATAAAGAAAAAAAAACAAAACCAAACCTGAAGATGACAGTTTAAGCCACAAATGGAGATTTCATTTTCCATTTATTGTGGGTCGGATGTTGTCTGAGTTTGAGGTCCTGGTTTCTCCTAGCAGAGACAAGAAAACTGAGGGCACCAGACAAGTTGTCTCGTCCTCAGGAATTTTCTACATGAGTTCAGTACCGGGTCTACATAAACAGAGAGTGCTGCATGCTGTGTGCACAGGTCAGGTTGCTAGGAACCTTGTACTCTTTATGAAACTCCAGGGTTTCACATCTAGGGTTTAGAGAAATCATTCTTCATAGTTTTCAAAATCAAATCTATAAGGCACATACACAAAAGTGCTTTCTGTTTCCATATCTCTTTGCTTTGATGAAAAGAAAAGTTGACAATATCATATACAATATACAACAGAATACAGTGCCTTTGCAAATATTGTGTAGTTAAGGGTTAATTACCCTACTCTTTTCTTACATTACTTAATAACATGCTTTGGGGACAGTGGAGAAGTTCCACTGAACATCAGACACTGTCTAATGGTGAATTTCCAATCCTGTGCCATTTCATCTGTCAGAAAATAAAATTATCGTTGTAATTTTCTCGTTATTGAATGATCTTTATAATGAAAATTACATGGCTACTTATTACAGAGTAAATATAGTGTTCTTTGAGAAATATTTGTCCTTTAGAAGATGAAAAGGAGGAGGCTGATGGTAGTTTTCTTTGTTCTTCCTATTTGTTTGCTGTTCTGATCTTTGGTTCTTCGGTTTCAACTTTCAGATAAAAGCTTTTAGTTGTTCATTTTCATGTGTTAGTTTCAGATTATCTGATATTTGTCCATTTTGTTTTCTTCCGTCATACCTCACACCACAGTTTAACTCCCACATCCTTAACTCCTTAGAGACTATGTAAGTCATTTGCAGTCTTGTATAGTGACTACTTGCTGGCAGGACATGACGAAGCAGAGTGGTAGGGTGATCCTGGGGCAGCCGTGAGGCCGGCCGTGCCATGCCGTGCCAATGGGGAACGCCATGCAGGGTCAGCCATAGCCCTGTGATCACCGGTGCTGGGGTTCCAGTGCTGGGGGAGGCTGAGATGGAGCCAGGAAGGCAAGTGAGGTTAATGGGGTACATGGCCATGGCCCAGAGTTGGCTGCAATGCTGCTGCACCATTGCTCGGGGCAAGGATGAAGTAACAAACTGATTCAGTTTACAGAGCTAACTGTCAGCATGACACTGCTGGCATTTTTGAACACGCTTTCCAGTGAGGCTTCTTAAGAAGCAGGGGTGGCATCATTTGGAGTGTACAAGAGCAAAGCAGGCAGGGTGGCACTGGTGTCTCATCTGCTGCCTCATTTATTTGGCCTCCTGTTTGGATGGTTCATTGAAAATATCATCTGAGCACTAAGTGAAAGTCAGAAGGGCAATTAAGATCTTAGGAACTATTAGGAATGACAAAATGTTATTTCTTGGTAATAAATCGAGAGCACAGCCTGTTCTGCACATATCAAGTATGGTTTTGGTTATTGCCTCTGAAAAACGGAGTGCTAACTAATGTTTAAATATAGGGTGGCAAAGATGGCTTGATGTACGGAATAGTTTGTGTGTGATCAGATGCTTATTCTTGTGTTCTGACAAGAGACATCTGGATCAAGATGTGGTGAGGTTTTCTAAAATCATGGTAGTAATGGAAAAGATTAATAGGGTTTACCCGTTTTTGTTATGTGAGAACTGGAGATAGCTGTACAACTACAAGGCAGCAGGTATAAAGCAAACACAGCAGGCTCACCTGCTGCAAATTAAAGTTGTGGAACTTACTGCTTAAGGATACTGTAGAGACTAAAAGTATTCACGGTTCCCAAAGTCACTAAATACATTAATGGAGAATTCCCAAGAGTGGAGAGGGAAGAAGGTGATATGGTTGCATCCTCTGTCACAGAATGTCCCTAAACTGCAGTCTGCAGGTAAGGATGGTATACAGAGATGTTTAACTCTTCTCTTGTTTCTTAATGCTTTTCTCATAGCATCTGTTATTGGCCTGTGCCAGAGACAGGATCCTGAGAGAGAGATGGATTTTTTGTTAGGTTCAGTACATTTGTTTATCTATAGTACTTACTGCTAGCTCCAGCTTCTCTCAAACCAAAGATATCTTTTCTTTCTGGAAGGGGGATGAGGAGGGAGAGGAAGGAGGAAGAGGCAGGGCTGGATGATATCTACCTTTCGTGCATTGTGAAGCTCAGTGTTGCATCTGTGTCACAAGTGTGTATTATGTCCAGCCAGTATTGTGCACAATTCAACCCAGTCCATTTTTGCTCTTGCTGACCTCTCAAAGAATATTTTCCCGTCTTTTTCTAGCAGACAGTAATGCTAAGAGCAATGGTTCTACAATATTGTCAAGCCTATTATTTTGTGGCCAATACAGATGGATTACTGAGACCTAACTTTGAAGGTAGTTAGCTTTTCAACTATTTGGATGGAGGATTGGCTGAGCTGGGAAAAAAATGCAGGCAATTATTTCTAACACTGGGTTTCTCCTTTATCTAATGTGCAATTTTCTGAAATACTGATGTGTCTTTTATCAAGAAATAGAGGCTAGCTGGCTTGGAAAATCTAAGATAAGGAGTCTCTGAGGAGGAGTAATCGGTTGTGGTAGATTGGGACAAATTAGAATGGTACTCAGCAGAATTGTTTACTGTACTGTTTACATGCCACTTATTTCAGCCACTTCTATCATGTTTTCCTTTGTCTCTATTTATTTATTTATCTATTTAATATTGAGATAGTCATTGACATTAGCTTACTTTCCTACCTGAGACTCTTCTGAACAACACAGACACAAAGCATTAGCCTGAAACATAAAAATGTCGCATGTCCTCTTAGATTATGCACAGTCTGTCTTTAAATGTTAGCATTAACCTTCAGTTCAGTTGGATCTGTAGATGCAGGACTGAAAAAATGCAAACTGACACTGTGGTGTATTTTTTTATTGCAAATATTTATGTTTGTCTTCAGATCATATTTTCCAGGTACAGAAAGAAGTTAGGAAACTATTATTAGATTTGTTGGAGATTCAGTTGATTAAGCACCTGTCACCTGAATCAGTTTTTTATCACAGCTCTTCTAATTCAGTGGTCATTGCACGCAAAAAAAATCATTGTACCTTTCAGATGTTTGCTACCTTGATTTGTTATTGTCCCAGTGAAGGAGGATATAGTCCTAATGATCTCAAGTGTGCTGTGTTCCTGCAACCCGCTCTCCATCAAATTCCAAAAGTAACAAAAAAAACCCAACTAGATAATGCTCCACAACCTTCAAAGGGGAACAATAAATACAGAGAAAGGGGAAAAGAGAGAGAGAGAGAGAGAAAGGAGATGTGCATACACATACCAAAGAATTTGTTGCAGAAAAGTTAACTTTTGCATTCAATGCCACAGACTGCTTGACGGCAGGCACACTGTTGGCCCTTTTATAATGACTGCAACAGGTGGGAGCAGAATTAAAATGGAGAAATGGGTGAAAACCCCCTGAATGCAGCATCTATTGATGCTACATTCATGCAGCCCCCACAATGTTTGCATGAATGTAGCATCAACCTGTCACAAGTTAGGCAAGGCATACTTCTTGGCATAACCAGTAAAGCAGGGAAAAGCTCTCTAAATGGAAAGTCAGAGTTAGCTGTGAAAGCAGAGATAGGAAAATGATCAGTGACAGCAATCTGTAGCCAAACATCAAAAATTCTGCTTTGCTCTTTTTTTTTCCTCCTCCTGTTTCCCTCAGTAGACATCCATCAACCTGCAATAGGATTTCTGCTGCCCAGTTTGTGTCTTGTAAATTGACAAGAGAGGAGAGAATCACTTTGCCCGGAATCCCTGCTAAATTACATGAAAACAGGATTTATGCTGCATGTAAACTGTGTAAATCCAGTCAGCTTTTAAGTGGAAACCAATTTTGTAGTGTGTAAGTATCATTGATTTGTTAATCTGACAATTTTTTTAAACAAGCTGATGTGGATTAGCCAGTTCTGATTGTATGTCTCCTACAAGTCATTTGAGTGCTGGATAGCTTGGTGAGTAAAGCACTAGAAATTAACCTTTGAGGCCCCTACCTATAAATAAATTATTGATCCTTAAAAAAGAATCAGATAATCTCATTAGATATAGTTTTCTGTAGCCTGCATCTAAATCCTGCCATACAGAATCATTTATCATAATTGACGATCTTTTTCCTGAAGCAGACAGGAGCTAAGCCACAATAGAAAGCAAATCCTGCAGGAATTGGTACAGAAGAGGAGTATGAAGAATTTCCAACCGATTTGATGCTCAGGGATGTTTTGTTTCCCCTCCAAATAATTCTAAGGGCTTTTAGCTTTTATGTATGCTTTTATAGGTGTATATCCAATAATTTGCAGTCAGGAAAAAAAGTGCCTCTGAAATTTTATGCATGATAGTATTCTGGAGCCAGACAGAGTAGAAGGAATGAATTTCTGATCCATGACATAACAGACACAAGTGGAAAATACATAGCAAGCAATATAATATTGAAAGGCAGAAGTGATACAGAGTTCAGTACTTAACATATAAATGACTGCTCAGAAGTACTCTACAGAAAAAATAGTTAACACGGTGTCAAAAGGTAAGTGTACACATGGTGCGACCTAGTGTTGTTATTTTTTACAACTGCAACTCAGTGATCTACTGAAATGAAGCAAAGTCAAGTGAGCATTTTAATGACATGAGGGAAAAAAACGCTGAACCTTATGGTTAGTTTCAATAACTTGACTTCCCAGTTTGCAAAAGGAAAGAAAAACCAGAGGACACTCGTGCCAGAACTCTGCATCTCTGTTGCTGGGCAAGGGGGAGGCTGCGTGCATGGGAGGGAGAGGGGATTCCTGGGGGGCATCAGTTGTGACTGGGCTTTACAGCCTGCTTAAGTGTTAGCACCAAGGTCAGAGATGTTACAGTCCTGATTTCTAGTGTCTGCATCAGCATTCACAGTGCCAAGCTATGGGACGCTAGGATCCCACTGGGTATAAATTTTCAAAAAGACTTTTTTTTTTTTCCCNGTGGTGTCAGGGGGAATATGTGCACCCCCCAACCCTCTGCAGTTGAACTCTGTACCCTGTAGGGTTTCATATATGCAGTCAGTAAGGTTGGAGATTTGTTCCTATACCTGCCTATGCTGGCTTCAGGCTCACAGCTTAGAAACTGCACTGTTGAAAGAATACAGAAAAAAGTGTAGCTGAGGGAAAAAATGTGCATGCTCAAGATATGGGAAGTAATTCAAATATTAGAAGAAATAGTGTCATATAGAGTATCTAATTTAATGAAGATGTATTGGACTTGTGATAATGGAATTATTGTGAATTTTAAAAAAAAGTTAGACAACCAATTAATGACAAGGCATAGCATATCTCAGTGTAAGGTGGTAAACATAAGAGATGTATGATGCTGCTCTGGATTAACTCAGAAGTTATTTGTGGCTGTGTAAGTAAAGACTAGAAGGAGTATCCTCTAGTGTGGTGTGGCAGCTGTTCTGTACTAAATTGCTAGCGTAATCTCATGAAATTGCTTGCACTAATTCACTTCAGCGTACCGATGAGTCTGATGGCAGAATGCTGAGCTGTGGGGGTTCTCTCCTGCCCTGTACATGGTAAAGCATATCCATTTTCCCCTGCGTTCCTAGTCCAGGGCAGCCGCTGAGCTTGGGGTAAATTAAAAGAGCCTTGGAAATTTATGACTGCCGTGCAAGTGCAACATCCTTCTCTGACCCATCGAAAGGCTCTATCCACCGAGCAAAGGCTGTGTTTTCTTTTATGCACAAGGGACAAAATTAAGCCAATTCATGTGTCAGCCTGATGACTAACCAGAACAGAATATTTTTCAATATTTTGCAGAAATCTCTGGGTATTTAAAAACAGATAATCCTCCACCAGGTAGAAATTGTTCAGTGTTCATTCACTGGTACTAGTGTGCCAGTTTTATCCCTCCTGATTAAAGTGTTTATCCCTGTTGATTAAAAAAAATCACACTGGACTGGACTTCAGCTCTACAGTAAAAATGATCAGGAATTTTTTTGTTATTCTCAATAATTTTTTCAAAGTGTTGTAGAAAGAGAGCCGGATGTTAAAGTGTTTTGTTTATTTCACAGGCAAATAATAAGTCGTGGGCCATAAAAACAGATAGACCATCTTTGATGTTCATTGACAGATCCAAAGCAAAGCATTCTTTATGAGAAAACACTGCATTGCTAATAAAGTGATCCCAACAGCCGAGCTTGTGCTGCTTAATTTGTTTCCATGGAGTGATATTATAATTCTGACATACTGAAAAATCGCCTCACAGAGACTCATATTGCATTTGTTGCTGAGTGCATCTTTGATATAACATTTGTTATTGTAGTGCTTGGGGTGTCTTCAGAGGAGTAATATTCTAAATGAACCTGGCTGTATTATCCCTTTAACGTAGAGCAGAATTTTGCATTACATTTTCAGCTTATTTCAAATGTGTTTCGCCAGCTATTCATCACAAGTGGTCTGTTCAAGAATAGGGCCAGTATATCAATATAAAATCAGAAAAATCCTTAACTCTCTATCTTTGGGGAATCTCTCAGGTCATTCCAATTCTTTTCTGTTAGATGAACAGACAGCATGATCCCTTGTATTTATGCCTGCCTGTCAGGTTTTTTTATAGTAGAAACACGAATCGCTGTTTGTAATGCAGGATTAGCCTGTCTCACACAATGATATTAGAATTAGACCTGACTAGAGAGTGGCGTAATTTCTTGGTTCTTCTGTATTTAACTTTAGTTTTCATTCCACACCAGCTTTTGTACCCCCAGGAACACTTTGCCTCTTATGTTAGAGTAAATACTGAAGAACATATGTATTATTTGTCTGGACAAAAAATGAGAGCAGTATGCAGTCCCCCTTCTGTGGGCTTCTGTGCTCTGAGCTGCCAGTAAAATGTAAAAAGATTGTACTATGATGTCCTATTAGACCTCGAGACTGGAAGGACAGTTTGTATTGAACACAGGCATTTTTCATAATTATGTTGCCTGCAGGGTTACCACCTGCCCTAATTTGATCTGATTAAGGTGAAATGCAAAACCGTCCTCATTTCACAAGTGGAACTTTGCCATGTTCCCTCATGGAGAGCAATAAGATATGCATACATGTATTGCTGCTGTGAAGGAGGAAGAAAAATATTAGAATTAGGTAACAATTAAGATTTCAACTCCATTACGAGAGTGGAGGTCACTTTTAGACAATTGCTTCATTCTTTAGTGTTCCGGAAATGCTTTTCTGTTATAAAATCCCTATGAAAAAGAGAAAATCATAGCCATTCATCCAGATATGTCTGTACTATTCTGTGAGACATAATATATTCCATGGCTTTTTAAAATTCTCTTTTGGTTGGATGGGTTTATTGTCCATGAACATTTATTTTTAGAGTAGCCTGGGCTTGCCTTGTAGTCTGAGTCATTTATGTAGCAATTTAAATATTTGTCTAAGCTCTCAGTGAAAGGCTCATGTTGAAGTCTCATAAATGCTGCACAGATTAAAGGAATAGCATTTTTATATACTGTTTATACAGAATGACGTCATATCCCAGGAAAAAAAAAAGAAATGGAAAAGTAGAGAGAAAAGCATCGCTGTTTCTGGGTCACTGAATATTGTTTGCCATTCTCCTTTCTCCAATAGTAATTTTGTGCATGCTTATGCATGTGTAAGAGAGCAAGACCTACATGTGCACACTGTGGTTCTTCTGTCAGATTTTTTTTTTTTTGAGCTTTGCATATTGATTTTCCTGTACTTAGGACAGAAAATAACCATTAAAAATTGCATTTTAACATTCTTGAACACTAGTTTTGTAATTAAAGAGGTGGAAAGCTGTGTTTGTTCTCTGGCACCTGGCCTATCTTTTTTGATGCTACAATGGCTTATTCTATATTACATAGTCTGTGTAGTAACCTCGCTTTGTAAAATATGAGATGGAAATATATCGCAACATGAATAGCTCAAACTGTTCTTTCTCTCTGTCATTCCCAAAATTATCAGAGGATAGTTTTCTTAATTCAACTTTTAAAGGGAAAAAGAAGAAATATTTACTGTCCAAATCTGATTCACAGCACTTGTGCTTTACAATATACTTCTTTTATCAAGCCATCAGCTGGGAAATGGCTGTGTGAACTTTGATTTAATTTCAACTTAGAAACCTTTTAGCGTTTTCTTTGTTGCACCTGCTTAATTCTGGCATTCAGAAATGACAATCTTTTAAAGACTTGCCCTTCAGTAACTGGCAAATGAAATTTTTCTATAGCTATTTTTGCCTTGTGTTGACTTTTATTCAGAGATAGTTAGATTTTCCCTGAGAAGACAATCTCCTCTCTTATAGAGTCTCCACCACATGCTGAAAGCTCCTGACCTCTCACTTGCCTTCTTTAAAGTACTGATCATCATCAAAGGCCAGTGCCAGCATGAAGGTGGGAATTTGAGAGAACGGAGTTTGCTTTAGAGATTTCAACTACTTTTTGAATAAAAGATGAGAAAACCTTTCATGAATTGAGCTGATTGAGCTAAAAACCTAGTATACTGAGAGTGAAGATCTCCTTTCAGCCCAGATCCCTGCAATGAGATTTTCACTACCAAGGTTTATATGGCAGAAGGTGTTGAGTCTTCCAATAGAAGTTTAAAGCAGCTCTGCTGCATCTCAAGTAAAAAAAAAAAAAAAAAAAATCACCTGTTTATTTTAGAAGCCTTAGACTTGCTGATTTTCTGTGTCTTTGATGTTATAAAGAAACTGTAGGAGGAACTTCTATTAATTAAGAAGCATAGTAAAAAAAAAAAAAGAAATTATGTTGTTTCTGTAAAATTTAATTTCACAAAAGTCAGTACTTGCATGGAAAGAAGGGAGTCTCCTTTTTATTTCTGTTTCTGGAGCTGCTGTATTTGACCAGTAAATGTCGTAGTTCAATTTCTCATTACAGATAGCACAGATTTTGTTTTGTTGCATAAGTTTAGTATTCACTGACTTTACTGAGAGTTGCATGGTGAATTTACGCTTATAATTTAAACTGGAATATCGAGCAACCAGATGGTACAGACTATTAGTCAAATATGTCTGCACTATTGCATGGTCACCCTGAAGTCTTACTCTCTTGGGAAATACTGAATTTTTTTCAGAAAACTCCCCCCCTCTGATGGAGTCTTTCAACAGTTCATCACATAGCAGTGCAGCATATGCGGAAAACTGCCAGAAATAACAAGGAGTGGCATGCTGGCATTGCTCAGGTCAATACAATTCAGGGTTTGAATGCTGATGTGTACTTGTTCAAATCTGGTTTAAATATTGTTTTAAATATGCAAAAAGTAAGCAAGGAAGCTAAACTGAAATGGCAGGTCAGTATTCCTGCTGATAATTTCTGTTGTGAAGATTGAAAGAAAGACCATTGTACAAATGTCTAATGCGGTTCATTACTTCTAGCCATTAGGCTTTAAAGCATCATTAAAAAAAACAGTGAGTAGCAGCACAGTGAGGGCCAGAGTTGGGCGCAACGTGAGAAAGCCAGGCCAGCAGAATTTTCTCTAATCTGAGATGCTCTAGTTGCTGCCAGTAGTCATTTATGTGCTCCTTTCCCAAGTGTATTGAAGTCCCTTTGCAGAATTTTTGCACAAGTACTTCACAAGAGCAAAAATACTTTTTGTGTCTTTGGATGATTTTAAAATTAAGTGCATACAAACAGCTGGGCAACTAACATCTCTGGTAACTGGTCAGAACAGGACAAGTATTGTGTCCTGACAATCAAGCTTTGATGAACCTTTCTTGATTATTAAATTCAGCAGCCTTTTCGATAGCAAAAAGAAAAAAAAAGTATAGGTCTTTTTACTGCCTTCAGCTGTCAGAAGTCAATCAAGAAAAAAGAAATTGAACATAATACTGTTTGACAGGGGTAATAACCCCTGGAGAAAAGGGTATTTAAATTATGAATATTTTTTAAAAAAACAAAGAGATTTCTTATTGCAGATTAAGCTTTGCAAAAAGGGGCACTTAATGTATCCTTTATGGGCACACATTCTCTTTAACAAAGTATTATATTTTGTGTACATAGCCATATTTTTTGCTAGTATGAACATGTGTAAGCAGCATTGACTTAATTATAGCTATGCTAGTTTTCCTGAGCTGAAGAACTGCTCCACCATTTGTAGTTTTAGAGAGACTTCTAAAGACTTACAGGAAAGACCTTCACCTGTTGAACTCGGTATGTAAACCACATGCAAGTATTGCTTGGTGTGCTCTCTGGTTTATCATCGCCCAGCTGCAGAGCTGACCATTGAAATCTAAATATATGCCTGCTGACTTTGAAAGGACAGAATTCATTAATTCTTGCTTTTGAACATATCTCCTTTTATATTTTTTTTTCCAAAGGAATCTACATTATTTAAACACTCTAATATATCTCTTTTCGGGCATATATTTGTTTTACCTTGCTATGTACTTATCTAGACCACTGTACAGAAAAATATCATCTGGAAACTGATGTCATCAAAATAGCATGAGTACAAGAACCCCATGTGATTTTTTACTTCACTTTTTTTTTTTTTTTTTTACTGGATATGTTATTTCTTACACCAATTGCAAGGTGGCCAGTACAAGATATTTGGTGCTAAAGGGTTGTATCCCAATTTGTAAATATACTGCTGACTGCAGTCAACAGTATATTTGCAAAAAATAAATCATCAGATGTTTTAGTGTGTCCAATGGGGTGAATGCTGCTTGTAGCATTTTGAAATAGATCTATAGCTAAGACATATTATACTTGCTGAGAAAAGCTCTGATATCTATAGGTAAGAGAAGGCAATAGCCACTGTGCATCTGTTGAACAGAAAGTCGTCTGGTTTTCTTTCTCGGGGAAAAATGTTCCATGATGAATCTGCCCCAATTACAATAGATCATCCAAATAGGTACTGGAAGCAGAAGTATGAGTTAATGTGTCAGAACACTTCAGTTTGCAAATGCATGATCAACATTGAGAATTCAGAATGTAGATAAATAAGGCCTTTTGTTAATAATAAATCAATAGGTAAACCTAGTGATTACAAGCTGGTTTCATGAGGTTTTGAGTCTGTTGTGTGATTTGATGATTAATGGTAGTTAGCAATAATTGTTCTTCCAGATAAAGTTGTGTACCCACGTGAATCCACTGCATTTTAAGACCTGCAGATGTAAGACTTGGGACGTAAGATGACAAATTACTCACAGAACAGTTTTATCACCTTCCTTTCTTTAACAAAGGATGATAGCTGTAAGCACAGTGTAGGTCTACAAATTAATGAAGCTTTAAGTTTGGTTGCATTAGAAAATTATCCAGGTAACAAGGAAACAGGAGAGGAGAGAGGAAAAAGACCTCAATAATTTACTATTTACAGAAGTATTGCTCATGAAGCTTGTAAAAAAATTGTGGAAATGGATATAATAATACCCTTCTGTGGAATCTGTGAGAAAACATTTCTACATCTTTGACAATACACAAGCACAATCAGTCTTCCAAAGATACGCTTCTGTGCTTATAGTCTGTAAATTACATACTTTATATTCTTCATAGCATCTTTTTCTCTTTTCAATAAAATATTTATGCATTCCAGACACTCTCCTTAGTTTTGTCTTTGTTCATGTTCACATAACATCAAAAATGAGAAAAGGTCACCTGAAACATCAAAACATTTAATTAACACAAGCAGAGTGAAGTCACTTCATACTTCGAAATCATTGTCAGTTCCCATAAGAGTGGCTGCCCTGTCACCAGCAGAGGATTGCTTTTCACCAGAAGAGACACAGACAGAAGAAAGGTGTATTTTTTACACCAATATCCCAATTAATTGAACAGGTTGGAAGAGAGTGGGAAAATGACATAACATACAAATGCACACTTATTACAGGATTTCAAACCTGTTAAGTTTTGTGTGAAAGTCTAGCCTGACCCCCTTCTTGCTACCCCATTACCATTCCTGTTGTCACCAGGTATGGTGCAGGGCTGTGCTCTTCCTGTCGTTCCTGCTGTCTCAACAGAGCTGTCTGTGCTGGGTTGTGCCACGCTGAGTACTTGTACCTTACATACGGAGTCCCCACTACTGTGTCCTGCTGTAGCTGGAAGCTGACTGTGCTCTGGATGGACACCTGCTATAACAAGCACCTCTGAGCTTCCCTTGCCACCTTCCCTTCCTGCGCATGAGTGGCAGGCTAGCGTACACTTGCCTATATGTAAATGTATAAATTGTTGCTATACTGCAAGTACTGCCATTAGAGTGCTGCATTCATTTCCAAGGTTTTAGAATTATTTTTTTGAATATGGAACATTTTTCATGTCTGTGCTCCAGTCAAATAAAATTCTATGCAGAGCAGTCAGAAAAAAAAAAGGACACACGTCCATTAATTTTCTATGCATGAAGTGGTTATTCTCATGTATTTGAAACATTTTTCAGTTGCAAGCTCGGTTTAGCAATTAGCACTGTGGAAAGATACCCTTTGAAGGACACCGATAGATATTCTTACATGGTTATGTTCAGAGCTCACAAAAGGGTATGTGCTTTTCAGAATTAACAAGTGTTGATGCAGACATAAATTTTAAGTAAGAGAAATGGAAGTTACACTGTGTTCATAATGTAAATGCTCGGTTTGCACAGAGCTAAATATGATGGGAAAATTTACATGCTCAAAGTTAAGCATGTGCAGAAATGATTAGGATTGCAGCTCTTGGGTGAAATTAAGCCCATCTAACCTTATGAGTCTTGAAGGTTACTTGTGTAAATCCTACTCACCTTAGACTCCACAATTCATGGAGATAAGCAGATACCTTTTTTGGGCCTGTCTCCAACAACGGGAATTATCCTGTGAAGGTGTTTATTTCCTCCTATTGACTAAGAAGGAAGCTTGCAATGAATCACAGAATCATAGAATCGTTAAGGTTGGAAGGGACCTTTAAGATCATCGAGTCCAACCATTATTAACCTAACCTGACAAAACCACTTCTAAACCACATCCCCAGGTACCACAACTACCCTTTCTTTAAACACCTCCAGGGATGGCGAATCCACCACCTCCCTGGGCAGCCTATTCCAATGTCATATAGCCAATATTCAGATGCTTAAATTCAGTGAATTGAATCTCACCCAAATGTACCATTTGGGGAAAGATGAAATTTAAAATGCAAAGCAGGAAACAATGGTACAAACGTATGGTAGGAGATAAGATGTAGCACACGATCCTACAGTAGAGATACGGATGCTTGTAACTACAGTCAATGAAGACATTGTATAATTTTCTATGATTCTCTGAGGCTAAAATTCAGGGCCCATCCCACCCCCAACCAGGAGCAGGCAGCTGGGGCACCGGGGCAGCCCCAGCCCCAGGCATCACGCACCTCCTGGGGGATGGGGACGGGCTGAGGCTGGGCCTGAAGGTGTGCCTGTGGGTAGGCCCGGCTCGGCGGGGCCCATGGCCAGGCAGGGCTGTGGGGAGCTGGAGACCGGCCCTGCTGTGGTGTCACTGGGGCAGGGGCTGACGGCCCTGGGGGTTCACGTGGGGTCCTGGGCTGTGGGGAAGCCCTGGGGGGCCGTGCAGGGACAGTCGGGGCTGGTGGTGCCATCAGGGCCCTGACACTTGCATCGGTTTTCAGTGGGATGTATTTGTAACAGTAGTCATTTTTTGCTTCCGTTTTGCCAGTTAATGCAATATTAAAGGGTTGATTTAATTTTTCCTTCGCTTTCTCACTGGTGAACATAAGTCATACAAAGTGATAATTTTAAGCAAAAACAAAACCAGAAGCTAATTCTGTCTGAGAAAAAATACGTGGAGACCTGGGTAATTAAATTGGTAGTAGTTAGAATCATAGTTTAATTACAAGTGTAGATGAAAATGTGTGTTCAGACCAGTTTAAATCAGGGGATTTATTATGTTAGGAGACATTAAGCTGTCCTTCCTAAATTTTACTTCTTTATTCTTTCCTTGGAGATACATATTTATATGAACAGATTAAAAATATCTTTATATCTTTATGAAGAGAATATCACAAAGTAAATTGTAACTTCACAGTTACAAATTTCTGCAACTTCGAGTGTACCTTTCATTCATAAGTGCGGTATTTGGAGTTAAATAATAAAGCAATATGAGAATCAAGCAACAATAAAATTATTCAAACAAGTAATCTGGGGTATGACAGAACATTTAGAAGCAAATAATATGCTTATATTTAATTTAAGTAATAAATGCTTAAATAGAAGCAAAGAAATTACTTGTGATGAATTTATAAAGCTGCTGATGCTTTGAACTGGGTATCATCTCTTCATTACATAGTTTCCTGCTTACTCAGGTTCATTCCTAAAGACATCACGTTATTTTTATGAGTCTTATTGCTCTGAGGTCAATGGAACTATGTCAGAGGAAAAAATGGTATAAAAATACTAAAGACTTGCATCAATTTTATATTTCTTACATCTTGCTCTGCCTTCACGGTTAGCAAAAACCTGTAGCAGTCATTGTAGCAGAGAACATATGAAACACATAGGTTTGAATGTGAGCTCAAAGAGGGAACTAATAAACAATTTAGCAGCCATTTTATCAGTCTGCAGATGTCCTCAATCCTGAGTTTTGGCTTCTGATTAAAAGCTTTTGTCCATGATTGTGCATCATTTCCATTTAACACTCTTATGTGTAATTGTTATTGATTGATTTATTTAATATTCCTATGGTTTGGTTTGTGTCTGTGGAAATTTCATGGATGCCTGTACTTTTTCAAGTAATAAATGGGAAGAGGGAAGCAGGAAGTTTTAGAAATTGTTGAAACTATTGATTATAAGGGTTTCTGTATTACAGAGGGCATAAAAACTAATCCTCAAAGCATTCTACACAAAATAGCAGAAATCTGTAAAGTGCAGATTATTTATTTCATATGGCTCACGCTAGTTGCACATCAGAGACTTAGAAAATAGACTTTTATTTTAACCTTTAGTGTGCATAGTTTGCCAGTGAACCTATTGGGTGCTGTGCTTAACTTGTAATAATTTTCAAGTTGCCATGTGTGTTTGCATATATATGAATACGTTGCAGGATATATGGGTGGTTTTGTGGGTGAGACAACAAATAGTTCTTAATGCTTTTCAGCAGAATAGGTATTTCTAATGTCTTTTCTTTTTATTTGTGGAATGGATATCTGTTGATAGCCTTTGTCTCTAGTCACAGTACAGGAATTTGACATCAACCAAGACTTCTTCAAAACTCCCAGATATTTGGTAAAAATGGGTCACAGCGTTGGGGCATGTTTTGCAAAGGTCCACTTACAGAACAGAAGAAATTAAAGTAGAAATAGGAAATATCAGAAATACATCTAGAAATATCCCAAAAAAAAAGAAAGAATGATGTTTTGATCTTACTTCTTTTTTTTTGTTTTCCATGTTTCTTCTTTATTTCAATTTTTTCCTCAAATTATTGTTTGACAACAATAATTTCCATTGTTTCAGCAAATTATTGCTTCTGCAATGTGAAGATCTAAAAGGCCTTCTTACAGACAGTAGATTATTAATGTGTTAATGTGTTAATATTGCATACACTTGACATTTCTGAACTTGTTGCTGGAGAGCATCATGCCATCAGTGACACGGTTTTTAAGCGCTCTTTCTCTTTCTTTGCTAGTAACTTCAGGATCTCATGTATAATCAGTTTTACAGATCCAGTGAAAGTGTGGACTATGAAAAGATTGAAAACTAGATTGAGCAAGTCTCTGAAAAATAAACTATGCAAAATATTGTATTGGGAAGAGGATGCCGCAGTGGACAACTAGTAACAATTAAAATAAACATATATGTGTTTATATGTGTGTCTATATATATCTTCATACTTCTACACATTTTTTTAGAAACAAAAATCCTTGGTTCCAAAGTGTTTATAGTCTACAACATGGAAGAAAGAGAGGATGCATATGAGCAGTTCACATAAGGGACTTTTATATAAATTATGCATGAGGACAGAATGGGATGGATTTCTGGGAGAAATAGACATTCAGGAAATATTATTTCAAGGAGAATGGAAAGAGAAGTAGTTCTTGCTAGGCAAGAAAAAGGAAGCTTTCCCATCTTAAGGGATTTTGTGAAAAATAAGTTGGAAAGGATAAGAGGGAGGAATGAAATGATTGGTTGAAGAAGAAGCTGTAAAGACTGCAAAAAGCAGAGACAAGCAGAAAGCAGTTTAGTTGGTGTTACAAAGCTAACATCTGCCAAAGATTAACATGCAGTATTACATGAAATCATAATTATCCTCTACAGTTAGAAATTCCTAGAGCAGTGTACAATTAGTGCAGAGATTTGGTACAATGAGCGTGGTAAAACACTGGCCCAGGCTGCCCAGAGAGGTGGTAGATGCCCCATCCGTGGAAACATTCAAGGTCAGGTTGGAGTGGGCTCTGAGCAACCTGATCTGGTTGAAGATGTCCCTGCTCCTTGGAGGGAGTTTGGACTAGATGACCTTTAAAGGTCCCTTCCAACCCAAACTATTCTATGATTCTATATTTTCAGGGAAAATTACACGGAGAAAAAAAAAATAATTATTACATAAGGACTTGAGGGTAAGAGAGAGGAACGCTGTTTTATGCAGTGAGTTCTGATCTGAAACACAAGAGAAGTCCACAGCACTGGACTACAAGTCAGGCATCAGGTCAAGAAGTTAGACAGTTAAAGTTGGTGCATTCAGGATCTGGATGAGCTGGAAGATAGAGATGTAAATCCCAGTGAACATGGATAGAAAAATGCTGCATAGCAGTGATTCTGTGGTGGAAGTAGAGTAAGGACAACTTTAAATGCTTTGAGAACATGAAACAGAATAAAAAGTGAGAGCCTAAGCATGGGGAAAATAAGTAGAGAAAATTTAAGGTGATACAGGGGTTGTGGTCCTAGAAGTTGAAGAGAATAAGAACCCATTAAGAAAAAATAACTCAGAGTTAAAACTCACACATTCAAATATGTGAATATCCTTGTGTGCAAGAGGGAAGGGTTGGGTGGAAAGAAACCTGTAAGAATATCATAGGTTTTATTAAATGGAAGGAAATATTAATATTTAATAAAAGGCAAGCCATTAATAGATAATTCTTACCATATGCTTAAACCTTGTCTACCTTAAACCTTGGCTATCTTTAAAAGGGCTTGCTGATGAAGTTGTATTGATAGGGCGTTCTCCACCTGCACCTCTTCTGAATGGAGATAAAGCATATACCAGCAAGAAGCTGATTTGAATATCATTTAAATCAGTTCCCTAGGTAGAAAAAGTTATACCAGTAGAAGGCTTGTACTACTATAGTTGTGTCTATAGTAGGGGTTTTCCATTTTTTAGTTATATTGCTTGCAAGTATAAAGGCTTTTACCTTTGTATCCCTGAGACAGCTCTGCCAACAGAATTTTTGAGCGTAGGCCATGCCTCATTGGCTTTGAGTGAAGCCACAGTGCTGATGGAGATTTCCTGACAACTGTCTCTAAATTCATTTGCATCCTTTTAATGGCAGTCATTAAGAATGAGAGGTAACTACTTGTAGTTGCATCAGCAGAAAAGCAGGTTGATAAAAATCGTAGTTCCTCCAATGTTCTGGGGAGAACTATGCTCTTAATTCCTTTTAAGGAATTTTCTTTGTTCACAAGCAGATGCTTCAATTTATGGTAAGAAGTATAAAGCCCAGATTGCTTTCACAGTTTGCACTTTTATCCCTTGCCAGAAATTAGTCTAGTAGTGTACAGAACTGAGTAGCAGCCTTGGATTTCATCACCAGGAAGGTAATCACAGTCTGAACAGGTCAGTAAAGTGTATGGCATCTAGCAAGACATATTCTTTCTTACTAGCTGGTACAGATGTGAAAGTCTGTAGCGATTGAACATTAATCTGATTGCAAAGTTCTGGCAAATCACTCCCCTGCCTGCATAGGTGGTTTGTGTATTACACTTGTGGCTGACAACTACATATTTGAGAAATGGGCTATATTTGTGACAACCAACATTGAAGTCATCTACGGTGCCTACGAAATCCTTCAGAGAGTCGGGGAAAACCTGTATTATGCTTAAAAATGAGTCCAAACCTGGTGTGTGAATCAGAATTCAGCTTTGGGCAGCTCCAACGTTTTGATGTGAGATCCTCTTTTAACAGGCTTTTTGGTTTACACTAAGAGGCTGGTGGTATCTGGCAGACAGTGCTGCCCTTTTCATCTAGCTTTTGCTTGTAGTCCTTTGGGGAAAGCGCTAAAATATTCGGAATATAACCTTTCTAAGCATTCTTGGTAGCATGCTTGGAAATGTGGAAGGATTATTTGATAGATGGTTTTCAGCATTCTGGTGCCCGTAGAGCCATGGCTAATCTTTCTAATCTTCTTTATCTATGGTAATCTGTATATTCTATCCTCTCTGCATCTATGTATCTTATGCTGAAACTGCACTGACAGGAAGCTCTAAAATGCCTATTTTTGTTTCTTTCCAACAGCTGGCTGTCCAGATTCCTTGATTAAAGAGCTTCATCACTTCAGGATTCTGGGAGAAGAACAGGTGAGTTAGCATCTCAAAGGCAGCCTTTTAATGTCATGAAAGATAGACGCTAATGAGACAGTTTCGTCTCTCTCCAGGGAGGCAGAGTGTATCTCATGACCCCCAATGACCTAAAATGTGGGGAAAAAATCACAGTGGAGATCTATGTGAGATTTTTTTTTCATTCTATCCATCAGCCTTGACAGGTTATTAATTGGTACATCTGCTATCTGCCACAGCTTTTCGGCTTTCGACTACAGCAGTAAACAGGCTCACTAATACAGCAGATAGACAAACAATCTGACTAAGGGATAAATACTTATAGCTACACATGATGTTATCCATCTCTTTTTGTGGCCTTTTTTCTCTTTTAAAAGTGTGTTTCTCATTCATAATTATAGCCGTGCTTTTGTCACGGATGGCGTGATGCACTTCATTCATAAGAGAGATGCAGCAATATACTTATCGATATAAAAAAATGACAAAGTTTGATAGTAGATGGGACAGTTTTAACAAGATCTGATGGCAAGGCACACTTGGTTATTTACTGCATAGAGGACAGGGTCAGACAGAACTGTCAGGGAGACCCTCCCATTGAGACCAGGTCTCAGAGAAGACTCCCTTGCTTTCTAAACTCCTTCTCAGGAGGAGTCTAGGTGAGGCTGGATCCAATCCTAGTCCCAGACTCAGCCAATGGTTTATGTTTAAAGGATTATATGTGCATAATTAATCCTTTATATCACTTAGCTAAGAGTTTCAAAGTTTAGCATGCTATAAACTGCTTACCGAGGATCTGTTGCGGCAAGGAATCTCTTAACCTCGAGGAGCAGACTTGAGAGGCACCCCTACTCAAAGGGAGATTCTAGCATGCAGCCACTGCTGTGCAGGAGAGCTCGATGGGTTCTTGTGCTGTTCACTGTTTATGGAGGTATGATTCACTTATAGTCATATTTGCATATTGACCATAGTACCAGTATTGTGATGAGTTGGGCACATTGCTCAAGTTAGCTCTTGGGTATTGTGTTGTTATCTGTCTCCCTGAAATGGCCTTTGAGCCCCAGATGCCACCATCACAACTACGTCCACCCATTATGACCACCACGGGTGGTTATCGCTTGGGCAGGGTTACAGGAGATAAAGATCAGGTTGGTGCTTGAGGGAGCACACTGTCATAGCTTTGTACTCAGAAAACTATTTCTGTAGAGGGATCTTAGGAAAGCATAAGTGAAGTATGCTTTATAACACTCACAAGATGGTCATAGTTATTATTTTGTCAATAATGAAATTAATGTATTGAGAAAATGGCCTTTAATTTTGAGAGACAAGTTGAATTTTCAAATGCTTGATGCTTCTGAAATTCAAGTTGTCTTTCTCTCTGAAGTGTGTCTCCTAATGAACTGGTTATAAAGCCTGACACAGAGTTACAGGTACTAGGGACTGAGGGCATGGAAGCTCAGCATTCGTGATGAGAATCTCTGCATCTTTTAATGAACCTGGCATCAAGGGACTTGCACAAGGTTATATATATGAGGACTATGACAGAGGCAGGAGCTGCTCCTGAAATGTTAATTCAAAGCCTGGTTTCTTAGTTTTTAGATCAGATTATATTGTCAAGAGCACCCTATTGCTTCTCCTTTCCCTGTCACTCTCCCTTTTTTTTATTACAGTTAGGAGTTAGGGCTGCTGGTACATTTTCTAGACTGCCAGTTTTCCTCTACCAGCCCCCCACTTCAGTTGTTATAGAAAGTCAAAAGCACAATTCCTCAGGGACTCAGCTTTTCCTCAGCAAGAAGGCAGCATGAAGGGGAGCGTGGGAGTGTTTGTCTGACAGAAATGGGGGAAAAAAAAGACAGAAAACAGATTAGGCCAAATGAGATACTTGAAGCAGGAATCTGGTGAGACTGAGGATTTAGGAAGAGGAAATAAAAGAAATTATGACCAGGACTGATGGGGCCACGAGACTGGTTAGAGCCAGCTGACAAATGGAGGGCTGAGTGAGATGAAGCTTGGGGACACTAGAGAGATGGGGCTGGCTGGTGAAAGACCATAGGAGTAGAAACCAGAATGACAGGGATAAGGGTCTGACAAGGAGCTGGGACCAAGGACAGGAAGGGAATGACCAAATATGGAAACTTGCTAAAGAAACTGGTAAATAAAGTGAGATCTGTACTTAATGAGCTGCACGAAGAGGTGAAGCTACACAGAGTAGGAGTGGGACAAAAGGAGAGGTTTGAAGGAAAAGTAGGGAACAGCTAAACAAAGAGACTGTGAGTATGAGGGAGAGGGCTGAACCAGACAGACTGGTTCCATAACTCCACTGGCAGAGCTCTGAAGATTGAGTTGTAGACCTCAGCCTTGCTAATGACCACTGACAGAGCAATATAATTTAATTGATGGACTTTCTCTTTTTTTCTGTTTGGTTTTTAGAAAAGGAAGTGATAGACATAAAAATGAAGGCTAAAAGAGCTAAGAGTACAAATGGGACATTAGGAAATGTCAGATTTAAGATTGTTTATGTAATCTTAATACTTTCTTTGTACCACTTGCCTACCCTTACACCTTTGCACTAAAAGATTATTAAATTATATGTTCGTAGACAAACTTCAGAAATAGGATGATATAAACCATGAGGAACCACAAAAGAAAAGATAATTAATTTCTGTCCAATAATAAAAGAAGCATTGAAAACTGTAAAGGAGTTTGATGAAGAAAACCTCACTAATCAAATAAAACCGGTATTTTTGCCACTTGGAATATTTTTGGCATTCTAACTAATGTCTTTCTTTGCAAGTAGTGAACGTTGTCATGAGGCTTGAATTATTCCATAAAACCATACAAGTATAAGGAATATTGCAATTATATTCTGTCCCTACAAAAGCATTGTTATCATGAGTCTACTGATGACCACAGTAGCTCTTGTAAGTAAGGGACAGTAAGCTCTTGACAGTAAGGGAGAAGCTGGTGCAAAACCAAGGTAAAAAAAAGTTAAAATACATTTAAATGAAGAAAGGAATTTCAGGCAAAGTCCGTATTCACATGGCTATCTAATTATTTCTTATATTCTTTTAGTTATATATTTGCTTTTTAAAAATATCTAAAGTGTGTCTTTTTCTGTTATCATGCATACTATATAGAAAAAAATCATAATTAATTATAACTCTCTTTTATTCAGACTGCTTACGATTTCAGTATTATCAACCAATATATATTTTCTTCCACTCCAAGCAACAGTCTAAGAATAATAGGGGCATGTTACTGCTTCATGTCCAATCTTGATTTATTTTCTAAATGCTTATGTATTTGAGGACAGATTATAAAAGCAGAATGGACTATTGCGATAATCTGTTTTGATCTCCTTTAGAATACACATTACATGACTTTCTTGGATTAATTCTTGTTTAAACTGGAGTATATTGCCCAGAAAAACATCCATTCTTTGTTTACAAATCACTTGCAGACACTAGATCCTATTATCCCTTTCAGTAGTGAAAGACAGAAAATTCCCAGGCTCTTTTCTTTCCACCACTCTACCAGCACCACTATGCTCCCTACATTGCATATCTCCCATTCCTCAGTGTCCAGGTCCCTTACATTCCCCATTGTCTTTGCCCTGTCACAAGGCAATAGGTGATCACTGTAATAAAAAATTACTTCAATCTATGAATGCAACTCAGAAAAAGCCACCATACCCCTGAAAACAGGACTAAAAAGAGATGCCTATACAAAAGGCAAAAGGGAGTCTGTCAGTCAGGCTGTCAGTTAAGTATGTTTAAGACACAATGAAGGAATCTTTCAGTTTGAAGTGGACATTCCCATTGGAACTTGTGGGTTCTGGTTAAACCAGTGGCTGCCCTATAAGGAATATCATTTCCCTTCTAGAGATTTCTATTTATTGATCTAAGAGGTGCCTTAGTGCTTTTGGATGTGGATGGACACAGCTCAGCTTCAGCTCACAATCTGTCGCACTGCTTCCCAGACAGAAATCCCATTCTGCAATTGTGGGTAATAGTTTGTTCCTGGAAAAATAACTTTACACGTGACTGTGCTGAAGAGTAAGTTGTTTGCTTAAACCCAGTTTACCAACAGTTCAGATATGCCTGTAACATGAACTTAACCATCCATGTTATGTGTTCATTACTTCGTCTTCTCAAATTGTTACAAGCTTTATCACTGATGTTCTATGTTCTTGGTTTTCTTCCAAGTCATCGATAAAAATTTTAGGTGGCATAAGGCCAAGAATCAATACCTTCAGGACCTTTTTGGAAACATACCTGCTTAATAATGATTGCCTATATAAGATTATATTTTAGACATGCCAGACAGCTAAGTTTTCATCCATTTAATATATGGCATGTTAATTTTGTATCACTCTAGACACTTAATCAAAATGCCAGGTGTCAGCAAGACAAATGCCTTAGAGAAGTCTGCTTCATCAAATCTCTTACCTTTATCAACCAATTTTCAGTCAAATTAAAGTCAATCAACTGTTCCTAATACAACCCCCTGGTCTCTACGTCTTGTTGATCGAGTACTTTTTTCCTGTAAATGCTGACCATATAATTTTTGTTGATATTATTAAGAGAAAAAGATTTTGAGAGGCTTACAGGATCAAACCACTCGAAAACATGTGGCTGCCTGTCTATCTGTCTATCCAAATAAAATGTTTCTTTATTAAAAGGTAAACATTGAAGGCAAACTAGTGCTGAGGAAAAAAAAGGGCTTTGTGTTTAGCTTGAAGCATGAAGAGTTGCTGATTAATATTTTCTAAAATGAGTTCTATAATAATAAAACAGTTGTCCAAATAGTCAAACTTCTTGGTAGTCTCCTGGACAGGTAGAACTCCCATGCCTTCTATTCCCTCAGGAATGTACCTTATAGGTAATTAATTCTAGCTGAAAAAATCTATTTTTTAAGGTTTAGTTGGTGGCAACAAGGTAGTTTTTAAAAAGGGAATTGTTTTTAGACTTTATGAAAAGAGGTAATCATAGTCTGTGTGGTGAAATAGAAGAGTATAAGCTTTCCTGGTACATGATCTGCATTGTGGATACCTAACTTACCACATAAAACCAGTTTCAAGAGTGATTGGCTTAATACGCAACAAAAAAAACATTTAGCAGCAGATTGCTACCCCACTTGATACTTGACCCTTTGAGAAGGTGCCAGAGAGTCTGACCTAGAAAAGCCTCCAAAAGCAGCTTTGTCTGGTTTGTTTTGGACCTCCTTTTCACAGACTCTTCCAGTGCACAAAGGTCTGTACATGGCAAAGAGAGTGTCCTGGACATGCAGCCCCAGGAAGGGTAAAACCTGAAGCTTCCTAGCTGTCCTTAGCTCCGTTGAGCTTTTTCTTGCAATTTGATCTCACTGTTCATAATCCATCATTTTTGCCTAGCCTAATGGTTGCAGTTCAACCTGCTGGCTGACTGCTTCACTTCATGGGTACCTGAGATACACTTAGGATTGGGATGAAAGATTTATTAACTGGGAAGCTATTGAAAAATAGCACAATATAAGAAAGTAGTCTCCTGCAGTAGCCATTTGCCCTGTCAGGCTGGCTGTCTCTGCAAGTAAATTCAAATGATTCTACAAGTGGTGACAGTACGAGCTGCTTACAAAAACATGTTAAAGATGCACTAAATATGGGCTCTGTCCAGGTCCAGTGTAAGGCAGGTAATTCAACAAGCCAGTACCAGAGACAGCAGAGACAACACTTTAATTCAGACCTAAACACTACAATATATCAACATAGCAAGATGACTTGCCGTGAACTGTTATAGAGTCTCCCTAATGACTCTCTGAGAAACTTCCCTCTTCTCCCCAAAGTGATAAAAAAAAATCTTGTTTAATTGTTTAAATGGAATATTGTGATTCATGAATAAAATAGCAGCTACAGGCTGAAAGGGAAAACAAATAACGCAAGAGCAAGCAATCTGCTGCTATACCTGAGTGCCCCCAACAGGTCACAGCACAGATGAAGAAGATGACATGCTAGTGGCAGGAAAAGAAGCTGCTAAGTAATGTATAGCTGCGCTTCTCTGCTATATCATCTGCTGTGACAACTTTGCAGAATGTATTGGCCAGTTTCTTGATATTTTGACAGGGGAATGATCAATTTTAACAGATCTCTCCTATCAGCTGCTACTGCAAGTCATATCACTGCTCACTTTTGCTTTAGAAATGTTGTGGGCGTTTATATCCCCAGAATCAGAGAAANGGAAAACTTATGCAAAGGAATACCCTGTTTTCAAAATCTGCAGATGAACATCCCCGTGCTGTTCAAAGTTGGTGTGGGCTTGTGCTAGGTTTTGCTGTGAGCTGTAATTTTAGGAGATATGGAAATCTAGTATTAAAAGAACACAGTGTGGGCAGAAATCATTTGACATTAATTGAAGTTTTAAAGGAATTTGTATACAATATGTGTGTGTGGCAAGGGAAAAGTTCTTTTGATATTTTTTTTGCTTGCAATACTTGCTAGAGGATTTTTTTTATGTGCTTCATAACGTTAATGTAAAGTCAGTTATAAACTAATTGATAAATATTTACCCATTCAGGCAAAAGTGATGTCATGTGACAATTCTAATTGATCAGCAGAATTTAGTGCAGGAAACTGTCAAATATGATCTACAAGTGCTTCTGAAGTATTTGTGGGTCAAGATTTTTTGATAGTTACACTTGGAAAAATGTAAGATACCAATCGATAAGTCACATGAAGTTAAAAAAAAAGAATAATTTTTCACTGAATAATTTCTCCAGTTCATAATTACTTTGCTATTTTGATAGTATTCGCAAATCTGTATTTTTACCAGTACAATTGCTTACAGCTCTGTGCTTTCCCACCTAGTCCCCTTGATTCAGCTACTACTCAATGTGAGCGATACCTACATGCATCTCGGTTTCTTCCACTTTTCTGTTTCTTTCTATTAGACTTTTCTGTCTAATATTTGATTTCTGTCCATCTCATTTGGCTCACCTTTTGGATTTGTCATCAGCTTCCCATCACTCCCTCTCTAAAACTGAGCTACCACATTTAACTCCTGATCCTCTTTACACCACCTTTTTTTATAGCTGGAACTACAGAACAAACTTTACATTCTTGCAATTTCATATGGCCGGTGATGTGTCTCTCTTTTCTCCTCATGCTATATCTGCTTTGAATGTCTCCTAACCACCTTCTTCCTCGACTTCAGAGGTAATTCAAATCCATGTGAGTTCCTCAGCTTTGTCTCTCCTGGATTATCAGAACTTTATCCTCTTTGAGTTCTTGTCATAAGCAGACCATCTCTACTTTCTTACTCCTTTTGTAACTTGTTGTTTGTGTACTAGACAAGAAAAAGTAATTTCTTTTTGGTTCAACAGCTGAAATAAAAATGATGAGAAAGAAGGAAGAAAGTACTTGTGATCAAAACTAATTTAAAGGATATTCTTTTTCTGTCAAAACCAAAAAAATATGTCATTTTGTGTAGGACCCAAATTTTCATTTTTTTACTTGTCTGTAACAACTATCAATGCTTGTAGCAACTTGAGTGCTTCTAAAAATAAATAGGGGAATTCTCTTCCATCTAGATTTCATTAAATTCAGAGAAAAGCTTTCAACCCCAGTGTTCAGGGTCTCGGATGTAGAAGTTGAGACTTCTTCCATCCCTTGTGTAACTTTGATTTGCTTTCATGACATGTGCATGTATTTACTCCTGTGACCTGTGGAATTCCTGGAAGCCAGTATCTACTTCAGTCAATCTCAGTTGCACAATTTGCAACAGCACCAACTGAAAAGATTTCCTTGCATCAGTTACAGCCTTGGTGGTTGTCATTTGTAGGGGAAAAAGAAATGTGGATTTGAGCTCCATAAGGGCCAATGTTAAAGTCCAGCATTCAGTCCATTCAGACTGATCCCACAAATACCTGCTGGGAGATCACAAACTTCCAGTAGCTTGTAAATATGGTGCCAAGCCATACACTGTTCTTAGTCCACTTTCTTCATTACATCATGTTGTATATTCAGTTTGATTTTTGCTGCAACCTGTTGCAGTGTCCTGTCTTTTCAGCATTCTTTATTTTCTATTTTCATGCTTCTCACCGTGTGCTTTCTTTCATATCATCCTGCAAACTGCAGTCTTCCATTTCTTTCCCCCTCTCTACTCTAGTTTAATTTTGTCCATGAATTGTGTTGCGTTGGTTCAGTCATGGGTTTCTTATCTAAGCATTTCCTTGAGACAACCTTACGCAACTTTCCGTGACTCCAAAATCAGGCAAATTCCAGCCCTCTGAAAGGTGGATCTCTTTCTGGTCTCCTTTGTGGTGCTTCTGTGGAAACAAGAAGGAGCCTATGCTTTTAACCTGCTCTTCCCGTCATGTCACTGGCCAGCAAAAGAGCCCAGTAACTCAGGAAAAATAAAGTAAGGGTGCTCCGTGAAGAACCATGTCAGTCCATCTCTTTCTAATCTGTATTTCAGATGACATTTTTATAAGTGTTTTTACTAGCCCAATGAGTACTAAGGGTTTCGTACTTTAGGTTGCGTAATTACATTATGGAACTAATTCTTTCTTTCTTTTCTTTTTTTTGTTTGTTTGTGTATAATACATATAAATAAAGTGCTTAGTCTACATTATAGACTAATAGCCTCCACAATCTAATTTTGAAACACACAGATGGTTATTTGATTTATAGGAGCAGTAAAAACAATCTGACTCCAGAAAGTAGATTTTCTTTCCTTTGAGACCGTTACATGCAGTTAAAAGAGCCAAGTAATTGAATTACCTTTCAGAGATTAGAAATTTTGGCTTTACATTTACTGTTGAACTTTTGTCCAAAGTTCCCTACAAGGCTAGTACTGAGCAGATGCTTTTATATGTGAGGAAAAAAAAGACAAAATAAAGAAAACTGTGCACAAAGTGTAAAGGCAAAATTAAAATAGCACAAGGCATATGTGCTGTGGCAGGGGACGTTGGAATAGATGATTTTTTAAGGTCCCTTCCAACCCAAACCACTCTGTGATTCTATAATACTAAAGCATAACTTGCAAGTTAAATAACATGGCAAGGAATCACTGTGTTCACAAAGTGTATTTTGGAAGAGTTTTGTGCATCCAGGTGCATTTCAGTTTTGTCTTAGTATCTGAATCTCAGTGTAACTGAAAAGACTGCAATCCATAGTTAAACATGTTTTATTCCTGTGTCAGCCTGTTTCATTTATATTACCCTTGATTTACAATGTCAAAGGATTGAATTTCCACTAGTTGAAAACCCAGTACCATTCTAAGACTCAAGGAAACCATCCCACTCTGGAAAGTGGGGAGCAGGGAATAAATGGTTACAATTATCCAGCCTCCATGTCTAGGTCATACTATAATTTATAATAACTTATAAAAATCATTTCTAAAGGCCCTGACAAGTCTTTATGAGCAAGGATTGCATGAAAGAACTTCATGATATGGTTGAAATACTATAAGTAGAGCTGGGAATTTTTTCCGCTCAAAATTTGATTCCATTAAAAGCATAGATTTGGGTTGACTGGGACAATTCACGAACTGAGGGGAAAGTTCATGACAGGATGCAGTTTTCAGAGAGAAAAAAAACAGAATGTTTTATGACTACTTTGTTCATATACCTTTAGCTGTCTTAACACTAGTGGTTTGGAGTAAATCATATTTTTAAAGCCTTTTTTTTTTCAAATAGGCATTGAAATATATGGTTCTATGGTGAATCTGGCAACTATTTACCTACTGTATTTCTGAGGACCTTATTACAGTAGCATATAAATGCCTGACATGCTTTGCTCAAAAGCTGCTTTCTAGCAGCAGTAGACTGCTGGTGATTTCTGTGTAATTTTATGCCCCTCATTACCATAGTATTTGACGTCCTCATGACTATTAATGGATTTTGCCTCTTAACACTACAGTGAAATCAGCAAGTATCATTCTCCCCCCTTACAAAGGGGGAACTGATGAGAAGCACAGATTAAGTGACTTACGTGTAAACCACAGGAAGGCTGTGCTGCTGCCAGGAATTGAAATCAGGTGCCATGAATGCCAGTTCAGTCAAGTTCCCCATATATAAAACTTTGTAAGAGGTTTTTCCTAAAAATAATTGGCGATATTTTTCCTCCTTGTAGCATGCGGAACTGGTTTACACATGATGAGTGCATCTCTAAATAGTAGGCACATTTATAATAATTGAATAATATATATTGTGAAATATTTTGGATGTACAGAAGAGTTAGATTCATCTTTTAATGGCAGCTCTTTACGGGTTAGATATCTAGCCTAACTTATTTTTCTCAGCTTCAGCTACAGCACTTCCACAGGGTGATTCATCCTGCCTGCCTCAGACATCACGTGTAAGTCAGGATAACTTCCCTTCTTGGGTTCTTGTTTCTTCTCGTTCAACAGATTTGGAGCCTTTACGACTTGTTTAGGTTAGATGTTTAATTTTTTAAGAGCTACAACTGTGTGAGGTGGTTCAAAGTCTAAACTATTTAGGTACCTAAACCTTGGTTTCAAAAATAGCTTAAGCCAGGTGACTTAGGATCAGAATTATTGGAACTGAAGCAGCTGTTGTGGAGGTCACCTCATTTCAGGTGTCAATATCTAGCAAATTCTCTGATCTCTCTTTATTGTTAGTAGAAGAGGGCACTCCAGGGCTCAGTTCTTCTCATGCAGATATACAAATCTAAAAGAGAAGAGACGAATTGCATCCTATCTCTGTTGTTAATTATAAAATGAGTATAGGCATCGTCACTGAAGAATAAGTGTTTTGGTCCTTTATGAGCCTTTTATAAATGCACCCTTAATGTAAAGTGAGCCATTTTGTTTCAGGCCACTGAATAAAGAGTATAAATCCACATATGTTATGTATGACTGCGTTATGGCAGCAAACGTGTATACATTCTGCTACTACATGTTTCAGTTGGTTGCTGGGTTTTAAGTGAGTTACTGTAGAGGCACATGGAAAAAGAAATTAGAAAATGACATCTTAAAAATGTGTCTGGACTTCGAAGGTAGAAAACAGGCTGGTAACTAGATGTCAAGATGTGCAAACGCATTTAGTAGGATCTTTCCTGTCTTCAAATTGATCATTTTTTTGGCTTTCATAGTGTGAAAATCACTGAAGAGAGTGCTATGCTGATTTGGCATGAGTCCTGTGCTGAACCAGTATAAAATATCAAATTTGTTGGACAGAATACGACGGCTTTGTCCACCTTGCCAGTAGGTAGACCAGATATTTCCTTTCTGTAACTTCCTCTAACATGACAGATCTATCTTCCATTTTTGTGTATCAAAAAAAAAATGGAAAGGAGATGGAAGGAATCTCTTTATGCACTTTTATGCTAAGTTAATGAGTGGAAAGCACATCCTTTTTTTTCAGCTGAGAATTTATAAAGGAAATGGTGACAGAATCTCAGCTACAGTGTCACTGGCGTTTGCCTCCATAATGAGAAGCTGCTAACAATCCCACATTCAGCACAATGTTCCCTCTTAACAGGGTAAGATAATCACCGTTCTCACCTTCAGGTCCAGTCTCTGCCCTGAAGCAAAATGAAGTCAGCAGAGAGTTTTGCAGCTGTGGTTACCATATTTCTGTTCAAGCAGAATGTCTCAGAGCACTCAGCATGTGTTTAGCGCAAGGATCGCAAGCTTTGCTGAAAATTCATGAGTCCAACGTAAAATTTTTATGCCACTACTCTAGGTTCAAGCATAATAATAAAACAGAAAAACACCAGTTGACTTGTTCAGCCTCTACATTCAAGAAGGCTTTGCAGACGTGTCTTGTACATTTCTCAAAATACTGGTATCTTCCAGATCCAAGATCCTTCGTTCAGGACTTCAGGCTGTCTTTCACACACTCAGTGATATTTTGAAGGCTTTCTCTTCTTTTAGACTTTGCTTTTCTTTTGAGAAGTTTGTTTGGACTTTTTATTAACTGCAAAGGTGGATACTTCCAGTACGGTAAACATTTTTTTTCTGTGATGCAACACTTTTACATCTCTATATTATAGTGTTTTAAGGACTCACATGCTATTTTTAAAAAGCCAGTGTAACAAGATATGTTACAGCAACATTTGTAGAAGAATCTTCTTAAATGTACCCACAAAATATGCAGTGGTGCCCCTGTCTTTGTAATTTAAATTTCTTCTTCGCGTCCTTTGTGTATGAGGTTTTGGTCCTATAACTTCAGTTTTCCTTGTGGTATTTCTCTGGAGAGGGGTGCAGATTGGTGAGAGAATTTTTTATTTGTCCCCTCCAAAAAAAGGGAACAGGATTTTCATGAGCAGTTATGGGATAAAAGTTTATGAAGCACTAAATACTGTTGTGAGTGCTGTAACATAAAGCTCTGGTTTGCTCCTTTAGCACACCATAAAGTCATTCCACTCGCAGAGAAAATTCATACTACTCCCTCCTCCTTTGGCCTTTTGGATTTTCCTGTTTTCTTTGGGGCTGTTAGGACCAAATGCTTTCACTTATTTCACTCTACAGTAGACCAGATTTATAGGCGAATCGGAGGCCTGGTTTACAGTGGTTATACAGCCACTAGTGTGGAACTGCACCAACACGTAACCCGAGAGCGGATGTGATTTACATGTACGCAGTGTGATTTGTACTTGCTCAGCTTATCTCAGGCTGAAAGCAGGGTAAGTTAGACCAGGGAAAGCTATTGCAATGGCATCAGTCATTTTAGAGTAGGAGTTTTTGTCAGTGAGGATACAGTGAGCATGTAATTTAATATTGCTCTGTGTCAGTGTTTCCGTCATTAAAATGGAGGCATTTCCATAGCCTTTTAAGCTATTAGGATGGAACTAGATGAAAATAGCAAAAACTAAGAAAATTTCCTGGGAGACCCTGGAAAAGAACTACACCTAACATTGAAATAAATGTATATCCGAGAATTATTTTGCCAATCAGTCTCGTGAAATTTATCTTGAAAATAAAGTTGCCCGGGCAATTTTTACAACCCTTTAGGTCTAAAATGTTATACTGTACTTTTAGCTATAGGTCCTTGGGGGGGATTGTGGGTTTCTGTTCAGTCTGTATACAGCATTTATCACTATTTGTTGTTGGACTATACTGATGATGTTTACAATAATTTTTTTTATATCAGTGTAAGACTTCTTGAGGTTACTTACAGAAACAGTCTGCTGTTTTCTTGATTTTAATATCCCACACAATTTTCTGGTGGTGAAAATGATAGCTGCAAGTCAGAAAATGATGCATATGATGTGAGTTGGAGTCGAGTAACACCCCAGTAAGCGACACTTCAAAGTCCTAGACATCTGACAAATAATATGGACTTAGCATGTGAGACATTAGGATAGCTGACTTGATTACGTAGGATAGATTCAAGCTTAAAATTTGGGGGGAATGTTGCATGCCGTTGGAAGTTTAACACCAGTCTGTTGTATTGTAGTACAACCGCTACCAGCGCTATGGGGCTGAGGAATGCGTGCTGCAGATGGGAGGAGTGCTGTGTCCAACTCCCGGCTGTGGAGCAGGTTTGCTTCCTGAACCAGGAGTGAGGAAAATTGTATGCGAACCAGGCAACGGAATAGGCTGTGGGGTAAGAACATACATTTTTTCCTACTAGTTGTGTGGGAAACAATTGATATTGTACAATGTTAGAATAAGGGGGAAATGTGGGGTTTTTTTTCCTTTTCCATCAGTGACTGACTTGCCCTTCACACTGGAGTGGGATACTGTAGCTCAGTATACAATTTAAATATAGCACCATGACTTAGGAATGATGACTTCATTGTGTAGACTATGTCCATTCCAGAATTCTTTGCTTTATTTGGTTTAAGAAGTTGCTAAGTAGTTACAGTAAGAAATTGAACAATGACAATCCAAATGCACTTTGACTTTTTTCTCCTAGCACTCAGCAGAAATGAACAGGATCTTGAGCAAACCATTCATTATTATATTAACAGCAACTTTCTTTATAAACCATAGAAAAAGGAGAGAGAGAGAATGACCACTCTGGTAATGCAGTAATATTGCTTATGCATGTTAAGATACATGATGTAAACAAATATAGAAATATTTTTGTTTTCTCATAAAAATTGCTTTTAAGCAGAGGGAACACACAATGGTGGATTTCTGGAAAACTTTTGTGGTTTAGGCTGGACCAGCCACTGTGGCAAAACAGATGACACTTGAAAATGTTTTTCCTAAGAGGTCAGATCATATGGATCAGTGATTTTTTTGGCAGTAGAAAAACAGGTACTTTACAAGAATCAAGGTTTGGGGGGAAATAGAAATATGTAGAGAGAAATCTAGGTCAGAATGACTAACTGATGTTTGTACTAAGTGACTCTTTCCATAGTTGGCATTATTACTGAATTCCATGCAGGCTATGAGAAAAGAGAAAATATCTATATTTATGAAATATTATCATGCTCTTGCTGTTGTCTTTCTGGTGGAAAATGCACTTTTTATTGCAGTTTTGATGTTGCCCAAACTGATACCATGGAAGAATAATAGTTTGTCGAACTAGGAAGTAGCAGTAACTTGTCTTCTATGAGTAGGTTAGCATCTGTCGACCTTGGTAAAACATCCTATCTGTCCATGCAGTGGTGCATGTAAAACAGAGTACTCCCCAGACTCACTGAGTAGACATAGGGCTATAAAATAAAGCAGAAGGTGGGAAAGTATTAAGAAACAAGACTGAGTAAACAAAAAGTAATGACTCTGGATTAACTATTAGGGATTGGTTAAAAAAGTTAAAATCACAAAAAATTTTTACTCTGCTCTTCGCCTTGACATGATGAAAATCAAACTGTGTATTGCAGCTTCATTCATCATCATTCTGAATCTGCAAATGCCCTGTAAATAAAGTGTATAAAGCATTGATGTATTGCCTGGTTTAGCAAACTGCTCTGTTTGTTTTTATGGACTCTGTGCTGTGCTTGCTAGTGACCAGATCTGCAGCCTTGAGTTTAACCTCACCCTCTGTTTTGGTTTCTGTGACATCTTCAGCATTAGAGGGTAGAATTCACTGAGGCTGAAATGAGAAGCAAGAGGCTGGTCTATAAGCCAAATTTTGGTAACATTAAGGCCCTTCCACAGAATCTATAATGGAACAGGGGGAAAATACATGTCTTGGAGTCTTTCTTCACACCCTGCCAAACGATAAACTCAAGGAAGGCTTGTTGCAGAAGATTTTCTGTGGTGAAGGTCCTAGCACTAAAGTCAGCTGCCAGTGAGAAAGCTGGCTGAAGGTAAGGATCCACCTGCAAGAACACCAAGACAGTTAGGAAAGCTATTTATTTCTACTCTGTTTTCTGTAGTCACTTTAAGTATTTTCTATTCAGAAAGTTAAGCTATGCTGTTTTTTTTTTCCCAGACAAAACCTGGCCTTTTTTAGTGTGAAGGCCTTCCACTCTTCTTTACGAAATCCAGGCACATCCACTTCAGAGCTCTGGGTTCCCTCACAAGTGTACACAATGATTTACAAGCTCAAAGAAAGGCTCAAGATGAAGAATGTCCCTTTTGTCCATCCAAATAAAGGTAGCAAAAGATGCCTTGCAATGCTTACCTGTACAGCTTAGGTTAGAGACATGTTCCTTGTTAAAGTTGGTAAGCAAAGAATTAAGGAAGGCAACGTGAATCTGCAGATTCTCTATGAATATCTGTGTCATCCTTTAAGCTATACTTTAGATACATAGTGTTTCTTTCGGTGTATTTGAACCTCTGTCTTTGGGTAAAGTTCAGAGTTGATAACGTATTGCTAACAGCAGAAGTTGCATCTAACATAAATGATCTGTTATTCACCCAAAAGTCCTTGTAGATAAATGGTTGTCTACTGCACAGAACAAACTGATTGTTCAGGCCTGAATTGCAGTATAAGGGTAGCTAACAACTGTCAAGTAGTTGAGGATTTTAATTAAGTGATGAGATGTATCAAGGGACAGAGGATGTCCGTCAATCCTTTCAAGAGAAAGTCGAGACAGTAAATTAAAAGGGTTTTCAGAAGCCATTTTAGAAAGGGAGAGGCAGAAGAAAGCAAATAGAGAATAAGCCAGCTCAGGGACTGAGGTGAAATAAATACTCAATTATTCAGAGAGAAAACTGTGTAAGGTAGTCCCAAACATGTAAGGGCTCCAACCAAATTTGAAAGAGCATTGAAAAATGAACTTTCTGCCTTCCTCAGTTTCTTTCTCTGGTGTGTGAAATGAAGAACTAGAATCTCTTTTGCAAAGTCATTACTATTAGTGTCAAAGCTAAATGTGAGTCACCAGGAGAGTGCTCTTAAATTGCTAAAAGTGCCTTTGGGAAAGTTAAAGATAGTAGTTTTGCGTTGTCTCAGGAAATTTGGAAACAGCAATATATGGGGCACAGAAAGACCCTGGTAAATGTCTAGACAGAACTGTACCAAAAAGGTGAGGAGGGAGGTTTACATTTAAGTATCCCCATACGTACCCTCTGCAGTCAGGCATTATTCAGGCTGTCAGGCAAAGAAATAGAACAAGAAGAGACATTTATTTTGACTTGAAAAGCAGGATGCAGATATCATTTTAATGATTATGAGTAGTCTTCACCCAAAGCCATGTTGTGGTACCACTGACTGACCTCACTCTTACCTAATCTTTCATTTTTTATCATTAGCCATAAATATATTAATTGATTTAGCGAGGTGTTACCATTATACATTGTTGTTCTACCTTCATTACTATGCATCAGACCTATATTACTAACTTTTATTGCTCAGATATAAAATTTTGACATATTTAATACGAAAAAACAGCAACAAAACATAGAAGACAGTACATATTGTACCAGCTGGCTTGGGTACAGAAAAAGCTGTGGTAATCAAGGCATACAAAAGCTCTATGCATAAAACATTTATGTCTTGTTTTATATTGTACTGGTATATTGTTTCCTACACATTAAAGAAAAGTTTGGAGTTAAAAGCAGGTTAAAATGGAGCTTCAAAAGGGACTATACTACTTATTTATTAAAAAAGTATGCCTTGGTTTCTACACATACAGCTCATCTGTCATGCAAAATGTCCACTGTCAGTATCTTTCAGTGGGTTGATAACTGACTAATGTGTGATTGCATCCCAGCCTTTGCTCCACAACCATATAAACATTATGCAGCATGCAGTATCAGTTGACCTGTCCCTTGGAATGGGGTGAAATGGGAGATCAGGAGTAGTGGAGACAGAGCCCCTGTTGATCTTTTCCCCTTGAGTTTACTCATTCCTAGCATAGACTACCTAAGGAAGAAGAATGTATTTCCAGAGATCCTCTGTGGTTTGACAATCCCTTGCTAGGAGACCTGACTCGAAGCTGTAGCCAGGTTCATGGAGGTCCTGAGACCACTCCAAACTATCCTAAGGTCCGTGTGACAATTTAAATGGTCTTAGGAACAAGCTGTCATAATTGATGTTTTTGCAGTCCTTCATTTGGATTCCCTAATGTGAAACTCCAGTCCGCAAGTGAGTACTTAACCTTAGTGTATTAAATGTGCAATGATAGGGGAAGTTTTATAGCCTTGCAAAGGGAGCAAAAACTTTGGGGTTATTTCACCTCTGTTACACCATATTTACTTTTCTGTAAGCATAATGCCATTGAAGAACATCAAGATTTCACAAAAGATGTATTCCCTTCTAGGACAGCTGAAATTTTAAGACTGCAGACTGCAAGAGGTCCCTGAAAAATCAATAGATATAAATGCCATGTCTTCCTTATAAATAGAATTCCTAGGCCATTGTATTACGTAGAACAAAATCCCTAAGGCAATTTCACTCTTCCCAGCAATTTTTTCCCATTGATTTCTTCTTTCATTCTTCTTCCATGGCTAAGGAAGCACACGTCAAAAGCAATTGCAGCATATTGGTAGAATTAATAATTGTCTGCCTTTTCAGAAAGCTTAATAGAATAGAGGACACTCTAAAATAATTACATGAGAAGTGCAATACACATTCCTGTTGTTTGCAAAGCTCTTTTTTGTGGTTCATTATCTCCTGTTCATGCATTTCCTAGCATCCATGTTTCATCTTCAGTGATGTCTTTGTTAAGCACAATAATATGCATGTAGGTGAACCTTGAATAATTGGGATAAATGGTTGGTTTTGAGGACACAAATCTGAATTATAAAAATTCCAAGCAGGAAAATCCTATTCACTTAATTTTGAGAATTCAAACAGTGATTTTGTTAGTCGGGTGTGTCCTTCTAAACTTCTGGAGTGGGGTTGTTTATTTTAGGGGTTTATATCTCGGCTGGAGTGCTATGTGAGTGCACTTATACTCCCTCTGGGACCTGAGCTAGCTCGCAAATACTGATTCAGAACTATGTCATATATATGAAAGTGCATAGTAGTTTGTAAGGGTACCCCAGTCTAGAAGTGCAAAGCAGTTTCCACATCTGGTAGTTATGTGTCTTTTGTTGTAAAGTTCAGCTCTAATGCAATATATTGTCATGATCAGCTTGTACTGTCTTTGTGCAATTTCTATCCTCTTTGTGTCTGGTTTTGGCACATTATTCCATATTTATTGCCTGATCAAAATGTTTGAAAATCTGACTAACCTAAAAGGCTTTATTTTCAAACAGATATGTAGGTATAAACGTTTGGTTCAAGACATGCTTTGCTTCTTCATTGGCAGTGCCAGGAAAATCTTGACTGTATGTAAAGAGAAAATAGCTACCTTTTAAAATATTTCAAGATATAAAGGTAGTCAGGATGAGTAGTGGTAATTCAAGACAATCTTTGAAGATATTTGCACTGAAAAAAGTCTTTTTAATTTTATGATCAGATGAATAAAAGGTCATAGGTGAAGAAGGCCTGTGTGCACAATGATCTGATTTTTTGTCTAGGTTTTAAGATGGGAATGAAAGTTGAAGCAGGAGCCGAAATAAGAGGCTCTGAGGTTTTGAAAAACAGAGGAATAATTCAGAAAAGAAAAGACCTTGAGACCTTTATGTCATTTGCAAAACACTAAAATGAAAATAGGAGATAGCTGCTATCTAGTAGCTGTGGTAAAATTGGAGGGTTACTCTTTGTTATTACATTTCAGGTATTTGTCCTTGTTCCATATGTCATTAAATTTTTGCTTTTAAGAAAATTCACCAAAAAGGTATTACCATGGATAAAGTAATAGCTGAAGATATTGCTCAGATTAAGAAACCAACTCACAGCAGGAGTGTTTCATAATATTGTATAGGGAGTTTTTTCAAGGGGAATGAAAATGAGACAGACATTTTCTATTATTGCTAAATGCTGAGTTGCTAGCATTGCGCCACAAGCTCTAAGCAGTAATCATGTATTGCTTTCTTCTATTGAGTGGGCACTCTAGCCTTTAGAAAGTGGAATTCCATCTTGTTGACACATTATGCTTCAGTAGCTAAGCAAGTTGTTTCATTGCTAAAATATGACAGGCTTTCTCAGGCTGACCAAAATTCTTTTTGGATTTGTAGTTTTTTTTCTGGTAATGTTTTCTGTGGTTTAAAATGAACTGTAAAAACATGGGGCTTTTTAAGAGGTGGTAGAATGTTGATGTTTTAATAAAACATTTACCCCAGAATAGCACTGTACAATTAAGCAGGTATGTATTGCTCTCAAGGTGCGTTATTTCCATTGCCTATATCTTGCAGTGCTGCAATTCATTGATCTGGTGACTGATATGAAACTCAACTGTCAGCAGCGAGTAGATAAAGCAACCTAGAGAATGTTTCCATTATTAATAACATGGATCACATTAGTTCATAGGACTAGCAAAAGCAAAACAAATGCTTTTTATAAGGAGAACAAATCAATTACTTGCACTTGGTTCAATAGGTAGAAGAATAACCGCTTTTTCCTTTACCTCCCAAGTCACCGAGAAGTAGCTGGTCAAACAACGTTAGAAAACCACACGTGAGCCTCTTAGCTCCAACTGAGCTAGAATTGAAACTTCATTACTTTTGTCCGCAAGATGTCCAGAATATTATGGGATGTCCCATATTATGTGATCAAATTCTGTATCCCTTAATTTATAGCTTTTCCCTGATTCCTGAATCATGCAAGCATCTGGAAAATGGCTGTTGTATTTGCACATTGCAATTTTTATATTGAATGGCTTGATTTATTATTCTGTGGCTTAACTAGTAGTTCACCATTTAAAATCTGTCATACGTGGTCTAAGAAAGAGGGAGCAAGGAGGTAGAGAGAAGAGGTAGTTACCTGATAAAGGGATGGAGGCTGCTGGTCTCTGTAATCTAGCATGAGAACACAGATAGAAGAATGACGCTGTATTTGAGTCAGGGAAATTGTATTAGAGAAAACTAGGATAAAATCAAGTTCTTTTTTGTAAAGATAAGTCAAAACTGGACACACAGACCTAGCAACTAGAAAGGATAAAACTGGTCTTTATGAATGTAAACCAGCTGAGACCGGGATTTGTAAACCAGTGTTTTGCAGAAGATAAATGGTCCCAATTTTACCAATTTGTCTGAAATAGGAATGAGCTAAAATTGCAAGCATGTGAGACTTAAGTTGAGGACTGAGATAAAATAGGAGTCAGTTTTAAAATCACATTGGTAGTTGCTTTTAGGATTTATCAGATAATTCTTAGTCCTTATAAACTGCTAGATCAAACAGTCCCCTGGAAGGGTGCTAAAGATTTTCATGTTAGACATACCAAACACTCAACTTCATCACTCATTCAAAATTCAGATTCCAGACCTGAAGGTACCTGGGCTTCAAATTTCTTCACCTGTGGAAAGAGAAGAACAACATTTTACAATAGATATCCGCAGCTTACTGTAAATTGATTTTAGCACATAGACTTGGAAAAACAGCTCAAAATAAAGTACCTTCTGTGGTCAACTGTGATTCCTTTTCTTAGGTACCCATTGAGTAGATCATACTCTGATGCTCAGGTCAGGATTAAACTGATCACCGAATTTGAAGAAGTCAAAATTTTCTCAGGTCTTATTGGCAGGAACTTGACATTCTTCTCCAAACTTGGTCGATGACTACATACAATCTCCAGGAATTTTGGGGGTATTTCGTACCTAGAAATTCCTTGTTATTGCAAGAGCCTCAGGCTTTGATGACATCTTTGTCTATTTTGGTCTATGCCTGTGGCACACCACAGTTTAGTCTCTTGATGACTGAAGTGCTCTTGTCTAATTAAAATAATTGGGCTCCATGTAGCAGTATCTGGGTGATATTTAATGGCTTATGGTGCTCAGGAGATTATATTAAATGAACTCATAATTCTGTCAAGCCTTAAATGTAATGGAAGTTTATGATTGGAAAGGACTTGGAACTACTTTTCTCTTACTACTCCTCTCCTCTTCAACAAAGTGCTTAGAAATATGTCTGACAGTCAGGGGACAATGGTTTGTCATGTGGCCTATCAGGAAAGGCATGGCGTACAACAACAGGAGAGAAGGAGATAAAAACTGTTTGTAGGAATCTCCAGTTAATTCTGTATGCATGGGAAACTGAGCTCTGTCTTCTGACTTCATATTCCACTTACATATAGGGTAAGATTATTCTCCCTTTTATGACAGAGAGAAACAGTTTGCACATGATGGAAAAGTGTAGCCATTTTCAACTAACCTGTATTTCCTTCAGCTAATGGATTAAAAAATCCTGGTTATAACAGTCTGTATCACACCGCAAGAGGTGCCTGACCTTTCCTGCTTATACAGTTTATATAATGTCTACAGTTTTATAATCAATAAGATGAATACAAATAAATATGTAAATTAGTGGAACTAAGGGTTAATGGAAGATTTGGTATTAATAAGCAGATCTATCACTGAGTCACTGGAGGGGGAACAATAATGCAATCAGCAGAGTATGTGCTGCTTGAGAATGGCAGCCGCCAAGGGCAGGATTCTAATTGTGTAAGGGGCTTATTTGAGCAATCTTCTAAAAAATTTCTGTATTTGAACAGGAAAGAGAAACACGGGCTGAATGCAGAAAATCACTTATAAATAAAAAGGAAAATAAATATGAATCAAAGCAAGCTTATTTATTGACTTTCATATGAAGGCCTCCTGAGGCACTTTGTATTGTATTAGTGCATTATTGTAAAATGCAAGAGCTGCTTAATCAATGAGAAACGATGGAGTAAAAAGATAGGACCAGAACAATAAGATTTTAGATTAAAATGAATCTATTGACCGGTATTTGTAGCTTAGCCAGGGTAAAAATTCAAAGTTCTGAATGCTAAAGAAAAAATGTTCTCATTATGAGTCTGGTATAATTCTGGCCTGTAGCCCAACTGAAAAGTAGCTCACAAGGTTCATAAAGTGAGCAGCTTACATAGATACCAAAAAAAGCATTGCTTTCTACAGCTTTTGTGACACTTGTAGTCTTCCTGACACTGGATGTCAGAGTAAAAAAGTGCAATAGAGATTTGGGGTCTCTATTCTGTGTAAGTACAAATATGGAAAACAGCCATTTGTGTCAGTTTGGAACCTACAAGTAATAGAATCATAGAATCATGGAACAGTTTAGGTTGGAAGGTCATCTAGTCCAACCTCCCAAATGACACTTTTTTTTTTGCTAAAAGGAGTACCCCAATTAAAAATGTTCACAAGTTTTTTATGTTTCTCCATTAGCTGATCAAAGCAATGCTTGAAGAGTTTCTTTCTCAGCTTTACCTTAACTCCCTGAATTACATAAAATCTCTGTTGGTCAGCCAGTCTTGGTTCATTCTTTTAAGGCTGCAACAGCATTTTCCACGTGGAGAGCATAAAATGATTACTTACTGAGATTGTGAGACTCTTTGTGATGAAAAAAGGAATGGTACAAAATGCAGAGTACAAGCATACCACAGGGAGAGGCCATAGAAAAGCTGGAGATAATGTGCATTAACACTTCCCCAAAGAAAATCTTTTCTGTGAAGAAAAACAAGAAGTTATCTACAGCTTCCCAGTGCTCCTTTTGGGCTTACAGCAAAATAGGATATCTTACTAGACCTTTAAGCAAAAGCTCTTTCATACACCTTTTTGTAATTACAACAGTATGTCTGTCGAATGAAGCAAAGCAACTGCTTGTCTTTTCACTAGTACAAGAGATATATTTATTTTTCATTGCACATGTTGCGTCATTTCCATATACTATATAGAACCTAGACTGACTGAGCACTCTGTAATGCATGTGGTTGGGCTACGCTTCTTGAAGAGAGGGAGGAAAATGGCCTTAAAAAGATTTGAAATATAAATAAATGTAATTTTCTTACAGAAAATAAACAGCTTTTAAAAATAATATTAAGTAGAACAGAGTTATTCTGAGATCAACTTTCCTCATCACTACTACTTCAGTAACTGATTTAGTAATGATGTCACATGCAGAACTTATTATTTCAAAACCATTTCAAAGAGATAGCAAAGCCACCATTCCACAATCAAAGCTGATTTTGAAGTGCTGAAACAAAGCTGATTTTCAATTATCAGAGTCCAAAAAAAGCATCTGAAAAATGTCTTGATTGCTGCAAAACTGCTATCTTTTCATGTTGGATAACTCAAAACAAATAGATGATGCTTATGAAGCCTCAAACAAAAATCCACTTCTAACAAAGCATAAGCATAAAAAATTCTCAGCCTGAAAGTGAGTATCTGGGAAGAGTTATAAGCTTGCAAAAGTGAGTTTAGAATAGAAGTTACATCTCGACCTTAACAATGATATTAAGGTCACCAAGCTGTAATGGAGTAAAGAAAATGTTGCAAAGTCAAGGGTGAACTATGAAAATAAAATAAAATGAAAATACAAGGACAAAATTAAATAAAAGACATCCCTTACACAGTAAACTAATAATATTCTTAACGAAAAGCAAGGACATAGATTTGGAGAGCAATGACCAACTGTAATTCAGTGGGAAATAATAGAAAACCAGAATGGAGTATGTGCACATAAAACCATCATGAGGGAGAACAAAATGGAAAATTCTGATAAGGCTAATATAATATAGCTGTGAACAGAAGCCTTGACTAAGGGCAGAAAATCATGGGTGGATAAGCAAGTCTCAGTTAACTCCATTTTATCCCTATATTTCTCAAAAATTAAATCATTCATACAACTCAATTAGATTTCTTTTTCCAAAAGGTCTCACGTTCAATTGGGTGACAATCACTACCATGATAGAAAATCTATTCCGCTGACACTTAAAAGACATAAGTGAAGAGATAAAGAGAAAGGTTGAAAGGTACTGGTGGCTCACTTGTTCAGACTAAGTGAGCAGTGAAATAGGCCAGTTAAGCTGGGTGTTGTTTCCATTAAGAAATATCAAATAGCAGTAGTATGTTTTGTACTTATCTCTGTCATTTTCTCTTTTATGCTGGTGAAAACGCTCACGTATATGATACCAAGTAATGACAATGATAAGTCTCTTAGGCACACCTGAAACGGTTATATTTAAAAAGACTTTTAGGCCACCAATCTAAAGCCAGTGTTTAATATTAAATATAATCTGCAAATAAAAAATAGGCATGGGGGATGTTCTGCAACATTATCATATATAAAGAAAGCTTGACAAGACTTTTTTTTCTACTTCCTTTTCCCTTCAAACTAAAATGAATGTAAATTTTATTTCCTTAATTTGTTTGGGGAACTTTTTGTATGTCTCTTAAATGTGCTTTTTGAAATTTCTTAATCTTTATGGTAAGGATGCTTATGTCAAAATCTTACTGAGCAGAGTCATTCTGAAAAAAAATTAATTAGCTGAATATGCCTGTTCTTGGCATAGTCTTTTGGTGACATTTGACCTAAATCAGAGAACTAAAGTCTTAAAAAATGCCAGAAGATCAAAACTGAAACCCACAAGATCCCCACTGGAGGTGGAGGAGTAAATGCGAAAACGAGGGCAACAAGGAAGCAGCCTTAAGGTGAGGTCTGAGAATACCTGCTGGGATCTTACTGAGTACTCAAAACACTCACAGGAACACTGATACCTTCACTCCCTCTATTGGTTTGAAGAGTGAGAAACTGCTCCTGCATTTTGTGGGAACAGCCTGGAAAGAGCCAACAGGAACATTAACTTGCCACCTCTGCTGAGAGCCGTGACTTTGTGTGAGGCAGTAGCACACCTCAGGTTGCTTGCTTGGTCCCTAGCGAGCAGGTGGAGATGGAGAATAAGAGCTAGTGGAGGTTTCTCCAGAGATCCCTAGCAGAGTCTGAGAATGCATATTCTATAGGAAAACATATAATTTATTAAATCCTTTGATGGGTGTACCTGGTAGAGAGTAAAAGTGTAGATTAGGGTATATGTGCATTGGCTGTGTGTATTCAGAATCATGGGAAATGGCCTGCCAAATCTTTGTATAAATGAAGACGGAATTGGGATGCTTATATCATGAACTATGGCTAGAAATCGGGGGGGGTGAATGTGAAAGAAGAAGTGGGGGGACTACAAGTGTGTACAGAGTGAGTGGGTGAAAGCTTAAACCGTACAAGCGTTGGATGTACAAAGAGCAGCCCAGCCACATGACCGTGATATTTTGCATGAGTTCCTGGTTATTGCAGAAATTTTATGTGGATGTATAGTGATTAGAACCTACCAAATTTTGTGTCTCTACAGTTATCATATTTTAAAATCCTTTACACCAACAGGAAGCTTTTTTCTAGGCATGAAGTAATTACCTAAAGTTATTCAGGAAAGCGTTTCAGATTTGGAGATGAAAAAAAATGTGGCTGCCAAAAAGTAGCATTGCTCTGAGCTAGTAACTCACCATATCCTCCTATCAGAGGAGTGAAACCAACTGGTATTTGGTGAGTTAAATCAGTCAAAGAGGAAATAAACTTAGCAATAAATGTACAATACAATAATAGCTTTTATATGCTGCTGTGGTTCTCACCAGTGGTGTTTTCATAATATGCATCACAAGCTTTCACTGTTCAGGGAAACACATTAGTGTTTTTGAATTGTTTTTGTTATAAGCCATGCAAATAGTGTTTGTCCCAGTGGGATGTGACATTAATTATTAGCAAAAGATCTCTTACATGATTTCAGTCAACAGAGAATGAACAGTTCAATCTTTATTTTCAGAATGCAACATCTAACTATTCAAAACGGCATTAAAAAACATTTAACCCATGCAGAGCATTCCTGCTGAAGAGATGACACATGGCAGAAATAAATTGCCCTAATAACATTTGCAAATGTTTCGTGATTGCAAAAATGTTATCTGAGTAATCCAAACATGTTCTCCTTCATTACGTTTCAGAAAAAAAGCAGTATTTAAATTCTTTCATATGGATGGCCAGTGGACAACTCCTGAAATAAAAAAGTTTGATTCTTTCCAAGATGGATTTTTTAAGAATAAGTCCCCTAGACAAAAGCAAACAAAAAAATCAAACAAACAAAACATACTTCTGCAAGTGAAGCAAGAGGGAAACGGTGACTTCTGGAAAGTAACAATAAGCAGATTTGGGTGCCTGATAAGAAATCCGTTCTAACCAGAAAAAGGGAGCTGACAATTCAGTAAAGGAGTCACATTAAGGGCACAATGGTAAATTGTTTCAATGTAAAGGAGGACTAGGAAGGGTAAGGAAAGACCAACTTGCTTGAACAATGACCGTTTTTATGACCTGAACAGTAAGAACAGTTTTTATGACCTGAACAGTAAGTGCATAAAAAATTTAAGTAGGGTATATCACTAGGAACAGATAGAAAAACAGAAAACACACACAGACAAAGTCAGAAAGTGCAAGACGTGACATAAAGTACTTCTAATATGAAGTCTACCAAAGCATATTCAGAAAGCTTTACATAAAGAAGTAACAGAAATAGTAACATGAAAGATCAAGGAAGCTGTTGGTTGGCTTCTTGTGGGAGAGAAAAATGTATCATTAAACATCTCCAAGAAGGCAAATATGTTTACATGTTTTGTTGCAATCTTAATTTTAAAGGTCAAACTTGCTCAGATAGTTAGCAAAGCTAAAACCAGTGAAACAGAATTTAAAAGACTAGCTATAGTGGGGAAAGGTCAGGAGAGAGATATGTTTTCAAATAAGCTGGGCCTGATGAATTTCTTCCTATGGGAATGGCTGCAGAAAATCCAGAACATTAATGGTGACTTCTAAGAATATAGGTAGGGAGATTTTCAAAAAGGTGAAAACATTAAGTCTATGTCTAAAAAGAGGAAAAAGGGGAACCTGGGAATTATAGACAAGTAGGTTTAACTTGAATTCCTGGGGGAAAACTGTAGCAAATAATCAAACTACTGGTAGTTACCTAGAGGACAAAAAGGGAAAGTCTCAGAAAGCATGGATTTAACAAGAGTTTATTACATCAATCTAACTTTGTCACGCCAGAGTAGCAGGACTTGTGGGTATGAGAGAAGTAGATGATGTCATCTATATTGAATCCAGTAAAGCTGCTCACATTGTTTCATATGAAATTCCCATAGGCAAATCAGGAAATACAGGATTAGATAATAATTTCATTAGGTGGATGCATAATTAGTTGGAAAGCTGTGTATAGACTATTTGCCTATAGACTATAGGCATTTCACAGTCAAAGCAGAGGGGTGTTTCAAATATGTCCAGAGGTTGACAGGTTTTAATATTTTCTTTGATGCATTGTTAAATGATTATAGTGTAAGGTTATTAAATTTGCATAGGATATATAGCTGGGGGGCAGCAAACAGTTTGGAACTTGATAGCAATTCAGTAAGGATAAAGGTAAAGTTTCTATACTTAGACAAGTACAAGCAGCTGTATGTTAGGAGAGAATAAATGCTTAGAGACAGCAAGATGCAAAAGAGGATCTGGAAACTGCAATGGATCACAATCTGATCTTGAGTCAACAATGTGGTTGTGTAAAAAAGGCGAATGCTGGAATGAGGTATATAAATCACAGTAATTTCCTCTAATCCAAAATAACAGATTAAATGCATAGTGAGGAAACCCCTGAACAATGGCCCTATTTTCCTTTCTGATGTTATGACTCAGTTAAAGAAGGAAGATGTCCATTTTAATAATGCTTCTTATCCAAGAAAATGGTCTTTTTTCTACCGTCTTCCCAGTCCGCTTGGTTTTGAAGAAAATAAATTAGTGAGATGTGCCATCAACAACTTTCTCCACGTCTGCTTGACTCTCTACTCATTCCAATCTTTAGCAGATTTTGCTCCAGAAATAGTGTCTCAAATAAAAGCCAGCTGAAACAGATAAAATCTAATAAGTGCAATATTGCAGAATACTTATATGCTGTCAGCAACTAACATACATAAACCTGAGGAGAGTTCATATCCCCGGTGGCTTTCTAAATACTGTTTTACAGAAAGCCAGTCCTAGCTCAGAGTGGCATTAGTTCTTTCTCCTCTCTTGTGAGTTCCCACTGCCAGAATTTGATTAGATAATCTTTTTCCTTCAAATAGCCAGCTGCTTATGAAATGACACTGCTGATACTTCATGGTAACAGAGAATAAACTAGCCACCATGTCACAAAATCACTGTGGATGTTTTATGAGGAAAGAAACATTCAGCTTAGCCTCTAAAAAAGAAATCTGTCCAGTTCCTTCAGCCCATGATTTCAGAGCTCCCAAATGTTTGAGCCATTTCCCAGCTCTTTGGAGAGTCGGATCCATCCTGCAATTGATTTGGTTGAAGATTTTCATTGAAACTGGAATTTGAGGCATAGCATTGTGTAAAAGGAAGGAACCTGTCCAGCTGGCTCCATATACAGCACTAGCATTAGAACAAATAAAAGGTTTCAGTCACCACATCTTTCACCTGTCTTTTTTCTCTTAGCAAAGACCATTCACATTTTATGCCCCATAAAGCTCACAATTATTTTATTGCATTTGCCTTTGAATGTATATTAAAGTGGGGAAGCAAGTCACCATCACCAAGATCCAGAGACATTAGTAGGTATTCTGGATCTTTGGTGCTGTTTTCTCCTCTGTCCTTTGGACCAAACTACTCCTTGTAGGAATCTTTCTCAGAAAGAATTAAAGATGCATAACTGTGCTCTCTATCTATGTGTAGGTGCATGTAGGTTTTCCATGCCTTTTTGAACCGCTTCAATTCTATTGTTTGTCCTGTGCTTTCACCCTCTCACCCCTTCCTTACCAAATTCTATAAAACCCACATTTGAAGTAAAGCCTTCAGAGCTGTTATCAAGCAAGGGAAGAATTATTTCAGTCTTTCTTTCTCAGGTATTTTCAACTAAATCTGCTTTAAAACAGAAAAAAGACCATCAATTTTGGGGATGAAATTTCATATTTTTCTTAAAACTTCTGAGTACATTTTGTTTCGCTTAATTCCCTTTGTATTTTGTAGTATATTGGTTCTTCAGCACTTAGCTATTCATGTAGCATTTCTATTTCTTGTGTGTATTTGTTCTTTTACCTTTCTTTGGATATGGTTTATTTTCTCCCTTTGTACAATCCTCTCAAATGCAGCACTTACCTCAAGTATTATTATTACTGTTTTTAAATAACCCTGTTCCAGCTGCATGAATTCGTTGAAGACATTTTTCATAGTTTCTCCTTTTTATCTCTTTATTGATACATTCCAGTGATTTTACATAGAGAACAATACATGCGTATACACAATGCAGCAAAAGATGGATTTTGGAACATTTGCAGACAGCAGAGAAGCCATATTCATTTAAAGGTACTCCTGTAGTACAACTGTGTTTTCTATGGCACTTTACTTCACGATATTAATCCCTTTCATAGACCTTCATTTTATTTTAGTGTTCATTATACAGTTTGCAATGAGACTGTGTCATTGATTTTTTCATGTATTCCTGCTTTTCAGACTTCTGTAGCCAAACTTTCTCTTTGAATATGCTGAGAAGATGAGTAAGGAAAAGTATTAGGTTTCTAGGAGTGGACTATTCATATCTGAGTTTCCTTGTCGTGTAAGGCTTGTTTAAAATAGTCACCCAAACCAGGTAAAACAAATTTGAAAATCAAGTTCAGTCATATTTTTTATTTAATCTGATTTGATATTAAAATTATGGGAGTTTTTGCCATTGCCAAAGGCAGGTTGTCATAAGTGGAAGCTGCAGAAGTATTTGAGTAAGAACAATCAGGAAACACAACTTATTTTTTCAAAGCTTCTTCAGTAAGTTAAGAAGGTGGTTTTGCACATATGCATGTGTAGTACCTATAAACAGTTGATGGAAGTTACACAGAAATATTAAGAGCAGAAAGAACCCTTTATCTTACTGATACCAGTGTGACTAATCTCTTGCTATAAGCTAGAAGTGTATTCAGGAATTTAGTGAAATTCTTTGTTTTTGTATGGACTGATGCATTTGGCTATGTCTAAAAACACACATAAAAGCATGTATTTTTCTCAAGCATATGAAAAAAAATATTTTTGGTTCCCAAAGAATGGTTGTGTGCCTCACAAGTAACATCCCTAGAAATATAAACCTAGCTTTTGAAGAGACGTATGATATTAATATTTAACAAACATTATGTCACGTTATGATTATTTCTGATGAAGTAGCTGTGACTGGTATTTTAAACTTTGATCATCAGGCAGAAGGGAAAAGCTAATGGGAATCTTAACTGGGAGTTTCCTTTTGCCTTAATGTCACTTTTGGCATTGGCTACTTTCATTCATATGGTAGTCTGATTTGATTATTTGATATTCTAAGCAATTCACGGTGGCTCCAAGATCTTAATAAGGATAGGACCTCCTTACATGCTGTGCTGCTTTCACTCAGGTGGGAAGAATCTTTTCTAGAGAATGTTTAGCTGTTCATATATGGTGGGTTTTAGATCTGATCTCTCGTGACTAGTCTTGGAAAGCGTTTTTCTTTTGTACTCTTTTAAGTTTGAAAACATCATATACTGAAGAAAAATTAGAATGGACAGTTAAAAAGCCAGAGATTCATCTTTCTAGATTGCTTTTTGATTAAAAACTAATCATTTTTTTAAAGTAACAAAGGCCGCTGTTTCTGACCATGATAGGTACAGTCAGATCAAGCAGGTATGTTATCTCGTTCAGTTGTACCATCATGTAGCACACTTTAACTATAGCTGCCGTGTCATTAGAACTTGTACTGCATTGTTTAGCACTTGATTGTGGATCCAGGAATTGAAAATAATGACTAATAAAATGAGCTGTCAATAAAATTAAAGGACAGGGGTGGAACAACTTAATGTGTTAACATTCTGTTTTTTTGCATACAAGTGAGCTCTGTAAACAGCTACAGAGATAAGAACCACACAAGATCATTCCCATAAAATATTATCACTGCAATTTACATTTCCTGATTTTCATTATTAGAAATATTCTGAAAAGGTTGCTTCAAATGTTTCTGGGTTTATATTTTCAATCTGGCTTTGTCAGCAAAGGAAACTGCAAGATTTTTTTCTGCTGTCTTGACTTGCTCCACCACATAGCTAGAGTGAGTACCGCTTTGATTTGTTTTCTCAGAGAGCTGTTTCATTCCATGTACTTTGAAGCAATGGGGGGAAACCCTGGCAGTATCAGCAGCACAGAGAACTGTGTGTTGTTTCCTGTCATATATACTATCATTTAGAATGTGAAGATTAGTCAAGATTGAAGAAAGCAGTAGTTGCTGCTCATCCTAAGATGTTTTAACAAGCAACTGATTAGTTCTCTTACACAAAAAGACAATTTCAAGAAGAGCTGAGCAGAGCTCAGAGAACATAAAGCAAATGCTGAATGTCTAGACATTTCCCCACCAAGAAGGGTAGCCGTTAAATTTTACAGCATAATTTCACAGGTGGTTAGCTGTGTGACTACTAGTGTTTGGGTGGCTTTTTTTTATTACTCTCATAATCTTGGTAATGCTTTGGGGTTTTGGGGGGACTTAGAACGATCGCCACTTCCACAGACCTGTATTCTTCACTCTACTCAAGATCAATTTAAAGTTATAGAGCAGTGAATGACACCATCTGACTAACACATCTGTCACACAGGAGACCAGAAACAGCTTCCAGCAGCCAAGCTACTAGTAAAGTCAGGGAATCCCATCTTTGGCATCCTCTTTCTTCTCAAATGGTGCCAAAGCTCCCTTGCATCATTAGTTGGCTGTGCCATGGTCTTGCAATGTGTAGAGCCACCAGAGCATCCAGCCTTCTATTTCATTGTCATTTTGAATAAGAAAATTGTGAGGACAATAGAGAATTGCAGCCAAAGGGGCATCCTATCTGCTTATACTCCTGAAGAAAGTGTTTGTGCCTCCACTGCAGCTGCTGATTTTGTCAGAGTAGTATATATCCAGACATCATACGGTTGCTTCTGGAAGTGGCCAACTGGGAATCAACCACGTATCACAACATTCAGTTGTTCACAGACAGTTCACACTGTCTTTAAATGGTGTGCAGACGAACCAGTCAGAGGAGGAACTTTTGAGCAGGTCCCCTGAAGACAGAGGGGCAAGACTTACCCTCAGCACTTCTGTGAAATCCCCGTGCTCACACAGAAAATTTGAAACAGTGTTGGATCTAGTGTTGGTCATGTCTGTCTTTGGGAAGCAAATCTCCCTGTAATATCTTCTTGATACTGATTGACATCTGGTCACATGTTGTCACTTGTCACTTGTACCAGGGGGTGCACACTGTCATGCACAGGTGAACGTCTTCAGGTGCTGCAAGTGAGCAGGAAGATGGGCCTGCACCGCTGATGGAAACATTTTGAATAACAGTGTACTTGAATCAGGTGGAGTTTGCCTGTGCAAATCTGGGATAGGTAGTTTGTCAGGACATACTTTCTCTAAAGCATGCTTGATTAAGATATCCAGATAATGGGCCATAGCTTTGCTTTATCTAACATTGTGCACAGAATAGAGGAAACACCTCTGTTCTCCAGTGAAGACACCTATTTGCTCACTCCCTTTCACTCATAGCCACTTCTAAGTGCCTTCCAACAACCCTAAGTTTTCAACTTCCTTCTGAAGCTGCCTTCCATGGCAGTCTGTCTGCAACACCACTTAATCCTGAAACATCTTTCTCAGACTTGGAAGAGGTTTTCTTCCCAAAGAGGCAGTCAGATTATCAAAAAGTCTTGTTATTCCCTTCATCAGATGACTTCCCTATTCATCCTTCCCTTACCTCGTACAAAGAATCCTTGCCTCACCAAACTACTCAAGACTTGCAGGAATGGAGGTGCTGGTAACTCTGGAAATCCCCAATCCTTTCTTTACATGTAGTCATGGAGACTTTGCTCCACTACACCGCCCACTGGTTTTGGAGTATGACATGTCCACTTTATTTTCCTGTTTAGACTTAGCTGGGGATTGCAATAAAGAGAGCACTTGTGCAAAAATAAAAGCACAGTTGCTGAAAACAACTCAGGTTTTAAAAACATTCACTATCAGAAAGCAAATATTAAAAGCTTCTCTGTCCTTGCTATTACTTAGCACTGTTATGCTGTTATGCTAGGTAACTCTCTGAACTGGCTAAATTTTTGTTCTGAAATTTACTTCACCTGAAAGTGAAATACCTGCCACCTAGTGTTATTCCTGTCTCCTCAAGGTTTTTTCTCTTTTCTTGCCCTGAAAACTTTGCTGCAGTTCTCTACAGACACGAAAGGCCTTTGAATTGAAACTGATGCTCCTAGACAGTACAATGCTGTTGTCATCTATGCATTTACATTTTCCATTCTCCTTGGCTTGGCTATTTACTAGAAATACCAGCTTTCTATAGCCTTAAGACAGAAAGAATGTCTTACACTGTGTACTTCTAGAAGCTGTTGCAATGCCCTGTAGGGCATCCTAACTGTTGTCCTAAATTGAGATGACAGTGTTGCTCATATTAAATTGCCTTCTTGCTTGGCTTGGCATGCTGGGATCCATATCTATTAATGCAGGAGTGTCCAAATGTCCTGCTAGGAAAGCAATTTGTTCCTCAGTAGGGTGTCAGGGAAGCAGCTGGTCTAAGAAACTATCAGAGGTGATGTTAGGGGCAAGTTGTGTTTTTCTTGATTTAATGGAAATTTTTACTGATCCATCTCCTTGCCTGTCCCCACCACTTGTCAACAGGGCAGCACATATCCATCTTCAGCCATCTCCTATCCCTCCCGACAAGCCTGTCATATCTCTCTTGTGGAGAGACAGGCTTTCACACAGCCTGAGCCTCATAATAGACACTTCAACAACAGCAAACATGTTATTAATGGATTTTTTTTAAAAACGCCCTACAGAGACAAAATTTCAGAACATTTTTGCTAAGTATCAGTTTTTAAACCTCCACTTGGAGAGAGAGACTCTTTCACAAACTGAGGTTTATTTTTGTCCCTCTTCTCCTCTTTTTGTACATGTACCATAAAGTACTTTTAACCCCTTGAGTAACTTTTAGCATTTTGCCTTTTTTCTATTTGTGTTCTAAATCAGATTTTAAGTCATCTAATGAAGTAGCAATGTGAGGTTTCTGGAGTCTCATTCAATGGCTTATTAATGTTAATGTATGTTAGCTGCTGTTTGAGAGAATTATTATGGGGGTGCGTACATTTATGAAGCTAGACTATGGTTACGGCAGAAATCATTTTCTGGTGCTCTTAAGAGGAAGCAGTGTACAAGCAGGGTGTGACAGTCTGTATCTTTACGGCTGTAGTTACATCATGATACCGAGGTGATGTATGTACAAGGTAAGGTGTATGATACAATTTGCTAATAGTTGTCAAAGCATACTTCTTAATTGGGTTTACTTGAAAAATTCATGAGGGCTCCACGTATTTCATGATACTGTCTATATAGGTTAAACTGTAGCAAACTTCTTTACTTAGAGACCGTGATGTTTATGTCACAGAATAAATCAGAAGTCCTGTCAACAAATTCTGGATTAAGGAGTATGTAAATGTTTGGTTAGAACTAAACTCATTTTCTTTCCAAGATACAACAAAATAGTTTGATCTCTCAATGTAATGAAATTCAGTAAAGAAAACAGCCCTAACCTTAGCTTACTTAATTGTTCCTCAGTGCTTCCAGGTGTCTTTTAGAACTGCAAAAGCTGAATCATTTTCCAGAAGGTAGCTGCTGAGAAATAGTTTTTTAACGTAAAATGGATTGTCGGATTTTAATCTGAATTAAGACCACTAGGATATGACCAGGATATGACAACTATATTTTTCTTATTACCTTAAACAGCCACTTACGCTATCTGTATTATAAAAGACACCACTGAGGCTAATAAATGCTTCCCTGCTACTTATTTTCATTTTCAATGCCTTTCAGGAATTATACGTTGTAACAGACTTTTGAAGTTGAAAGTTCAAGAAAGAAAAAGTTTTAACTTGCAGAGTTGACACCCTTCCTTTAAAATTCAAATGCTCATATAGACCTGGCCCACTTTTTTCCTGATATCAGTGACAAGGGTTTGCTTGATTTTAATGAGATTATAGCTCATATCATAGTATGGAAGTGTCATAAACTTTCAGCCTGTAGTTTAGCAAAATGGATAGTGTGATACAAGATAGGAAGGACTTCTATTTTGGCAAGGAAGAATGAAAATTTAATTTTACAATTTATTCTAATTGGATTGAAAAACTCTTTAAAAATCACCACGTAATCTCCCTACAATCCTCTAGTGCTATCTCATCATGTATTTAATCTGTAAGATACAGTTGTTGCATATGAAAGACTGTGATGGTTAATTTTTGAAACAATAAAGAAGCATTTCTTTTCTGCACAGCAAAATGGGTTTTAATATGATATTTTTGATTTCTGATTGTTTAATCAGATAATTATAAGATTTGTTATTTTATTTTTACAGGCAGTTTTTCATAGCAATATCTTTTTTTTTAAATTTGTCAAATATTTTCCATAGTAGGGTCATTATAAAAATACCAAACATTACCAAACACATCATTTAATCTGCAGGTTACTATATTTTATAACACTTAACTTTGTTTCAGAGATTTATTGATATGGACATTATAAGAATGAGGTTTTACCAGTATTAATACATTTACCTGCCGTCTCTTGGGGGAAGCCTGGCATCGTCATGGTCTGGATCTCGGATAATGTTTTGGCACAGCTTGATTTTAGGTTTAGCTGAATTACAGCTATCTAAAAATTATTGTTTACAGGTATCTTGTTGGAGTTTTCCTCCAAATACTGGCAGATAGGATTTTTTCCTTCTCTCTGCCTATAGATATTGTGATGTAATACTGTTTAATATATAATTTATTCCACCATTACCACATTTCATCTGTATTCTCTGGCTAGGAGTTTTCTTTGTGTCATTTGTTTGTATAATGCAAAGCACACTATGGTTCCTAACCCACAGAGTTGTGCTTAATGAATTGAGAATTATAGATATATGTGAATATGTAATTGAATACATATAAGTGTATAATTCACCCTTACATGTATGATTTTCCAGTAGATACAGTAATAAAACAGCAAACTTTATAGAAAAAAAACCCAAACAATAAATTATTTTGTAAATGTGACAAAAATATCAGGGAATTTTGGACCTTGCCTACTAGGGCATAGATGCTTTTACCAACAGGCCCAATGAACAAAGTAAAATACACCAGAAATAGTTTACTGCAAATATCATGAGGTATTCTTTTATTTTCAGGAACCAAGGTGTGTAATTAATTGTAGATACATGTGCATACTATAGTCAAAAGTGAAGGAAAGAAAACCAAGAACTAAATGTCCCCAGCAGGTTTCCAGTTTCCAGTTCCATCCCAAATGACATTTACTATATGACATAATTGATGTTCCTGCACCAACAGTATATTGCAGATTTGCATTTTGTTTTGTATTTTATTATAAATATTATTCAAATACTAAATATGGGAGACTTTCTAACATCCAGTCCATTATTTAGATCGGACATCTTATTGGAATATATGGAATCTATTCAATTCTATGCCACACAATCCATATGAACGTGGGAAAGATGTACCATCATTTCAAGTATACTTTCTCCTGTGTCTTCTCCTTTGATAATTATGTTGCTTTATACGTTTTTTGTTAAAATTGGAAAATGTCTTAGCATTGAAACTCTGTTATGGAGTCAATCAGATTGATTTGAGTCAATTAGATTGATTTAAAGGTGTCAAGGTGACAGTAACCTAAAAAGGAAGTCCTTGGAAATAATAACTTGAGGGGTTGGGATGCATGAGGCTGTAGATATTTCCTATGTGCATGGGCTTATTTATTTGCTGTTGTGTTTAGAACAAACTTTAGATACAGCACATACATAAATAATCATCACAGTAGAAAGAATCTGAACTCAGAAACTGCATATGAATAATCTGACTTTGAGTACTTTCATAGCTTTTAATGGAAACTACTCCTGACTTGATTTTATGTTTGCATATACAAATTAATGGAATATAAGAGAATCTGAAATATTCTAGGCTATCTTCTTCACTCCCCTGCTGATCTTTTTATACTAATCCATCCGTTCACAGCAGTAAAACTGGATTAATCAGATTAGCACTAGGGAAAGTCAATTTAAAATAAAAGAACCTCAGTGAAACTTTACTATGTGTGAGATTGGCCTGAAAGTGACTGGGTCATGATTTGGTGGAACACGAAGTCACATTTTCCTCTTGTCCTCAGCTGTATCAAGCCAGCTCAGAAGCTGGGTAAGAATAAAAATTGTTCTCTGCTAAATTACTTCTCCAGTGGAGCTTGCTCTTGCTGTTGTCTTTGGAAATCCTTGAGATGAAGGCAGTATAGAGCTGGGCATAGACTTGTTTACTGTACGCAGAAAAAGCTCTGTCATCTTTAAGACATTTTGCTTGTGAAGTGATGAAATAAAGAAATTAGAAAATCTTAGTTTATCTGAGGACAACTGAGTTTCCAAACTAAAATTATGTGAGAATGTACATGAGGAGAAGTAACATACAGACATTTGTCATACAATTCTAATTTTAGAGTCTGAAAGTGAAAAAAGTTGAGAAATAATTTAAGGAATTCACCTGTGTGGTGATAAATGGTCTGTACGTATGCTTTTATGCAAATGATACCCTTCCACATAAGGATGTAAAAGGCTTCTTTTCTGGGTGAGTATCTCATTTTCATTAGATCTACTGATGGTGATAATTCTGCTGATTCACACATTTTAGACGAAAGATGGATTCTTTTTTTGTTGTTGTTCTTTTTCACAGTGTTTTAATTCAGCCATTTGATTTTTCAGAGTTTAAATGCTGCCCTTTTTCAGTGCCCACTCATTATGAACATATTGTATGGTATTAATAATATTCTCAGTATTCTCAGATGAATCTCCCCTCCCTCTTTCTTTCTTACATCTTTCTTACTCTTCTTTTCCTTCGAATTTCCTTTATAACAATGAGTAGTATGGGCTATGCTTAAACTGTGGACCAGACATAAGCAGATATGTAGAACAAGTTATTTCAGTGTCTGAGGTGTGTGACACTTCCTTGTGTAAGCCATTATTGTTAAAAGTCAATAATTGTTACCACAGTAAATCTAGTAGTGTATGTACATTTTCTCCTTGTTCATTGCCATATGTAAATTCTTATTGAAACAACAGTAAGATACTCTCCTGAAAATGACGACTTTTGAACAGTGAATGTGGTCACTGGCCACACTTATTACACTGCATGTGTCCAGATCATTAAAGGGTACCTGCATATTAAACCTTATTTGAGAACCTTTGATTTAAATCTTTGGTACCTGGAGACTGAATAAGTTCAGAGTATGTGAGCAATATCAGTATGAGATATGAGGGAATTATTATAGTAACATGGGGGGGGGGGGGGGGGAGAAAAAAAATTCTTCCCTGTGCTGCAGCTGGAAGCTCACAGTGAGACGAAGTCCATCTCATGCTAAAAATGAATGCCACTGCAGGAGCTGTCTCCACAAAACTGAGATATTGTTTTCTCAGTCTGACATTTCTCCTGCCAGTTGGCAGAGTTTTTTTCTGAAAGCAACCCATCTGCTGCTTGAACCACATGGTAACTTTGCAACTCACTGCTTGCACTGGTGCTTCTCATCTTGACCTGTGATCAGAAGGTATTTGTGATTCAGTGACATTGCAACTAAGCAAAATAATCAGAGTATTTTAAGCAAACACAATCTGGGAAATAATTGTATATATTTCTTTTCAGAGCAGGGTGTGTGGCAACTGATGACACTAGTAAACATCAGAGGTTTTAGGAGCGCCTAAAAATTAGTGTTCCCTCAAAGACTGTGCCCTGGTAACACAGTTTATCCGCAGTTCCTTCTGACAGCAATTCTCACAGCCCTTCTGTGAAATTTTTAAAGGAATAGTTATCAAAAAGGTTCATTACTTTTCCCTGAAGGATGGGTCACTGAAACTGAAAAGATTGAGATTACTGAGATTGCTTTTGAGATTACTGAGATTTTTTTCCCATTTGGGCAAGATTATTTTCCTTTTTTGTGATAATATTTCTTATTGTGACATATGTAGCAATGGATGATTTTCACTGTCTCAGCCCTTGCAGGAAAATGTATTTCTGTTTGCATAAAGAACAAACTGACTGCTTTAGTTTAAATACTACTGTACTTAAAATACAATAAAATACTTGACTCTATCCTTTATAGGCCTTTGCTTCCTTTGCTATTCAGAAAGATTGCTGGTTTACCTTTTGAATCAAGGTGGTCAGTTTGCATGAGAGAAATCTGATCAATGGAACTTGGTACTTGTATCACAGAGGATGGTCAGGGATGTTTCATCTTCCTAAAGTGTGTTCTGAGTCTGGATTAATTTCTTACTCCTTTCTCCACTGATGATTCCTCTGATCAGTAAAGCAACCACATCAATGAGTGACCTTTTGGTTCAGCTGTCTAATGCAAAAGAGACTTTGAGTCATCAAAGGAAAACAACAGAGTATCATATGAAAATGTTATATTTGGCCCAGAACAGTAGGTTTCGCTTCTGTAGCAAAAAATATTTCTGTTATAAACAAAGCAACAGAAATGCTGGGCTAGATTTAAGTCAAATTACCAAAGGAGGAAGAGGAACTGCAACTTCCCCTCTCTCCAGGAGGTAGGAAACACTTGTCCAACACTGTTCATCTGGTGGTCTTTGAAGTACTTTCAAGGAGATTTCTCCAAACATGCAGTAGTGTTCAGAGCATTTCCTCTGAGATGAGGGTTCAAGATTCCTCAGACAGAGGAGGCGACTGCTGTTTCCTTGTCATCTCCTCCTGTGCTTTCTTGATTTTGTGACTATAGCCTGAAAAGGCAGAATCCACCAAACCTATCTGCCCAGCCCATGCCAAATCCACAAATAGTGTTGGTGGGGCTGAGTCAAATTTTCTGGTGAATAGAACTCATACCTGCTAAATATTCCCTGTTCAGCGTGTGGAAAAGGATTTTGGCTTCTGTTATGTCATAAAGTAAAATCGAATGGCAAAACTATTTCTTCTGTAGTTTCAGCAGACTCCACACCCCCTCAAAAAGAACCACCCAAAAAAAGCCTTTCAGACAGTTCAGTCTGTCCAGTAAATATCCCACAGGTGTCTAAGAAACTTAAAAGAGGAGCAAATGAGAGAGACCATGCTGAATTTGTTAAAACAGACAGATGGCTTGAACAGAAAAATAGCTTATTCTCTCCCTCAACTATAATGTTCTCAGCAAGTGTCTCTGTTGAAAAGATAAGCATGAGAAGAGATAATAGGATCTTAAGGTAACTAGGAACATATCAACAAAGCAAGTCTGGCACAGAGCTATTAACAAAAATTATCTTGGTATTATTTGAAGGCCCTCCACACGCTGGGAACTACAGCCCCTGCTTTTTTGTTTGAAAGAGGTATTCGTCACATTGTTGGATAAAATCTAGCAGGAAATAAAACCTGTTTGGTTCACACTAGTCAACTGGCTGAGGACTATTCTAAATATTTTTGGAGAAATTTGGCACAAGTGTTAAACATCCACTTATGAAGCATATGGTGTGGTATAATGGGTTGTCTAACTGTTTTTTAACAGATTGTTGGGTCAGGAGATGATAACATCAGCCTTTTTTTTCTCTTCTGGATTCACTGAAAACCTATTGGAGGGAAAACAAAGAATATTATGGGGGCGAAGAACAGAGTAAAAGATCATGTGAAATTGCATACCCGTGGGAAAGACAAATTAAGTGGTACTGAGACATTAAGAACAAAGAAATCTAGTCATTTTTTAATGTCTCTTTGGGACTGGGAAGGAAACCTTATGTAGAAACTTATTAAGTTTCCAGAATCCCCAAAAAACATGCAGTAGACTTCCATGGCACTCCTTTAATAAGTAAGAATGCAAAAAAGTTGCTATGATTTAACAGAGAAAAGCATAACTCAAACTATTAACAATCAGTTGTTGACTGTCAGTGTTACTGAACAGCTGGAACAGATTAGTTCACTGATGTGAACTGTGGACTGTGGTACACAAGGATGTTGCATACCAAGTAACAAGCAGTTACTACAGCTGGTCTGCAGCATCACAGGAAACGCCATTCTAGTACTTGCCCCTAGAAGTTGAGGATATACAGGACATTTGGGGGGCTGATGGTGGTCTGTGACCTCAAAGTTTTGAGACACCATGGTTTTCAGATTTTTTACATACTAATAATTTGCTTTGGGGCCTTCAAGACAGAGTTTACAGGGGATTAAAGTGACATAGGTTGGGCTGAGTGTTTTCAAAGGGGTAATTATATTCCCAAGAGTTAGACTATGGTAGCATTATTTACAGTGATGACAGCCTGAGTCATCCTTTTACTTATGATTGTTAAATGTGTGGCAGGTTTTGTCTTTGCTCAGCATGCGCCTGATTGTGAATGGGGTTCCTTGACATTACTATAATAATTTTTTCTAATGTTATCTGTAATGTACAATAACAGGAACTGTACTGACTCCAGCAGAGCTATTTCTGTAACAGAATGCTATTTAGTATATGAAGGTGGCCAAAACTGACTCTGTTCTGGAATTGCTAAGATTTTTCAAATTTGAAGTTATCTCTGATCTTGTTTTACTGACATATCTGACTAAGTTTAGAAACCTCCTTCTCCCGAAAAATGTCAAAGCTTCAAAGATAAAACAAAAAAAAAAACATTATTCAATTTTTAATCAGTTGTTATTCCTATTTATTTAATTAGGAATTTGCTTTTGTTAAAAAATGGATAAGTACTTGAAGGTTTTCTTACTAAAACATTTTTCTTCATTAATATCTCCAAATGGTGAAGATAACTGAATATCACCATATCTGATGTTTCATGAGCAAAGACGATTAACCTGACTACAGCGTATAATCACTGTTCAGCAATGCAGAGGCAGAAAACAGCAAGTCATTAGGTTGCTCTTTTCTAAATCTCATGCAGGGCAACAAATTGAGCCCTGTGCTTTTGAACAAGAATCACCATTATTAGAGAATAAATTTAGTAATATCCTGAGGTACTACTAGTGTTGGTGAGTTAATGTATCAGAACATTATGCTTTATATCTAGTAGTAAAGGAAATAAAACCTATCATGAGAGCTACATAGTTCAAAATATGTTTTTCGAAAGTCCATCTTACACCACAAAGAGAAAAGTTGTAATACTAAAAATACTAAAAACTGTTAAGTCTTCCAAATTGCAGAGCAGTGCCTGTCTAACGCAGCTGGCAATTTTTACTTGTTATTTGGAGAATGCTGTCTGATTTTGCACAGTTTGTGCCATACAATGTTAACTGTTCATGCTCCCTGTTCCTGCTCTTTCCATTTTCTACCTACGCCAGTCACTCTGTTGCATTTGAAAAAACATCTACATCAAATCCAGAAACAGGGGCAAGATGAGAGCAGAGCTGCCAGAATTATACAGTAGCCATTACGCAGGTCAGCTTTTCCCAAGGTTATGTTTCTTCAAGGTCTCATAAGAAGCTTTTTAAGTATTTGAAGCTGTTGGTTGACATTTGTTCACAGCAACTTCTAATCAGCCTCGCTTACAAGAAGTAGCTGAACGCATGCTCGTTCACATTGTGTGGTGATAATTCTTTTCCTAATTCAGATAAAACAGTGTGATAAAGGAAACATTAGGTTCTATTGGCCTAATTTGTTGTTCAATGAATGTACGTAATCTAAATAGAGATCTCATATCACAAGTAGCATCAGACTGTCTGCCTTCATTAAAAAAAAAATATAAAGCACTTATCAGTCAAAAAAAAAAAACAAAACAACAAAACAGCCCGATAAAAAGCACAAGGGATGGATAAATTATTGTTAAAGAGTTTATTATCTAATCTGGCCGACATTTATATACGTACAAATATACGTCTCACTGGTGGAACTTGTTTTATTGCACATAATTGGAACTGAACTGAGTTTACAGAGTGACAGAGTGGTTTAGAGGATGACTGAGCAGCATCGGGCCTCGGTCACTATGCAGGTGTTGGAACAGCAAAGTCTTAAGTCCAGCATGCAATTCTGTACTTCTCGCATTGGGATTGTCACCATTTTACCTGCTGCCTCTACATAAATAATACCATAGCAAAGTTATAATCCATGCCTCAGAGCTGATACTTCAGAAGTGGCTTGATGAAAGGAAGTGACAATCAGAGGAGAAGGGGTGAGGGGAAGGAAGCAAGAGGGTTGCAGTAACGTGTTAGTCTCTATTAGCTAGGTTAGTTTGGTTTCTGCTTGGTTATTTCCTTTTGTTTTCTTTCAAGACTTACACTGTGCAGGACAGGCTTCCTAGGGGATTTACTCTGGCAAATGTTTTTACTGTCATACCAGATACAGAAATATTGTAGAAGATCGTTTTTTTAATAGCTAAAACACAGATCCTCAACTTTTCACTGCTCTGCAGTACTTGGGCAATGTAAAACAACGGGGTAATGCCCTGAGGAGGACCTTGGACATGCTTCTGCATTTTGGCTGATTCTTGCTTACATAATGGTCCCTGGTAGATACTTGTGTTTCATTCTGAGTCAGGTCAACCCTGTTTAGCTCCTGAAGATTCAGGAGAGGGGTTGGCAAATGTTTTTTCTTCTTCATTCTAATATAGGAAATTAAATTAAAAGACTAAAAAATAATTCACAGAAACTGCTTAATGAATAATTGGAGTGAGGAAGCAGGGAGGAACGCAAAGAGGAGGACAGTAGATATCTTTATCTATAAAGATAGATACTATCTGTCAACAAGATAATAAGTAATCCTATCTATAGAAAGCATTATCTATAACTGTCTTTCAACATTTAATTTAGTGATCATAATTGAATCTGTAGTATACGTTGTAAAATATACAGACTTGACAAACTGACTGAGCTAACAATGCTATTGGATCCTTACTTGGGAATTTCAGAGATTTTGCTATTTTAACTGTGCAAACTTAACACTACATTGCTGTATTTTCTGCTGCTTATTCACATGTGCCACAGAAATGCTGCATACAGAACTTTGCAAGTTGGAAAGTCACAGCTATTACTTTATCAGATAAATAAATGAAAGTTTGCAGCAATAACAAAAGCCTCTGAGTATAAAAGAATATACAAAAAGAATGCAATAATAACAATTAAGGAACCCAGAAAAAATCTCCATACTGGTTCCCACCTCTGGAGAGACAAAACTTTGGAGTAATAAAATTTAACCTTTAATGTAACATCATTCAGAAACAAATCAGCCATAAGGAATGGCATTCATATTTAAACCATGACAAAAGAATAGCAAATTGCTAATGTTACTGTATTCCAGGGGATTTGCCTGTGGTTTCTAAGGTAAGAAGATTAATGAAACTACAACTGCTAATGGCTAAGAGTAGGTATTTGACCTCAGTGCAATCTGAGTCAATCAGAAGCTCGCAGACAGTATCCTTAGGCTATTTTTCCATTGTTAGATAGCCTGTCTTTGTGTACTAATAAAGCATTACACTTTCAGGCTGGCAGCCTGGTACAGGTATACAGACAACAGCTGTAAGGCTGGCTTAAAAGAAGCCCTTTGTAAATCTCATCGTAAGAAAGGAGCTGGTTGTTAAAACATACAGTCACAACCTGCAGTGCCACAGATATTCTGATATTCTGGACAGTACTGTAGGTCACAGAATAACCCTCGGAACCCCCTATAATTTAGAGAGGCCCGTATTTCTATCTTAGATACCCACTGAACTAACTGTATGGCGTTTATACTTCATCTTTTAGAACTGCATCTTTCCTTCCAGCTGGGACGCACTGTATGACGACATACCTAAATGTAAAATCAAGATAATGAAATCACTAGATCACTAGTGCGACTAACTAAATGTGCTTGGATTTCCCAGAATATTTGGTTCTTGCAATTGTCTCCCTCTCTGAGCTAGGGGAAAACACTCCAGTTTTTCGCATTGGCACACAGTAGTACAGCTGCCATAGAGTTGGAAGGCAGGGGTAGCTAACATCCATTCTGGGTCTTCTGAAAGCTTTCACACCCATTTCTATTTTTTCTGTAAAGGAAACATTCCCTGTTCCTAAAAGACTAAATTAAATGAAATTTCAGTGATGAGAAATTCTACGTCTTAATGCTTTAATTATTTATATGTGAGAAACCCTTTTACAAAGCTTTCTGGGATCTATTTTTTTTTATGAACTTGTGGTCAGGAAAAGAACAGGTTTATTCAATGCCCTTTGTAGAAATAAAATTGCTTTTTGGCTTGCAGGAGGTCATGCAAGTAATTAACTTCAATCAACAAGAAGTGTCAGGAGTCCAGGGAAAATTATGCAAGTACGTTTCTCAAGATTTAGTGATAATTATCTACTCATCGTGCCCAGTTCTTTAAAGGAGCTTGTAAAGATAACTGATAAAAGTTCTTGCCTGTTGAAAAAAGGCTTGGTTATTCTAGATATGACTTAGTACAGTCTTCAGCAGTTAATTTAATTTTAATTAGGAAGTTAGCATTATGCTGCTGTATAGCCTAAAAGAATATTCCCCAATTTGATGATGGCTTTTTATTAATGAGTGATCATGTACTCTTATGATTTTTGAACCATTAGGCTACAGTGAAATCACGTTTCCAAGCTTTTCAAAGAAATATTTTTATTTAAGCCAAAACAAATCAAGTGCTCCTGGTGCTAAAGCATTTAGATAAACTTTGCTATTACTAGATTCCAAATTAGTCACACATTTGGTAGCCCTGAATAAACTCTCAGAAATTATTCAAAGTGTAAAGCATAGCCCTTTGGAAATTCAAGAGTAATAGCCAAGTAGAACACTTTCTGCTTGTTCCAATCACACAGTCCTTATTCTATTATCTATTAAAGACCTGTGCTTACAAAGCAGTCTGAGCTCTTTGGTAACTGGCTTTGTTCACACCTGTTGGCCTGTTCTGTAGTCAATGACTCTTTAGGACACTAAAGTTTAATTGAAATGATCTGCTTTTTGTCTGCACCAAGATTTTCAGGCTTGTGTATATGACGTATGCATAATGTCCTGCTCTTGAAAAAGGTGAATTAACAGTAAAGTTCCTCACAGTGTAGATAGAATCTGAAATATAGTTTGCAAAAGCGGCAGTGTGTCAGTCCTTGCTTGGTATTGCAGTAAGCTTTCTGAAGCAAGGAGCTGCCTTTATATTTCACGTCTGTAAGGTGCCTAGGAGAATACAAACCCAGCTGCTCACTGTTACTGCTCAGCCCACGGCCGTACAACTGACACTCATCAATGAAGCAAACACCTTGAAATGATGAATCTATATGTGTTGTTGACTCAACCTGGACTCAAAATGTCAACATGAACACACTACTCTTGGACCGTTCCTCGTGATGAAGTTTCTGTTGGAAAGACCAGGCAGCCCCATCATGCAAACCATTCCCTCAAATGCAATTTATTGATGTAGTTGGTAGGAACTCAGTGAAAAATTTTGTTTATGATGCACCAGGAGAAATAGAATCAGGATCACAATATAGCTATTATAGCTATTATTACCAATAGCTATGCTGTCTTCTAAACTCTGGCAGCACTAAGCAACAGCTGGGTTTTATTCCATTTAAGGCAGTTGATATGACTGAATATCCACAGGGAATATTTCAGTTGAATGACATGGCTCTGTCTTAGAGAGTCACTTTAAATAGTACAAGCAGAGGATTAGAGTTAAAGGATTTATTCATCCAATATACAAACCCAAAACATATAGCATAATAGACAAAATATGTAAAATAGGAGAGGCTTATACAGAGAACATATTCCTGAAAGCTAGTATGGAATGCCATGGTGATACATCAAGAAGCTGACAGGATAAAATTTTACTTACTGGAGTTTTAGTATATATATTAAAATATTAAAACTTTTAGCCAGTTGGCTTAAATCTTAAAGTGAAATAAAGAGCAACTCATCTTGTTCCCACTTATACCTACGTCCAAACTTGGCTTATTATTTTGGAGTCTTAACTGGACATCTTTTTGATGATCCTCACATTTTAACATGGAGAATCAAAAGTAAGTTGTCTAGGGAGTATTATTAATAGACTTTTAGATCCCATGCTCTCAAAGAGTGAGATTGGTTATACATTCCTTGAGTTAGCATAAAGGGTTGCTTTAAAAGTACTTCCGTGTTAAATGAGTTTTGATTTACTGGTGTTCCTGCTAAAAAAAAGGGCTTTATCAGATCACCTTGTTCTTTGTTACATCTAAGTTTCCCTAACATATTTATAGCCCAGAAAATAAATCACTATTTGGTAGTATAATGACAGTAATTGTGCGAGTTGCTCACAGTTTGTGTGTTTCTATGGGTGAACGTATACTTACCCATACTCTTTCCAGGAAAATGGACACAGATGTGGGATAAGCAAAAGCACAAGCTAAAAATAAATTTTCCCAACCCCCAAGCAACTAGGGACAAAGAAAAGAAGAAGCATGCATATATATTAATTTGTTGAAAACTTTGCTCCCCCCAAATACTGTAGGAAAGATTATTCAGACATGCTTAGGCAGAATTTCAATGTTATGTGACTGTGTGTGGAGATTAATACTGCTATCCCTGTTAGCATATGAAAGGGAAGTTAGGTGAACAGTAGAGAGATGGAATTTCATCAAATGCGTCTTTTTATACAAAAACATAGAATCTGATCTTTGGTCTTTGATCCCTTAAAACAAGAACTGCTTCTTTTTTAGGGCTAAAGAATAAGAAATCAAATTGCTCTTCTGTAAGGTAAACTGAAGAAAGTAAAAAATAAATATGTGTTTCATACATAATAACGCATTGAAGACAACAAAATTGTGGTAGAGCAATAAGAATGGCTTTCAAGTGGCTTTTAAATACACAGAGCAACTAAACCAGATATGAAATGGAGAAAATAAAATATATATATATATAACTGAAATTGTAATTGTCATAAAGGAAGAAAAAAGCTAGTTTAGTCATTAAACAAATATCCTTTTTGTACAGTAGCATTCTCATTAGAAGAAAGGGCGGAAGAAGATAAAAGTACCTAATATTTTTCAGTAGCCTGTCACTAAAGAGAAATATTAAATTAAATATTTCTCTAGAGGCAAATTCAGGGCATACCCATTTGAATTAATAAATTTAAAGAAACTGTCTTTTGTCCCAATATACAATAAACTATTGAGACCTATGGTATTTCTATTACTCTTCTACATACCAGCAAGCAATATTCCATCTTCCTTATTATGAAATGATCTACTGATAGAGGTCTTTTGATGGCTTTTGTGCTTTCAGGGAAGAGAAAAAATGAAGGGAAGAATACAATTCATGAGGTAATCTGAGTTGCTGATTGCTAAAAAATCATGATAAATTGTATAGGGGCAAGGTTTTAATTAGTAAAGAGTATGCTTTGCTTTTCATGATGATTTAGATGTTGATAAGCAACAGTGGATACTAGCATCTATGATTCTATCTGGTCAGTTTTGTGCTCCTTAGATGCAGTTTTGTAATAAATAACAGAGTCAATAAGAGTAGAATTTGAATCAAATGTACTTTTTTGGTAGCGAGGGTTTTAATTGTTTTTCATAGTAGAGAAATGCTGACTCATCACTGGAACTTGTCTTTCTTTAAATACAAATTACAAGTGAGTCCTAGTCCCCTTTTAAATTTCTTGTTTAAAGGCAATGAGGTATTCTCTTTTAAAATGTGTTTCTCCCTAATAAGCTAGTTGCAACTGTTGTGAACACTGTCAAATGATGACTATGGGAAGTATGAGTCATGCACAGAATAGTAGGCTGCCCCAAAACTCTATCAACAGGCTTGTGCTTTGATCTGAAGGCCATGTCTAGGATGAGAAAATTAGCAGAGTCAGAAAGCTCTTTTTTCTTTTTTTGGTCTCTCTGTTGGTACTTGCAATATGACCTCTTGTCCTCTGGAAACTAAACCAGGGTAGCAGGTCATTTCACAGAACCTACTGTGCAAAAATCAGGTGTTAATGATCTGGCTAGAACTGAACCAGTGACCTAATGTTGATAGGATGGCTCCTTGAACCATCTAGGTCCAACACCTCTAAGCCAAATATTTCTGTAATTCAAAATATATTTTATGCAAGGTGTAGGACAAAATGAGAATTTTTTTATTCCCTAGAAATTCCTGTTTGCAGCCTGTAAGTGTCATTTTTGCATATTTATGCAGCATATAGAAAATATCTTTGCTTTTTTGCTGGATTATTAATAGCCCCTTATAAATGAATGTGTTTTTCTTATTCAGTTATTACTTATAGTTATTAATGTTTGGGGGTTAATCCATCACTGATATTGGATTTAGCAGCTTGGCATTATGTTATATCATGTTATCTCAGTGCATAAGAGAAGAGTCTTTTAAAACATGAATTTCAGCTTCCTTGCTTGTGGGGATAGTAATGTGTATGAATGCAAGTAACGAGTTCACAGCCTAAGTGATTCTTTCAGAGTCCGGTCGTATATTGGTGGGAGACAGCGTGAAGTCCAAATGTATTTTACCATCAGTAGCTGTCCAGAAGTTTTTAAATTTTCCTTTCAGGTATGGAACTAATATGATTGTGCCTGATATTCTTACTTGAATATACTTGATATTCTTGAAGTGCATGAGCTCTTTAAGGGTGTGTGTCTGTTCTGACATTTTAGTGTGTTAGGGATTCAAATGTACATGAAGCAGAGGACACTTAGAACCTTAGATCTCAACCTTTAAGTGTGCAGCTAGTTTGTTATTCGGCAGAATTTCCTAAAAATAATGTCTGGTGTGTTCTTAGATGACTGTTGTGTTTTCACTTAGTTCAACTCAGGGCTACTAGGAGCTTTGTAAAATGGTTTAAAATGATTGTATTGAAATGCATTTTACTTACGAAACCCCTTCCCCGCTGATGTCAGAGGCAAAACTCTCATTAGGTTGAGTGGGGTCAAGGTTTTATTCTTCATTTCCTGTAGGACTGGAAAGTATTTGAAAGAGCAGATACAACTCCAAGACAAAAATGTGGATACAGACTTCCAGTTCACATCTAAACTTCTTCAGGTGGCAGCATTATGACAATCTGAAGTAATTTGAATTTGCAGATTCTGTAATCAAATTTTTGTATGTACACAAAATTTAAGTTTAATCTGCAGACCGCAACACATACCAATTTGAGGTCTGTATCTCTTTGAACCATGCAGAGGATCATTCCCTGCTTGACTCCTTTATAGTTCAGAGTCCTGCCAGTATACTAAGGCTGTATCTGCATTAGCAAATGGAGCTGCAATGATGGGTCCGCAAAGCGAAACAGTTGGTGCTAGAGACACAGTGACCACAGTATAAACATTTTAGGAGTTTTGCCTCAGGTTAGCTCTAATCCGTCCTATAGATGTAATGCCCACTAGCAGTTTATGGCATTAAGTGAGCTCTTGGAACACATCTTTCAGTTCAATTTCATCAGAAAAGAGTCAAATTCATGCTCCAGGCCATGTCACAATGTGAACCAAAACATGGTAGGTGAAGGTGGCGAGGAGTTCTGCTTCGAAAGAGCATTTTTGCTCTAAAATGCAGTGCTCATGTAGATGCATCCTGATATTTTTTGCTTCTCCGTATCATAGAATCATAGAATGGTTTAGGTTGGAAGGGACCTTCAAGATCATCTAGTTCCAATCCCCCTTGCCATAGGCAGGGACACCTCCCACTAGACCAGGTTGCTCAAAGCCCCATCCAACCTGGCCTTGAACACTTCCAGGGATGGGGCATCTAAAACTTCCCTTGTCAACATGTTCCAATGCCTCATCACCCTCAGAGTGAAAAATTTCTCCCTGATATCTAATCTAAATCCACCCTCTTCCAGTTTGAAGCCATTCCCCCCTTGTCCTATCACTACATGCCCTTGTAAAAAGTCCCTCTCCAGCTTTCTTAATTCGACTGAACAACACTGACTCTCTTAGCCTGTCTTCATAGGAAGGTGCTCCAACCCTCTGATTGTCTTCGTGGACCTTCTCTGGACCCTTTCCAACAGGTCCATGTCCTTCTTGTGCTGTGGACTCCAAAGCTGGATGCAGTACTCCAGGTGGGGTCTCACCAGAGCAGAGTAGGAGGGCAGAATCACCTCCCTTGACCTGCTGGCCGCGCTTCTTTACATGCAGCCCAGGAAATGGTTGGCTTTCTGGGCTATGATCGCACATTGCTGGCTTGTGTTGAGGTTCTCATCAACCAACACCCCCAAGTCCTTCTTCTCAGGGCTGGTCTTAATCCATTCTCCGCCCAGCCTGCATTTGTGCATGGGATTGTTGTGATCCAGGTGCAGGACTTTGCACTTGGCCTTGTTGATATTCGTGAGGTTTGCACAGGCATACTCTCAAGCCTGTCCAGGTCCCTCTGGATGGCATCCCTCCCCTCCAGTGTGTCGACTGCACCACACAGCTTGGTGTCATCGTCAAACTTGCTGATGGTGGACTCAATTCTGCTGTTCTTGTCACCGACAAAGATGTTGAACAGCACCAGTCCCAGTACTGACACCTGAGGAATGCCACTCATCACTGGTTTCCACTTGGTCATCAAGCCATTGACTGCAATTCTTTGAGTACGACCATCCAGCTAGTTCCTTATCCACCGAGTGGTCTATCTGTCAAATCCATGTCTCTCCAATTAACAGACAAGGATGTCGTGTAGGAAAGTGTCAAATGCTTTGCATAAATCCAGGTAGATGATGTCTGTTGCTTTTCCCTTATCCACCGATGCTGTAACCCTGTCATAGAAGGTCACCAAATTTGTCAGGAATGACTTGCCCTTGGTGAAGCCATGTTGGCTGTCACTGACCACCTTATTATTTTCATGTGCCTTAGCAGAGTTTCCAGGAGGATATACTCCACGATCTTGTGAGGTGGAGGTGAGACTGACCGGCCTGTAGTTCCCCAGGTCTTCCTTTTTTTCCTTTCTGAAAATGGGGATTACATTTCCCCTTTTCTAGTCAGCAGGAACTTCACCAAACTGCCATGACTTTTCAAATATAATGGAAAGGGGCTTAACAACTTCATCCACCAGTTCCCTCACGACCTGCAGATGGATTTCATCAGGCCCATGGACTTGTGTACCTTCAGGTTCCTTAGATGGTCTCGTACTTGATCTTCACTCACAGTGGGTGGTTCTTCATTCTCCCAGTCCCTGCATTTGCCTTCTGCCATTTGTGTTTATGTTCCCTTGTAGATTCAGATTTGTCTGTGGTATCATTTGTACAAGAACTTCAAGAATTCAGTGTCAAGAATTCATTTCCATGTCTGTTTATTCATTGTCAAACTAGCATATACTAAAGCTGAGCTTTCTTCTGTGCAAAGAACTCTTGCTTATGGAGACACTGATCTATAAATACAGTGCAAATGTGATGGGCACTGTTTTGGATGATTTAGTATTGTTTATATAACTTATTTGATATATGTACACCAAATCGTATATGCAAAGAGAATCCTGCAACAAGGATTCTTCAAGTCTGAATAATTTACACACTGTAAAATAGGTGGACTGTGATTACAATGATGGGACTCAGGTTGAATGAGTGAAAGCTTCAGATCCGTGAATGCGAAGTATTTAGCTTTTCCCACAAAAAGTTGGCTGTTCTAGTCAAAGCAGTAGTTTTTAGCAGTCATACATGGTTAAGAATTTCACAAGGATGAAATTATATTGAAAAATTTCTTGGTTCTATAAAGTAAACATACTTCCTTCAGCATTAGGCATTCAAGGAATCCCATTCTGTTTACATTATTTAACAGTCATACATATTTATTCAAGGTTCATCTCTTTGGTTTTTGTGTTTGAATTCCCATAAGAATCTACTGCAGTTCCCCAGAGGATTAATGGCATTTTCTCCCTTGCCTGTACATCAACCTACCAGAAAATGTTTTTGACCAGTATTTACCACATAGCAGTGCAAGGGTCACAACAGGCATTAATTTCTTCTACAGGGTCTTTGAAAACCGCAAAGATTCCTTGGAAGAGTCTAATTTTACTAGTTGAAACATAAAGAGAGAGCTCAGCAATTTCTTTGGATTTCCTTGAAAAATTTGCTTTTGGTCATGAATCAATTCAATTTAATTTTACAGTTGCATTGTTAAACGAGGTAGAGTTTAAACTTTTTATTTAAAAAAAAAAAAAGTATTAAAAGCCATATTACTGAAAAAAAACCACTGTCCTTGCACATATTTATATTTTATCTACTTTGTCAATATTCCCTTTATTTATGGATTAATGTTTGTCATAGTATCATGCACAAGGCTAGACATGAAAGAGCTGCTACAGGTATCAAGATCAAGTGAAAAAAGGGTGAAAAACATGACCAAGACCCAGCTTCCCCTTTCCAAAGAGCAGAAGAGCACAGCACTGGCCCTGGAGACAGACTGTTGGAAAGGAAGGAAAAAGTCCAGAAAGGAGAAAAGTGGTCAGATACAATGTATAGGACCTTTAGGGACAGAGGTAGGACAGTAGGAAGGTACTTTTTAGCAGCTGTTCTGCTCCATTAACTAAGAAGGCTGGAAATTATTTTTTCTTAAGAGGGCATAGACAGTGTTTTGGCTTATCTTCAACCCTTCAACAAAACAAGTTTTGGAAAAGTCTTCATTCCTTGCCCTAGATCTCCAGGGGAGACCACCATTCTTCCCCCTCCATTATATCTAGGAGAGCAGGAACTGCTTTTTTATGCAAGTGCAGGAGCAATTAGGGGCAAATTCTATGTCACATTGTGTAGCTATATGCTAGATTTGTCAGTGCAGCAAAGATTCCTTGTGTGCTGTTTCTTTTTAAAAAGCTAAATTAAAAAGACAAACAAGACTGCCTGATAGCAGTAGAAGGTAAAGCCAAAAGTAATATTACATTATTTTCTGTTCAATTTGCTCAAGTACTAGTATCCAGCAGTATTGCAGTACTCGAGGGAAGATATTGCAAACAGTATTCAGCTGAAGCGTACAGTGGGTTATTGCAGTTTAACAAAGATGAACTCTGCTTGATTTCAAGGATTTCTCCATTTTCTTTATATCCAATTTAATGTAGACTCCTCAGCATTATTATCATAAAAGTGGTCTGTGGGGACTAGGTATGAAGCCTGACAGATAGATTTAAAATGAAAGGAGACCCTTGATAGGATTTTGTGACTACAAAGAAATTTAATAAATAGTGGAGTGATGATTCATTGATGTAGTGAAAGTTACTGAATTATAAGATTCACTAGAAGAGTTCCCAAAGAAAGGCAGCGGCTTCTGCTGATAGAATGATTTCATGCTGTTATTTCTGCTCCTACTTCACACCTTCATTTGCACCCAAACATGAAGCCTTTTTTCCTGTTTTTAAAATTTTGAGTTCAGGAGTATGAGATTTTTAAAACATCTGAGTTTCAAGATATCTTCCATTCTGTCATCTTGAGCCTTGGTAGGAAGTCTGCAAAAGTTTGTGAATAATCAAGATATAAAGTTTCAACTTCTTCAAGTTCTGTGAGATAATTGATAAAGATGGTGATTTAGGCAGCCTTCACACATGCACTAGTAAGGAAGTGTTATTTGTCAAGTGCTTCAGTAACTGAAAAATGATGAACTGCTTCGTGATCATGGCAAATTTATGTCATGGCTTTGTCCCACACAGTCTGAGAAAAAATTGGACTTAAATCAGTCATTTTTGCAAGGTCTCTGATTCTTACTGGGAGTTTGCTGGCAACTTAAATGGGGGGGGGGATTAATATAAATGCTAAACTAAACAGTGAGACAAATAACACACTAGCATGTGATATTCATTCTGGTATTTAATACAAAAGTCAATAAATGTGTTTCATGACAGTGAAGATTTCCCAGACTGCCAAAGGTTTCAGTGCAGACACACAGTAATTATCAGTCAGCTTTGCTATAGCATTTAATTCAATATTGTTGTACAGTGCTGTACTTCCTTTATACTAGAAGGCTGTATTTACCCTACAGTTTCTCCTAGCTCTGGGAGCAAAACCCGTGGTAGAGAGTACTTAAGGCTTCTGCTCCCTTGACGTTGCCAGAAAGGTCATGCATGGGCAGCAAGTTGTGTTTACCACTCTGGAAGAAAAGAAAGAGGACGAGGAAGAAGAGCTGATCCAAATACCCAGCTCCTTGGCAATAATTACTGAGCTAATGGCTCTCTCTCTCTGTTCATTTTTGTGATGCTTTGCATCTTAGGTTACAGTTTATTTATGGTGCCTAAGTAGAAACCTATCTCAGGGATGCATCAATGAGACAATGCTAGGCAGTGGTACAGCTGCAATGCAAACAGGTCAAAAGCCAGCACAACATGCTCACCAGGGCTTTGTACGGAAGGTTGTTTTTTGCTGAAGGTGATGTAGGAGGTAAACTGTGAGGCCAATTACATAACTTCAGCATCTCAAGGAACACAAGAATCTGCACTGAGTCAGGAGCTAGTAAATACATTTTCCACTGGTGCAGTCCAGGTATGAATCAGTATGAATATAAGTAACCATTAAGAGACGAATATGAGAAGAGGCATGTCCCCCTAAATTTTAAAAACAATTACTTCTCATTGCTGGAACTGGAAATTAATAGTAAGATCAAGTGCCAGTTAATGCAGTGGTTTTACACATCAAAAGCAGTACTTGTATTCTGAATATGTTGCATACTTGAATTACAGAATGACATTTGTTGTAGGCATTATGAGCAGAAGCGTTGGTAAGAAATCTCTTTTCTTTTCTTGGCCCAGGCAGTAAGACACCTGTCCCATGGCAGGAGGCAGCAGGCAGTCTCATTATTGTCTATTTGTTACAGTGTGAGAACGTATTACCCCTATTTTTTACAGATGGAGAGGATGGAATTGCAAGATTAAGAAACTTGTTCAAAGCCTCAGGGGTTCCATACTCCTATTTCCAAATCTGAACATTTAAATTACAAACTCTCCCTTGGAAAAAAGAAAGTTCTTTTGTCATGTAGAGATGAAGGGTATTGCAGTGAGTGGACTTGGCTGGGTAACTGACAGAATAAAACCAAAACTGTGGGAGATTTTTAAAAGTGTCAAAGAGATTTAGGAGCACAAATCCTTCTGGGTCTGAATGTGTCTTGTGTTCCTAAGTGATTTTGGTGCTACAGAAGCTGCTGTCCCATACTGAATTATCTCTTTCTAGGTGGTCGGTTTGTCTTTATGGTAGTTATTATTTGTTTCAGAGCAAAACAGACAGAGCAGGTTCTTTCCTTGCCTATTAAGGTTCCTTTCTGTAGAACATAATAGAAATTTACAGTATTGAGGTGATAAGCTAAAGATGTTTGAAATATCCTCATGTCAGGAAATGACTCTACTGGGGCTGTTTCAAAGACGGCAGTTTTTTCATATATACATAAAAAGTGTTTGTGTATTTGTGTGTGTAAACAGATTAAGCTATTTTTCCATTCATTACTTCTAAAAATCTTCCTTTGCTGCTGCTCAATTTAGCAGGAATGAGCAGCTACCATACTACTTACTATTCCTCCAGAGGGACAGTTCTCTGACCTGTTTTCCCCTGACACAGATATAAATTTCTGTTAATGTAAAGAGCAAAACAAAAATTCCTACTGGAACAAGCCCATGTAGCCCGTTCCCTGTGGGGATACACCGGGAAAACAATTACCTACAAAACATTAGCTGCATTGTTCCTTGAGTTGCTGAAAGGTACTAAAAGACTATGGTGTTGAGCAGTGAATAAAACCTGAGCAAAATGGAAGAGAATTGCTTGAAACTGTATTGTTATGCATTTAAAAAAAATATATATGCAATTGCAGTAATACTTAAATTCTGCCAATGAGCAGAAAATAAACTCCTAGTGAATTTTAAGTGGATAATGGAATATCTGATGATTAGTTCTTTAACTGCCTTTGTGTCTCTGGATCTAAACAATGTTGTTTAAGTCAACAAGTATGGCTTAAAATCCCCCCAGACAAAACCAGAACTACTTTTTTCTCTGCTTGGTTAAAAATTGCATTTGGTATTTTTGAAAAGAGAAAGAATACTTTTTTTTCTGAAAAGTAACTGTATTGTAATATTAAGTGCTTTTGGCTTTTCCTCAGGAAAAAGCTATTTGGCATCATCTAAGTTAATTAAGAAACCTCCTTGCTTCCTTGAGTGTCTCACTGTTTAATTAGGGTAATATAGGCCGGTTTGTGTTAAACTGAAGTTCACCTTAGCTCACCCAGTAGTTATTCAGTTAATAACGTGTAAGCTGACATCTGTTTTTTTGTCTTTTTGTCTATTTTGTGTGTGATGGATCGTGATACACAGCCATGAAGGAGGAGTTCATTTCGTTGTTATTGGGGCATGTCCTAGTAAGAGTCAGGATGAAGTGTGGTGAAGTCGCAGTAATTCTGGTTTGTCTCCAGCGCTCTCACAATGCATCACCGTGCGATGTCAGTCGCAGAGCTCAGTAAGTCCTGCAACGGACTGCAACAGTTTCATACACAGCAATGCTTTCGTTTCTTTTTGCAGCTATTTTAAACAGATCCTTCAACAGTGAAAAGTGGGAGGGATTTCTCTTTAGCAATTTCACTTTTATTAATACTTCAAGGGATTTAAACTCATAGATCTTTTCTGTTCTTTCATTCTCCAGTAAGTTTCTTATGAAAAAGAGAACTGTTTGAAGAGGTTGGGTTTGTACCATATTCATCAATACAGAGTTGTCCTCTTCCTGAATAAGTCCCTCAGATATTCATCTTAGTGATCATTAATTGGTGACTTTTATTCCATATCCAAGAAGCGCTAACTCAAAGGCTCCATGCTCTCTACAATTTAGTTTGCCGAGTTTGTAAATCACCCAAGGTTGGATGCATCTGTGACTTTGATCAGGAGGCAAAGGGAAGGATTTCTAGCAGTGCAGTTCTTTTCTGTATTGTAAGATTAGACACTCCTTTGGACAATGATAGAATAATTCCTATTATTCCTATTATAATTATCCCTATAACACACACACATGCATATATAAAGTTTCTTCCTGCAAACCTGCACCTACATACAGCCATGACAGATACAACCTCAGTGACAAAGTGATAGTAACCACACTAGTTAGCTTTGTTGTGTCCTCACTGGAAGCTAGGGTTTGGTATTTGATTGCCTTCCAGTAAGTGACTTAATAAGCTAATTATTTTGTAGAGCAAAAAATTCCCAGAACTGTGCCTGCATAAGCAATTTGGCCAGGATCTCTTCCCATCAGCACTGTCTGCAGTCAGACATTTTCTGAATTGTTGGAAATATTGCATCTCTTTGGACAGCTTATCTACAAATGAAAGATAATGGGATAGTTGTCCAGTTTTTACCAGTAAGTATGGATACAAACACAGGTAGACAGCATGTTAGGTGTGGCTCCCTAAATGGTGTGCTGATATCACACTCCGATGTTTTGAAAAATCTGTTTAATTTAATTGGACTTGTCACAATGAGGTCAGACATACCAAAAGAGACTTTGTGATTTTATTGAGGAGTCCCTGGTGACCTTTCAGTTTTGAAGACACCTACTTATTTTTCTAATATCTAAATAAAGGGGTTTTTAATTTCCTAGACAGATTAAGACCTGCCTTGCCTAACACCATTTGAATGGTCATTTATTGCTATAAGGATTTGGCTGGGGGAGGAGGATTTCGGTAAGCACCAACAGGTGCAATCACATGTTGGATAGCAAGTAAAGCCAATTTTTCAGCATTGTCAGAGAGGATAGGACTTTTTACAAAGGATCCAGCATTTACAATATTATGTATGCTGCCCGTCTAAACCTACGGTCACTTGGCACTGTACCCCTAGCGATACTGGCCAAGTAATTCAGATGGCACATGTGTTCAGATGGCACAGCTCCACCCGGCCTCAGAGTCAGCCAAGAGATCATCCATCTAGGAGCATCAAGTGGTTCTGTAGACAGTAGGGTTTCAAGCCAAAAAGAAGTTTCCAAACAGCTGTCTGTCCCTGTGTCATATACCTATAGCTAAAATGGTATGTGATTGATAATCTAGTTTTTGCTTAGATTCCTTTTCAAAATATAACCCCTCTGTAGATGGAGATACCTTGACACTGCAGTGCAGAGCTGGTGCTTTGGTGGGTTGGGAGAAAAAATTAGAGTCTCTGAGGCCTTTCCATTTTCAGATAGCTGAGGAAACAGAATCATCCATGTCCTTCTTTTCTAGAACAAATGACATAGAGGATTTCAGCTGAAAACTTCCCCATTGTTATCTGTCAAAAGCAATTAGTAAGAATATAAAATGTGTAAAGTAGTTTAGGGTTTTGAGTAGCAAAGCTTTTTGTGGGCCTTAGAAGTCCAAAGGTGTTTTAGGCATCTCTGGTATACGGTGAGGGAGATGAACATTTCAGTAGTAAAATTCGTGCTCATGACATCCACACTTACCCTTGAAAAATAAAAGCTTTTGAATATACCCTGGTGAGTTGCCTTTGCTGTGCAACCCAGAGCTCTAGCTCTTTGTCCTGAATTTAAGGAGTTGTCATGGGTCTGATTCTGAGAAGGTGAAAGTTAGCAGAGCTGCATGGACTTCAGTGAAACTGCCCGTATAGACCAGGCAGCAGCATGATGCTTTAACAAGCAGTGGGAGAAGAGAAGAAAAGAAATTAAACTAACTGTAAAAAACAGGACTGGTGAATAGATACACAGGAAGAGATATTCACAATGTGAGAAAGTAGGGTGCTTGCCCACATAATGCGGCAAGCTCTTTCAAACAAGACATCTGCCTCTGTGCCAAAAGATTTCACTTTTTCTTTGAAGAAAAATGCTAGCATTGGGAAAGTTAGATCTACGGTTGCTCTGAAAAAATTTCTAAGATTAAATGGTGGGATCAGAAGCCAAACACAACATGTACCAGACAGAACATGGATAGGTCACAGCCACAGGAAAGTGGATTATGGGAAGTCTCGTCTCTCTTATGAAGCAACTGATGTTGGCCATTGCTGGACACCTCCTTGCAGAGTTCCTAGGCAAGCCATTTCACACAATGGCTGCACAACAATATGGGTTCCTTTGCAGCTTTCTCAGTTTAGCAGATTCAAAACTCTCCGCAAAGTGACAGGATGAATAATGGCAGGAAGGAACAGGGGGGAGAAAAGTCTTATTTCCATTAAAAAATTACAAACTTCAGAGTGGAAATAATATTGTTAAAAATTCATAATGCCTCAGAATACCAGAATGTGTGTTGGCCTTAGAGTTTTCCTCTCAGAAGAGCACATTTGAGGCAAATTTCTTGATTGTTCCCACTCACTGCACTTTGATCCACATGCAGCATGATCTCAGGGCATACCAATTGGCCTTTTTTCCTGAAGAAATTAAACTGAACAGTGAGGTCCAGGAGCTTATATCAGGCATTTCTGCTGCTAATGAGTAGTCCACAAGACAGACTAAAGCTGAAACATTAACAGTGTGGACATGGTGTCTCCCGTACCAACTGCTGGACTTTTCAAATCTGTTAGGTTGCACTACCAAAGAAAGCTGCTCTCAATCCAGGGACATAAGTAAAAGACATTAAGATTTTGAGCTTATACTACTGAATTAAAATGGTGGGGTTTGGGTTTTTTTTTTCAGTGATTGTGGTTTAGCTCTACAGAAAATAGGATTATCCCCTTTTTTACTGCAAACTTCTCTACATCAGTCCTTAGAATAACAGTTTGGATTTCAGGATCTGTCTCCTGCTTACAGCAAAATGAAAAGAACATTCCCTACTTCCTTCTCCAATTTTTACAGAATTATTCAAAAGCTACTTATCACATAAAAACTTTGGGATAGGAGTTGGATAGCCTGCTAATATAAAACCCAAGGATCATTTTGGCTTAGAGGGTTTTCTTTCCAGCAAGAGACACTGTAATGGCTGGTCAAATGTACTAACCATCCGCTCCTTGCCTTAGGCCTTCAAACTAATTTAGAAAGTCATTAACCATTCAGTAATAGGAAAGCATATGCCACATTATCTAGTGCATGCAAAATCAGATAAGAACTTCTACTATACCATTGGAACTGCAAAATAAATAAATAGCTAAAATAGCTCATAGTCCTAAAAGAAGTCTGTGTCCTGTGAATGTGAAGCTGCAGCATCTGTGATAAAGCAAAAATGCGTATATCTCCATTTGGTTCATATATATATAATTAATTGTGAGATGTTCAGTCTTGCTGATGATTTGATCCATTCAGCAAGAATGCACTTTTCACAGTACCTTACACTTTGCCAGCTGACAGTGACTGTCCCTTTTTTTACTTTCAATGTTATGAATTAAAAAATTTATACATTTGCATCTTGCTCATGAGTTCAAAACCAGTCTTCCCATTCTGCTGGTGCCTGTGAACCTGTTCAGATTTAGTGCTCTGTCCTTTATCATTGCTTGCTATGCCACTTGGATTTTCCTGTAGGCTGAATGAGAAAGTGTTAGCATGTGGTCTTTCTATTTATTTGCGTAAAGGTGCACTCATTCTGACCTCAGCATATCTCGTGGAAAATGTCAACAACCATGTAATCATAGAAGGGCACACATGAACAAAAAGAAGAAAAAATATATTAAAAATTATCCACCACTTAGGGCTTTAATTTAACCTTCTAGATCTTGTTTAGCAGAACATTTTAAAACAATTTTTCAAAGAACCTTAGCAAAAATAAATAAAGACATTTATTCAAGAAGAAATATTTTTTGTTTGAAACTAGTTGCATATCCGGTATAGAACTGAAATAGTCTCTTCTCCACTTGTCAGATTAGTAAATGTTTCCATTAGTAATTATCTATAGTAACTATTTGCTGAATGAATATTATTTTTTTTAATTATGTATCCAAGAATGCATTACCATCTGTAGTTTCAATTCCCAGTTGATGTAAATTGGCTTTGCATTACTGAAAACAAAACTTCTATATCAGTTTACACCAGCTGAAGATCTGGCTCCAGAAATGCAGGGCAGCATTGAGATTTCAGACCTGCTGAGCAACACGCAGCTCTCCATAATAAAATATTTAAAATTTTTCAAAAACCTAGAAAGGGCCTTGGTTTTTGCAGTAAAAAGCTGAAAGCCGTGTGCTTCTGAGAACTCACTTAGTACCACCTGAAGGCTGAACCCTCCAGGTGTCTCAAAGCCATGAGGACGTGTGTAACAGTAAAGATAGTACTTCCTGCTGCAGAGTCCCAAACGCTCCCTTGCTCCTACCAGCTTCCTTTCACTCACTCAAAAGTGGCACACCACCACTTTAAGAAAAATGTGATACATCAATTTACCTAACTTAAAACCAATAATAGTTTGTGAATCCAAGAATAATGTGGTTATCATTGACCAGCTCCAGCACGGATACTACCCTCCTAGTCTTTTATCCTATTATCATAACTGAAAGACCTACTGAAATAACTAGTCTAAGATCCTGATTTTGTAATTTCTTCTGTGACTTATCATTTGAAATGTAATTTGGCTCTCTTCATGGAGAGAAGTTGACATTCTTTCTTATTCTACCTGTCCTGTAGTTTCTGCCTTGAAGGTAAAAGGGAAAGCTGGACTGTAAATAATTTTCCAGAGGTTATGTGGTGGAAACAAAGAAGATATAAGCTCATGCAGACTTTTCTCTGCCATTAAAACAAATTGCAGAACTGAAACAGGTTTGATTTTCCCCCTCCTCCCCCTTTCCTTTTCTGGTACTTATTCAGTCTTCATGACTTGAAAATGAGTTGTAGAGAGTGCCTCAAAAACTTCAAAACATATGGGCCAGTACTGAAACGACACTGTGGCTTTGTCACAGTGTTTTGTAAAGACAATTTTGTTGTACTACTGTGAAAGTGCAACTTGAATTAAAAAGGGGCCAAGTCCACAGTTAAATTGTGGAGCCATAACAGTCCTATTCCTTTATGTTTCCTGTCACTAAGTCTAGTCAATATGATTTAAGTCAAATGCAGGAGAAGAAAACAAATCATTTCTTCTGATTTAGCCATTGTGAAGTGCTAGTGCAACTTAATAATGTTTAAGAAGATGTTGTGGGTAGTAGATAGGCAAGCTACTGTTTTGTGGTAAGTAAGAGTCATACAGCCCTGGTAACATGCCAGGATCTCAAAGACTTTAGTAAGCACAGCTAGAAATGTCTCATGGACTAGTGTTTTAGTGCTGAAAGGTTGGTTTACATTTCTTTTTACTTACTAATTAAAATGTCAGCCTTCCTTTCTCAGAAAGATGTTGAAAATGAAAAGATATTTCTAAATTCTGAAGACATTATCAGAAGTTTCCAACCATCAGGTAGACTCCCAGGACTTTCTGTGAATGGCTGATACTGTTTATCACCTGGGTATCTGAGTACCTGGCACACCGTAGAGCTAAGTGCTGTTCTTTCTAGTAGAATGATACTGCACATACACAAGTGTTTTTTTGAAAGCTTAGTAATAAGAAAAAAATGTTTCTCATTTTTCTATAAAGCATTCCAGGCATTCAAGGTAATACTGAAGGTAGTCATTTTCTATATGATAGTTCTCCCTGTGTCAGATAATGATTTTGCAGTCTTTGAAATCCTGACTCAAAATTGCTCTATATGTTTTTATTATTATCATTTTTTCCAAAAAGCTTTACAAAGGAAAGACAACATAAGCACACTGCTTTTATTGTGTGGGCATGTGGTTGCCTCCGTATAATAGACTCCCTAACGTTCTTGGTTATAATGTGTAGCATTGCACATGTAGAGCTCTGGATTTCCAAACTCCATTTTCAGGCTCAATAATAGCCTTTCATTCACCCAAAAGATTTACACCTAATTATAGAGCTGTGTGCTTTTTGTTCTGTTGTCTGGTCAGAAAGTATCCTGGGTATCTCAGTGCTGTCATTCAGGGCAAAGAACCAGTGCGTGTCAACATGCCTTTGAAAGCTTTTGATTTTTCTAAGTATACAGCTATAGATTTTAAAGAATGTCTCCTATAGGCTTACTAAGGATAGTGATAGGCAATTTCCAAAGCAGTAGTACTGGAACAATTCCTTTTGGGGAAATTGCTGATATTTACTTTGTATCTTCAACAGGATTTTGCACAAATGGATGGGGAAGGGAACAGAGAATTGTTTGGGTTTTTTTTTCCCCGTCATCTGTCTGAGTATCTCTCTCTTGAAAACTGAACTTTAATTTGTTGAATGCAGTTTATATCTTAATGTAAAAATTTGTTTCTGTGCATATTATAATAAATCTGTCTCTCTGCAGCGGTTTCAGTTTTAAACTGTTTTGATAAGGAGCTTTAAGCATTAAACAACAATAATAAAAACATAAGTGTAATACTGAGTTTGAAACTCTGTTAACTTCATTAATCTATTTCTGTTCCACCTCTGACCTTAAGAATGGTGTTGCTACCAACTTATACTTATATTCAGCCATGTGCAGTTATTTTGTGCAATGCAATTCTAAATGGACTAGCCAAGGAACAAATACCATTCTGAGAGGTATCAAAAAGATGGTGACAAAAATAAAAGGATAAGACACAAGACAACAGATGGAGATAGAGAAGTGAAGGGTACATGGGAAATAATAGGACGGGACAGCAAGCAGGAGTCTCAGCAAATGAGTGTCCTAATTGTTCTCAAGTGTTTTTGTAAGTAGACATTAAGGCAGAGAGAGGCTTCACTGTCAAGGATGTGAAACTGGAGAAAGAAATTCTGTGTGGCTATTTATAGGGACCTTTTCTGAGCAGGAAGGGCGCTAAGGTAGAAAGCAATAATACAATTGGATGATTGAGGCTGACATTATCACAGTGAGTTGATAAGAATGAGAATCAATATTTTGTGTTGGTGAATGACAAATAGTGTGTAAAGAATCAATAGTCTGTGAAGGGTCTTGAAAGAGATGACAAGTTGCTTTTGCTAAATATGGTAAAGAATAAAGGGGTGAAGGGGGATGCAGAGGGAGATTGACGTAACCAAATGTACTGGCTAGGTAGATGGTCTCTGCAGCAGCAATCTGAATGGAAGCAAGCAAAGAGGATATTTTATTAATCAGAACACAAGCCAACACAGTTCTCATCAAACATTTCCAGATATGTGAATGAATAGGAAAAAAAACACTTCAAAGCATCACAAAGAAAAGAAAGAGGTAAAAATGAAAGGTAAGTACCAAGTTGCTCATCTCAGCATAGTTCTCTTGCCCGTGGTAACCAAAAGATACAGTAGGGAGAAAAATAAAGGATTCTGATTTAAACATATTTAACTTTATGGAATGGCTAGGAATCCAGGAGGAGACATCAGAGATACATGAGAAATTTAGTGTGGATGGCAGTGGCAAGTATGGAGTAGAGGAGTAGGTCTAAGAAATGACAGGTTAAACTTATGTCTAAAGATTAAATCACCCCAAAATATATTATACAAAGAGAAGAAACCAGAATTAAGGGCAAAGTCCTTAGAACTGTTACACAAAAAAAAAAAGTGAAAAAGGGTGAAGTGGCTGCTCAAGCTGAAGAAGTAACTTGAGTTTTTCTAGAGAACATGGAGAGGACAGACTTGTTGAAGGAAAGGAAGGACAGTAGTTTTGAGAAGAGTCAGCAAAAGCTAAAGCCCCAACAGGCCAAAGGGGATGAAAATTTTCAGCACAGGCTAGAAAAAGCCAGAGAGGAGAACGAGGGAGAAGAATGAGCATGGCAGCAATCAGGACAAAGACAAGGGTGAGATTTTAATGAATGCTCAAAAGAAGAAAACAGCTGAGAAATACCTTGGATTGACAAGGGAAGAGAATGGAGTTGTGTGATGGTGAAAGTGAAGGGAAGGTACATTACATTTTTTGCAATGAAAGAAGGTTGAATGAACAGCCTTTCTATGGGAGAAAATCCTAAATAAGCGTTACAGTATTACTACTGATAACAATCCAACAAATTGTGAGAAATAGAATAGAAGCATTAACAATTGACAATATATTCTTGCCCCACATAGAAAGCAGGATTAAAATGTGATTTTCTGTGTGATGACATAAGGAGATAAAACACATTAATCTTCTTTACTACTTATGGTAAAATAACTGTGTCATGTTTTGCATACTGCCATGCTAATACAGACGCCAAGCAGGTGTAATACAGGTGTAAATATATTCAGATGTTTTCACATATGTCTATAACATAGTTACTTTATTTTGTATTATTGATAGTTCTCTAAAAGACTCAAACCCCCTGACCCTGCTTAATGTAGTAGTCACCAAAACAAGTTCACCAAAAAAACAGTTCAACATACAAAAGCAGTAGTAATAAGTAACTATAAATCAAGTACCGGAAGAAATATGTAACACAAGAAAAGTGAAAAGAAATGTTTAATTACACTATGGAATAGTAAATGATCATTAAGAGGCTGATCATGACTGAGATCTCACAAAAAAGTTTGGGAGACATTTATTTTGGAATTTACACAGCCAAAAAAACAAGAATAGAAAAACCAAAAGAAATTAGTGGCTTGTGGCAAGGGTGATGACTTGGATAATCTGTTTAGAGACAGCTTCTGAGTTTTGACTTTCTTTTCATGTGAACCTGAGAGTATTCTTACTTCTTTGTTATCTTTTTCCCTGTTTTAATTGTGTGGGATGAAAGCCCCAGGAAGCACCAGCACAGGATTGACAAGAACGAGTCTTTGGTTTCAGATGTTCTGTCCCTGAAAAGGATTGACTCAGGGCAATAGGTTGGTTTCTGTGCAAGACAGTTAGCTTAGCAGGGGTGACGTTCCCTATAAGTGATGTGTATTAACCTGTCAAAGTGGATCAGGAGTCTATACCACAGAAAAGTGAAAGGTTATAAAAGCACAAAGACAGTTCAACATCTCTGACCACGATCCCCAGTGGAAATAGAGATGATTTGCTTCGGGACCCTATTGAGGCAGGTGAAGTCCTGACTATTTCATCAAGGGTCAATCATTCAGCTTTAAAGTAAGGGGATGCAAGAGTACCATTGCACTGAAAGTATTTCGTCTTAGCAAATATCTGTAGGCTTTTTTATGTTTCATGTATTAAATAAAAAATAAAAGTTAGAACCTTCCACAAAGTCCCTGTTCATTTGTTACAGAGATGAACTGTAAACCAAGAGCCTCAGTCCTTCAGGGAGATGCTGAGGAATTCACACTATAGAGATGAACTTGTAAGTCTTAAGCACAGGAACAGTAGTTCTCAGTGAAGGAAGCTGAATCAAGCCTTTGATTAAGTACACAGAGATAAACTCACCATGAAGTTTAGTCATGCTACACTAATATGAATAGTAAATAAATATATTTTGGAATTTCTGGGGTTTTCCTTCTGAATTACACAGTTGCTTTCTCATGCTTTTGCTACTGTGTTCCATGTCATTCACCTCTGAGTAGGAGGTCTAGCACAAAGATTTAGGCAGTACTTAAATGGTACTTAGGCCTTGTGCTGGCCCTTCCATAAACAGCAGATGTTGTTTTTTTGTGATTTTGGGGTTGGGGTTTTTTGCATTTCATAATACACACTTTTTTGTTTTGCTGGGCAAATTGTTTTGCTGCTGGAATTGCACTGGCTCCTGTGAGGATAAAGCCGAACCAGCCAAACTAGGGAATTAGATTTGGCCTTAGCATGCATGAGCAAAGGAGAATGCCATCGAGATGTATCTAGATGGAAGAAGTTCAGCACTCCAATGCTGTGGCTAACCACCACCCTCTTGCATGTTTCAATAGCACACGTATTCTCGTTGTTTGATATCATAGACCTTAGTGTTTCTTGAGTACACATGGCTGCGTGACTTTGCTGTTCTGAGAACATTTTTCTCTGGGGCTTCTGGGAATCTGTTTTCTTTTCCACTGCTGACCTCTAATGATAGATGTGTCTGAGCTTACGTGACAAATATTTTCAAGCCTCACATAGGTTTGTAAACTGTATTTGCTGGGGTTTTCATTACGTCCTTCTGAGATCACAAAAAGGATTTAAATATAAATAGATAGACTTTTATGGTAGCATTTGTTTGATACTTATTACCATACATGATTTCTTTTTCGTACTGCAGTTAGAGCTGCCTGGGGATAGAATGAATATAGCTATACATTTTTCTCCATTTTGACAGCTACACCAGAGGAAGAATAAAATTGCACACGCATCATATTCCTTCAGAATGCACGAATACTAAGCTACATTATCTAAGCCATTGTTAGTTTTATATTATTGCTGTAATTAACTGAATAATTTATTATTTTAAAATCAGGAGTTCATATTAGTCCTTCTCTTCGATGCTTCTATTAACTTTAAAATCTTGAATTTGCTGATCAGAAGAGGAACATTATTAAAGAGTAAATGTGGTCTAGTTTTCAAGACAAAGGCCCTGGTGTAAAGGTTTTGGGTTGTGTTCCTACTACAGTCAATATATAAACCTGACAAGTAGTTAAGGGACACATTTTCACTTGAGTGTCTAAAATAGTCACTAAAATCCAAACGGTGGCAGAAAAAATAGTAGACTGTTATTCGCTATTATGATAAGTAGGTATTTGTCAATAGCTTCTTGGTGGTATTTGTCACCTTGGCATATAGCTACATTTTTCACATTAGATGGCTTGTCCCCAACCTGTATGGTAAAGCATTACGACTGGGACCAGTGACACAGCAAAAAAATTATCTGAGAGATATGGAAACAGAAACCAGGTATTTAGTGTCCCAGACAGTGACATAATTGCAGGAATATCTTCTTTTGGGAAATATTAATTCACATAGCCCTGAAATATAAATGTGGAAACAGGTGTTCAGTTTCAGGTGCCCACATTTAAAAATTTAACCTTAGATAACCTATGCCTCATTTCGTATTTCTTAAAGTAGAGATTTAAATGTTTGTAAGGACTACTGAGTTTGTGAAGAGCTTTTTTCTTATGATCTTTCTATATTGCACCCTTTTAAATAAATGTATAAGATACCAGCAAAATTATTTCCAAATGCTTTAGCGTTACCTATGTGAAGTGCTACCTATTTACGCCATGAGTCATGAAAGGACTACCTTTTCTTAAAACCTTGCTGGAAAGTAGCTGTGGATCTGTTAAAAAGAAATTTTAAGAAATTAAAGACATAGGTCTTGGATAATTTCTGAATGTTTAGAAAGTATTCAAAGTTCACCCATCACTAGTGTGGTGTGTCACTAGTGGAAAAAATACAATCTGACCATAAAATGAGCGAAGTTAAGTGTCAGTAAGATGAGTTTAGGGCAAGTCTGTCCTGGAAGGAAAAAATGGTATCAGCAGTCTTCCTATTGCCTTAAATATATGACAAAGGTCTGTTACAAACACATCTGATGATATTATTATTAGATCAAAATTAGCGTTTAAATTCCAGTTGTGCTATAGAATCATAGAATAATTTGGGTTGGAAGGGACCGTTCAAGGTCATTTAGTCCAACCCCCCCCTGCAATGAGCAGGGACATCTTCAACTAGATCAGGTTGCTCACAGACCCATCCAACCTGTCCTTAAATGTTTCCAGGGATGAGGCAACCTGTTCCAGTGAGTAGAGAAAGCTGGCTTAGTGCATTACATACAGGACGACTAAAAGTGAAGAAATGTCGTGTGGTGAGAAATCAGATTGCAAAGTCATGCAGATATTACAATCAACTAGCACTAAATGTTTGAGCTGAGCAGCAAGCCGTAAGAAGTAGTCAACAATTTATGTTAGGAATAAAAATATGTGTGTTTTAATGCTCTGCCATGTTAGCAGAATATTCTATTGAAGAGACTGAAGTGTCTATAATTGTTTATTACTTGTCCAATATAGTGAGTTAAACAAGTTTTCTACTTAAACTGTCACGTCCACTTTCTTCTGTTAGATGAGCTATCTAGAAGAAAAAGGCTATTGCTCCTGTTATTAATTCAGATAGGAATGCCATAGGTTTTCATCACTGTCTGTGAATGTGCAGTCTTCAGCTGAGAGCTCCAGATCATGCAGCTTCTCAGCAGTGGTCAGAGTTGCCACAGTGTAAGAAGAGGGGTAAGAAGGGGTTCCCACACTCTCAAGTGTTTGCCTTCCACTGTTGAGGCACATTCTCCCAGGTTTCGTATTCAGAGCTACATATATGTGATTTATTTTCTTCTGATTGTCTTGTTTGTGTTTACCTGAACCTAAACTCCTAAGGTATCTCAGACACTTGGGATTTTTCCTGCAGTGGTGAATTTATCCTCAGACCCGAATATATAAATCTGTCTCACTCGATCTATCACACAAGCTGGTCCAAGTGAAACAAAAGAGGGAAGTATACACATTCATGCCTGTTTACTGTATCCACTAGGTAATACTTCGAAATACACATTTTGAAATGTATTTTTCAGTTTTATCCTTAAATCAGAGCATTGCAGTCAGAAAAAATCCATCGTCTTACATTTTCATAGGCATTGTCCATGTGCTATGTGCTGTCCCCTAAAAACAAGCAATAAGGGAAAAAAAAAGAAACACCTGTGATTCATCTGCAATGCGAGTAATACAGGAGGAGTTTAGCCTTGAGCCTTCTTCCCTGTCCTCACAGTTCCTGATCTCCTAAAACTTTCTTCCTCTACCCAGCAAAAATTTATTGTTGTTTAGACAATTATTCTATCACCCCATGACCCTTCCCCACAAGGGAAGGGGAATCAAGAAAACCAAGGAAACCCAAGGGTTGAATATAAATAGACTTAATAGAATAAGAGTAGATAATTAACATTAATAACACTAAAGAACCAATATTGATCCCAGTACCGATATAAAAATATACAAGGTTTATACTCAGCCAATTCTATCAGTAGGAAGCTGTGCACTCCCAGCAGGGGACAGCAAATGTCAGACGCTGTGAGTGCTACGGCTTTGGGAGGAAGGGAAGGCCTCAGGAATCTGGCACCAGGGCACAAAGTTCTCAGGATGGCAGCCATCAAGGCAGAGAGAGCACTTCACAGCAAACTTTCTAATTTATATTGAATGTGACATTCATGGTACGAAATAATCCTGTTGGCCAGCTTGGGTCAAGTGCCTGGGTCTCGCTTTTCCTCATCCCTTCACCTGGCGAGCTCCAAAACACTGAGACATTGATACCCACACACTAGAGTCTTCTACAAGTGCAGTTTTCCCAAGCATTAGAAGAGAACTTAGTCCAGTGTCGCTCAAACCAGGACATCAGCCCTCTCTGCTCCTCTTTTTTTATAGCTTCTCTGAAAATGCAGCTTTTCCAAGGGTGCCTTGCCAAGTCATAGTGCTTTTAAATAAGTGCGGATTGTTTGAGTTGCAGGTTAGATGTGTAATTGTACAGTGTAGGCATCTTTAAAATTACTGCAGCACCTTCATAAAAATGCGGTTTGAGCTGATCACATTATAGGTTTCCAAACAAAAGTAGAGACCGACCATATACTGGAAACCAAACTTAGTTAAAAAAGAAATGAAAAAAGAGAAGGAAAATCTCAAGGAAGGAGCTGATTGCACAGTAAAAAAACAAAGGACAGTTAGAGATGACATAGACCTAAAAAATACAAGACTGCAGTCTGCACCATCCATTAATTATAGCACACAAAATAAATGTTGCTTTGTTGCTTGTTATCCACAAAACACTCTCACAGTGAAATAATGTTTCTTTTCCTTTTCTATAACTTTATCAGGATTGCACCATTTTATCTCTGTAATAGGCTGTTGTACAATACTAAGTGTTTTATTTCTGTGTAATACCTAGACAAGCTAGATCACATCTGTTTAGATTCCAGCAGTAGAAAAAGTTTAATTTCTCAGCTGTAATGCAATGGGCGCAATAGGTTATTCTAGATAGAATAACATTGTTCCTATCAAAATGGTGGGATTGTATCAGGAGAAGGCATTAGCTGGAAATAACAACTGAGTCCCTGCTACCCCCACGAAGTGCTTCTTTTGCCAAACTACATAAAGATATCATAATTTTTTCAAGATGTTATTGTGATAAAGAGACAAAGAAAACTCTTTTCTACTTAGGCATTCCAAACAACTCAGGAAACACTGAGGGTGTTTTGTGCTGGGCTTGCAGTGCCACAGAGAGGTTGGATTAAAAAACAGAATCAAAATAAAATAGATATGTGACTCAAATGTGATGTTTTAAAATAAGTTATGTGGAATTAAATATATATATAGTTAGTTAGTAAGTATATTTAATTGGGTCAGGTTAAGCTTAAAATGCCTTTTTAAGCCTCTTAAGATGTAGTAGAACCTCATTAATTCTCAATTAATCTGTCAACAATACCAGTCACTGATCTTCCAGCTCATTTCCAAGCCTGTAGGAGTTTCCTGTAGGCTTTTCCACTAAGGAAACCCTAAAATGGGAGCTGAAGAACCTAAGATGTTTTGTAGTTTAGGAAATTCTTACTCCTCTTTACAGGTTTCAGCTCAGCATATGTATGAATTTATAGAATTTATGGTTTTGAAACCGTATAGGTGCAAAATTCTTAAATGAGGAAGGTGGTCTCTAGGGCAAGCTGCAACTCCTGCTATTAGCAGTTGCAGTGTTTTATACCTATTCAATTTTTTAGTAAAAAAAAAACAGACAGTGACTTCATGAGTAGCTCTTTTAACATACAAGGGTTGTAGTGAAACCATTTCCATCAGCCTTTCTAGGGGAGAATGTTCTTTGGTGGATGAAATACATCCCATTCTTTTGAGAAAGAAGACTGCAAGAATAGTAATATCCTTGTGTCACCAGCCATACCTCAGAAAAATAATACAGTCAGGAAGGTTGACTCTGGTGGAAAGAAATGAGGAGCTCAGTTAATTGTCCTGTTGATGACTTATTTTAACAATGACTTCAAAGTTATTCTGCATACAGTTGGCAAAGATCAAGGAAGAAAATGTTTTTAGCACTAATGGACTAGTCTGGGATTTCTGAGGCTCTCAGCAGAATGAAAAAGAGCCTGATAAACCACCCAAAGCAAAATCACAGTTGTATTTTTTTGCTTTTACTAGTAGTAAAGATGTTGCTTTATTTTAGTCCATCAGAGAACGAACCTGAATAATTATCTCTGGGATAAGGTATCAAGCATGAAAAAGAAATGTGTTTGTTAAAAATAAATATGTGTGTTAAAAAGAATATTGGAAGCAATGTAGTGAAAATGAAGGAGAATGTTTTTGAACTGTGTGCCTTGGAAGAAAGTTTCTCTCACCCTTAGAGACAGATGAGAGTAAATGAGTCCACCGATAAAGATTCATGCTGAAAAAACAACAGCTTTTCCATCCTGGGGAATAATGCAACTATATATTGTTGTCTTCAACAAAGTTTTGGTGTTGTGAAAGCATAAGAAAGTTCACAACAGTCAGTTAAGGTTTTGGGGTATTTTCAGCCACAGAAAAAGAAAGGTGCTCAGCGGGGAGTCCAAGCCAATTAATATATTCATTTCACGTTGGTGCCCCTCAGATCAACAGATACCCACAACCCTGCAGTCAGCACCTTCTTCTGCAAGAATCTTACATTGTGGCAGAGATCTCTTTAACTGATGTAGGAAAAATGCCAGATCCACAGAATGGCTCCTTTTTAATTTGTCATCTTTTAAGGACTCTTGTTGTGGTAGTAGGCTTTGATGACTAAATGTAGCATAAGCAGTAATTTCATGGTGTTCTTTAGTATTTGAGAGAGAGGTGGGTGTTGTGGCACATCTTCAGAGCATTATTATTAATATTATTACTACTACTACTATTTATTATAGTGGATGCTAAACTTGTGGTTAGAAAAACAACTCTTGGAAATTAAAGACAGCCCTTCAGACCTATGGAAAAATATCCCTAAACAATCAAATGCAGCTATAGTTCAACACACTTAAAAACGCACAGTAAATTAAAGTCCTTCAAGGCTGCCGTAAGAAGCATATTCTTTCAGAATCAATGATGAACAACAGAAGCGTCTAGTGATATGGAGCCCCATGTGTTAGATATTAAAGTCAGCCAGAGTCGTATGGGGTCTGTCTACTCCACCCAATCCCTCCAGCTGTATTATCTGTCTGCTTTTCTTAGATATGCTGGTGAAAATGTGAGGCTTTTATGTTTTCCACATTCTTGACATGTCAGATGCTAACAACTTAGTGCACCATTTGGGAAGAAAACAGCTAAGATTGCTTCAGGAAAGCCTTAGTTGCTTTTAATATATTTGATTCAAAAGGAGAAAGAAGAAGAAAGTGTCTGTTTTCTATTGTGCTGGGACCAAGGTTCATGACACTCAGGAAGTGCTGCCCGGTTCAGCCATGCAAGACTGCAATGATTGCAAAGCATCACTCATGGTTTTAGCCCATGTCAAAACATTGAATTTGAAAGAGAGGAATTCAGAGCTACCAGCAGCAACCCTTTAGAATGATGGATGGGTTTTGCCACTTGCTGGGACCTGTAAAGCCTCTATGAAACTGGAAATCTACTATCAAAAATCCCAAACTCAATTGAGAGTAATTTGTTTGTCACCTTCACTTAGAAGTGCCCTAGAGAGAAAACTTTCCAAAAATTCTTCAAGAAATTTTGAGACTTCAGTTAATCAATGGTTTAGATATGTAAACTATATATGAAAGCTGCAGCCATCTTTGCAGGCTTTTTGAGATTTAAAATTCACAGTATGTTTGCCAACAACACATGCAAACCTGCAAAACGAAAAGGAGCAGTGATAAACTCTTACAGGTTTCGGCAGGACACCTTTTATACCTTTTCCTGTATAGTAGAGTGGAGTCATCAGCAAATCTGTCAGCCTGCAAAATGACATTCCTATGGAAGAAGTGCAGATGTGGATCTGTTTTGCTCAAAAAAGTAAATGAACGCCTCAGGTCAGTGCTTATGCTAGAACTCTTCAGTTCTGTTTAGTTCATCCCATTTTTACTATAATTAAGAAATAATGATCAAATAGCTTGACCATATGGGAGCATGTACACAAGAGATCATGAAACAAAAAAGCATTTGAATGGGTAACACTGTTCTTATAAAAGTCAGAAGACTTTGAATTCCTGGTGTGTTACACAGTTTCACTGTACCTATTTTGACTTGTTTCTCCTTCTCTGCCTTCTCAGCGGGAACAACTTTCAAAGAAAGGTCCACTCTGTAAGACATACAAATAAATCACTTTAAACTGTGTTCCAGATACTTTATGAAGAGATCTTTATTAAACCCTGTTACAGCTAAGATATAAAAATATGAAACCAATGTTGAATTCATTCTTATCTACCCACCCACATTTTTGGACTGGGCTAAGAGGAAAAGGACAGCTTTACCTTTCAACTAATGAAGGCCAAAATAAAGAGGGGGAGGGACCTCAAACTAAAGCTCTGATATTTTGCAAAGAAAATATTATGAAGTGGCCCTGAAAACTGAGGAAACTGCAAAAACCAACACATCTGTATCTCTTTCATTAGGAAAGAAAACAAACATGAAATTTAAGATAAACCTGGGGGAAACCACAGTTTTGAGAACAGCTGAAAGGCATCCTTGGCTTGCAACTAAGATTTAGAGCATTGTAATTACTTCAGCAATACCAAAAATTAGATACTAATTTTCATAGTGTAATATCTCTTTCCAAAGTTGTTTCCAATATTTTGTACATCTACAACAATACAGACCAACTTTAAGGAACACATCTTGGACTTATTTGGGGTTTCTCTGAAGCAGAAATTTGCATATTCTCCATGGTGGAGACAGAGTACTACCCTTATTGTGTATGTACGCAGAAGCTTTCTTATCATATAATATCAGTTTTAGTATGGACATTTTAGTATATAGGACAGGGCAGCAAGACTAAGATAATATTCTTAGACAAATGTTCAAATGTCTTAAGAAAATCCTAGCTTGACTCTGAACTCAGAAAACTGTGAATTTAATGAAACAAGATTGCAATTTTGGGGGCATCTTTTCTCAGTTGAGGGCATCAAACCAAACCAAACCTGTGCAAGGTGACTGTAAATTAAAGATTCTCATACTCCCAAGAACATTAGTGCTGTCAATTCTTTTCCTGGTATGCCACTACTTCTGATGTATCAAGGATTTGCTAGCTGTCACTTCATCTCTCAGAGACTTAATTTAATAAGATGCTAAATTTGAATAGCATCATAGGCAAAATCCAGTAGTTTAAGTAGCTGGGGGAAGCATTAATCTGTCCTATGCCTTCCAAATTTTGATTTCTTCCTAGAAGACAAATTGATAGTGCACAAAAGCCTAGTTGCATTAGTGTGGGGACCTAACATGCAAGCATTAGCAAGTGGCTGTGTAAGAATGGAATATAGTCAGAATATTTAAGTGCTTTCATTGCTTTCACTCATGAAGTGACCAATGTGTGTGTTTAGTTTAGTTGGAGATATGTTCTTATCCACACAAACCTCAAATTTGAGAATTTTGAAACTCAGATACCACACATGAAAGTTGCTTGCAAATGAAAATGATTTTAGGGGCCTTCCATGTAGCTTGAAGTTGTTCAAAACTGAAACAACAAGCAAAAACTTCTTATTTTGATGTTCTTTATTTTGTTTTCACTTGTTTACTAGTTTTGATACAGGTCAAATTGTCATTGGTCTCAGACGTATTTTACAGTTCCAAGCAGGTCAATTTCTAGACTGCAGTACTCACATTCTACTGTTTCAATATGAATGGCATAATTTGGAAAATAAAAAAGTTTGGCCTGAAGATTGCATGCCTCTGATTAGGAAATACAGGGTATTGTTAAGCAATCTGTAATTAAAAACAGAAGGAAACTGATGGAGCACATTTTATTCAGTAAATGTCAGTCACAGATTGTTTTCACCTTTAGGCCTTGTTAAAACTAAAGGGAGATTCTTTTTTTATCTCACTTGCATATAACTGTGGATAATTATAATCCTTGAAATTCAGTTGGTAAGTGTATATATTTTTCATCCTTCAGAAAGCTTTAATTTCCCTTAAACACAGTGTGTAGAAGGATTATTGTCTGCCCTGCATGCCATTGCAATTGATTAAAAGAGAAACAACCTGCCCTGCTTGATTCTCTGTGCTGGCTATGTGGACTTTGCATAGCAATGGGAGGAGGAAATCTGAGTTGCTGGATCACATTCTGTTTCTAAAGCAGCAGGGTTAGAGAGCTGCACAAATTGCTAGCTACACAAATTAGCATAGATTGTAGAAACAATCAACCGCAGGGCTTAGTTGAGCCTGGATTAAGATGTGGGACAGGTTAATCAAGTAGAGCGACGCAGTCCCACTCTCAGTATCTTCCTTCATGCATGGGACTGTGGTAGGGCCATGGCAAGCACTTTTTCTTTTAATAGTTACAGTTAATTTTATAGTGTGCTGTCCCATCCAACTAATAACAGTTTTGACACTGTATTGAAATACACTGTCATGGACTACCCTCACTGTACATGATACCTCAGGCAGCAAAAATGTAAGCAAAACTGTTCTGAAGCTGCATTGATTTTAAGATACATGGCTTGTGATCGTGGCTAAGTGTGACTATAAACCTTGCACATCAAAATGCCTTACAAAATGAAGAAAACAGTTTCTCATTTCTTGGTAGATGAGTCCTCTTAGGTATACACAAGCACTCATTAGTTCTCACACTCACTGACTGATTGTTTTAACCACTGATTGTTTTATAAATTGCAGAGTCTCTGAAATGGCAGAGTTGGGAAATGTCATCCAGTTCGCAGCTCTGCCAGTGCAGACTGCTCCTTACTGATCCCTGTACTTTGTGCAGGCTCAGTTCAAATAGCTTCAGAAGCTACTGTTACATTATTTTGTAGTTGTTTGTGGTCTGTTCAAGGACAGTCTCCAAAAATGCGGCTTAGTCAACAAGGATTTTGGTGGGGAGTTGCAGTCCTGTCACTGGTTTCAGTATGGTCATGGACAGCTGGAAAGATGATGAATGAGAACAAATGCTACTGAGGACTATAAGCCACCTGCTTCAATATGCGGTCCTATTGTCATCCATAGAATTAATGGAAGTATTTTACCAGAATTCGTATTTGGTAGCATGTAAGAACTAGTATACCCAGAAGGAAATACGCAGCAGCACTTGTCCTCTTCACTAGAGGGTTTAGCACAAAGGAGCGGTGGCAGCCATGTTTCCTGATGCTAAGCATTAGCTTTAAATTTGGTTCTGGAGGTACCAAGTTATGTGTGTGTTCTGTCTAACCTCAGGAAGCCCAAACTCAATGGTATAGTAGTCTTCGTTCAAATTCAGCTGCAGATCTAGCCCAAACCCTGACCATCTCCAGTGAAGATACAGTTAAATTTCTTTATAAATAATTTTGTCTCTATTCTCGGCAGTTTTAATAAATTCCACATATTTTCTTGAATTGGGAAATAGCTAGATTTTTCAGCCTGTTGTTCTGACAGTAACTGGTATAGAGCTTAAGTTCTTCATGAAGTTACAACAAGGCTGAATTAGGAAGACAAAGAGGAAAACCATTTTAATTGAATTGTAAGACATTTTAGTAAGGAAGCTGGTTTATCTATATTTTGAAAATGACAGGAGGCAGTCGCAGAGTGATCATAATATTGAAATGCACAGCCTACACAAGTGTCGTGGTTTGGGCCGAACCAGCCACTGGGCAAATGACAGATGCTCCACCCAACCCCTCTTCAAAGAGAGAGGCAGAGGAGGGAAAAAGAGGCATGAGTTTAGAACAAAACTAAACTACTTTAATGAGATAATAATAATAAAATAAAAAGAAAATAATGAAATATATACACAACCTCCCATCAAGCTCCCAGGATGACAGTCACATCACCGGCTGGCACTGGGGCAGTCCCAGGCTGGACTCGGTGGCGGACGGGAACTGGATTCTGGATTGGGATTCTGGATTGGGATTCTGGATTGGGATCAAAGGCAGACGAACAGACAGAGTCCTCCTCAGACGTCAGCCACTGAAGAAAGAGGGATGACCCTTTGATTCCTCAGCTTTTATACTGAGCATGAGGCAGATGGGATGGAATACCCTGTTGGTCAGTTTTGGGTCACCTGTCCTGTCCACTCCTCCCCTCTATACTTTTCCACTTCCAACTATCCAGCGGGGCACACAAAAAAGTTATCTGCCCTTGGGTGTTATAGCAATAACTATAAGCAAGAGCCTCTCCGCACACCATGCCTGGGCATCAACTATAAACATTGGTCTTAATCACTCTGAGAGCGAACAGTGTCTGCATAATATGCTGTTAATTTCAGAAGTTAGAAGAGGCCTAGCTAAAAAGTAAAGTTACTGAACAAAATTGGTCCTGTTTTACCTCAAACCAGGACAACAGGCCAAAACCACCAGGCTTGTTCCTGGCTTCTAAGGCACTTATTCTGCAAAGGTTTGCAAGCATGACTGCTTACATCAACATTAAATGGTACAAAGTGTATCATGTGTTCACTCGAGCACAATAAAAAAAGAAATATTTTTTAAAAAACTATGGTTGGTAAATTTGCAGCACAGGTTTTCAAATATAAATATTACCTAAACAGTGTTCTTGAAATGAAAAATGAACTCTTAGAGATGGATTAATGGATAGTAATGATTATTCAAGAAACATGATTCATTATTGACCATAGTAGATACAAGGTAAAAGGCAGCTTTGGCTTATAGTTTGTCTAAAACAGACATAAAATAGAGATAGAAAGCCGAATATGACAAATAGGATGAAGGAAAAATAGATAATAATTACTATCAATTAGAATTTGTGAAGTATAGAAAATCAATAAAAGAAATTAAAGATTGAGCTAAATAAATATTCACAGCTTCTAGAGTTATGAAAAATTAAAGAAGATAAGAATAACAAAGATGAGTATATCCATTGTTAAAGAAAGCCTAAGTTTGGTAGTCTCGTCTTTAGATCTAGTCAGCAAAATTATCGATACTGCACAATAAATATTTTAGCTCTGTATTTGGCAGAAAGTAGCAATAAGGCATTTTATTTCACATGCAGACTTTCCAGCCTCTTACTAACTTGGAAGGACTGCAGAAATATGTACTTGGTGTAGATATTTCTAAATAAATAGATTGGATAATACGTATTCAGAAGTCCTGAAAGAGATAGATAAGGAGATCTAAAGTCGGCTGATGCTCTTTCTAATAAATCTTGGAACAGAGGAAGTTCGGGTAAAATGAAATAACAACAGTGATGAAGTGTTAGCTGTTGTTGCAGTAAATAGTATCTTTTCCCTATTAAAAATGTCAAGCAAGATGTCCATAGTAACTATATGCTGGTTAGCCTGACACCTATCCCTGACAAAAACGAGAAAGTGCCAATGAAATTAAATTAATAAAGACTGAAAGGGCAAGTAAGTAATCAATTTCAGACAGCATGACTTTATAAAGAGAAGATCTTGTCAACAAACTTGATTTAAATCTCAGACGTAATGACATATTTGGTTGACGAATATAATTGGGTAGAAACGATACCCTATGATTTATTGCAGGGGGTTTGACTTCATAACTTGTGACATTCTAATGTACTGAACAGATGTCAAAAAACTGTTGCCAATGAGAAATTATCCTGGATGGGAGTGATTTCATTGGACTTTCACAGACATTGGTACAAAGCCACATTTTAATCAGTGATCTGGAGGTGAATGGAAATGACCCATCATAGAACTTGTGGATGACACATACTGGCTGGAACGGTAAACAAAGATGCAGTCATTCTCAGCAACTGAGATCACAAAAAAAATGCACTTTAATATACATGCACAGCTGTACAACTACTTCCCAAATATAGGACTACATTTAAGAAAGTGGTGACCTTGACAAGGGTCTGTGGGTTGTAAGGGCCATGCAACTATCCATGCAACTTTGAGGAGGATCAGATAAGGGCCACAGAATTTATTCTAGAACTGGAGAAAATGCCTTAAAAAGTGAGACTGCTCAATTCATTTAAGTAAACAGAAGTGACTGATGGGTGGATTGATCCCGTTCCTGGGAAAGGTGCTAATTGATATTCTAATCCATCAGAGAATTTTAAAACCTAAAAACATAAGAGTTGAACAAGAACCAGTGTCTGAAAACTGAAGCCAGACAAAACCAAATTGGACCAAGATTGGAAGACCTTGTGCATACTATAGATTTCCAAAAACAATTATATTTGCACAATTAGTGAATCAAATATTTTCACAAATGAGAATACAAATATTGCACTTACATGACCAGTAGTGTTAAACACAATATACCAAGCTGAGCAAAGCAGTGCATTGTACAGTCTGATTGCTTTCTCTTCTACCTTATTCTCTGTGAATGAATGCTGACTTACATAAGAGAATTAAAAGTATTGCAAATATTCCACAGCTGAGGTTGTTAATTATTGCCCAATATGGAAGGCACATTTCTATGGTAGAGGTGATATTTTGTATTGGAACTGTAATATTATACAAAACTTTTTTTTCAAAAAAGTAACTCAATTTTGAAGTGAGTATGGTTTCATTTTAACTACATTTTGGGCTTGTTCATTTTCCCATCGCAAACATAATTCAATCAATTTTTATTTGTGCTAATGTTCACAAAAACAAATTGTGTGTCATATTTCACAGAAATACTTGCAGAACACATGGAACTCTTTAGCAATAAAGAGTATCAAATACCAATTCCCATTATAACGTATTATAAATGAAAGTGACGTCTAATACAAAAGTCGGAATTTAGAAGTTCATGTTTATTTTACTTCTGGAGAACACACTTGCTGTGATGTAACAAATAAACGTTTTTCCTTTCTCTCTCTCCCCCATTGTCTGTATGAACCAAACAACTCTACTAGTAAAGCCTGTAACAGTATTCAGCTTTTATGACTGAACAGTGCTGTAATTTTTAATGTCTTAATTACAAATGAAAACAAATGATGTTTTACTTGGAAAAGGCAGTAAACAGGAAATTGCCATTGTGGGCAGGAAAGGTATCTATAAAAAGCAAACCCAGATAAGTCAAATTATACAAAAAACACCCAACTACACTTTGCTTGTCAAAACGATTGCAGTTTTCATCTATAAAAAGATGCTTCTGGGTGGTGACTCAAAACCCCTACATTTGCTATTTCAGATGTAATTTCCCTCATTCCATTCTCCTCTGGTGTCAAGAGTATAAAAAGAGACACACAGATTGCACACTGCCTCAGCAGACATCCTGTGAGCCAACACAACCTTTTCAGAACTGAATTCTTTACTTTCGTCATACTTGGAGCTGTGTTGGGCACAGGATTTTCCTGTGTATGAAGGTAAAAATGTGCTACAAAGTGAAGAAGGACACTGAATTTGGCCATTCTTACAGTAACTTCTGCCAGCCAGGGATACCTGGACTTTTTCTTTAGTTGGGGGGCAGGACCACACTGTCAGTCTTTAGTGACTAGGGAAAACCTCATCCCCTCCATTTTTCTCTTTTCTCTTTTTTTGCCCTTGACAGGGCGAGCATTGTTTTGCATATTATTTTGAGGGGGGAGAGTGGGCTGGTAGTTCAGTTGGAGACCTTCCCTCTGGGTCCACGGTTCCTCCAAGGGAAATTGAAATCCTGGTATTTCAAATTTGTGATCTAGATGTATGTTCAGCAACATGTCTGTCTGTTCCCCAGCTGTGCCCAGGGCTCTGTTCCCCTTCTGGGGAACTTCTTTCTTAAGCTCTGCCTCTCTTTAAGCCTTTCTAGCAGCTGGTGCCTTTGTAAGTTCAAGCTGCCCTAGGCCAAGAAAAGCCAGAGGCAAAAAGAGAAGTTCTTGTCATCTGCTTTCACTCTTATTAAAAGTCTTGTAAGGGAGCTTAGCCAAGTCTTGTGGGAAGACCGCAGCTCCCTGCTGCCCAACAGCCCTGTCTAGACAGGGTCACCTTGATGTGCCCCCGCTGGGCAGAACTGGTGTAGGAAGTGCTGCAGAATCAGTCCACCACGTGAACAAATGCATGGCTCAGAACAGACAGAAACTGATAAGCAGAAATAGAAATGAGTGCCATGAAGGAGGATCTCATCCTCTTCATTCAGATAAGCTGCTATTATTTTTTCTTCAGTCTGCATTTTGCATAATCTGACATGTAAGACAATCAAGTTTTCCCATGAAATTTGATCCAAGTTTAGAGTATTGGAAGGTGAGGACGTTCCCTGCTGCCAGTGGCTGCCATGTGAGGTTTTGCATCTAATTTGCAAGCAGTCTGAAGTATCCGTTGTAAAAGATGTGTGAATTTTACAAAGCAAAGCAAGAAGTTTCCACGTTAGTAGAGGTACATTCTCCTTTCCTTCATGTGAGCCAATAGGCAGCATTTTGTTTTGAGATGGAAAGTGATCTCAGACCACAAAAGGAAATCTTGCTACAACCGGTAGCTGTCTACAACAGTGGAAAGACATGGGCGTTTTGAGGTTGAACACATTTGTACTCCATTTCTTTAAAGCCTTGGGTCAAAGTATAGGTGAAAAACACTCATGACAAAAGTAGCTAGTGCGTGGCACTGACATTTGAATAGAGCCGTGTGTTGAATCCATGAGGCAGCTCTAGTCTCAAATACAGCTTGATAAACTAAACAATACAATCATTTGCTTTATATGCACAAGAAAATTCATTTTAGAGGTTATTTCTTCATACTATTTTATCTGTGGTCCGCAACATTACAGCTAAGCTCTCTTGATACTGTATAGCCTCAGAAGAGTAAGAAATCATAATTAAGACCTATAAATTATCCCTGAAATGACATTAGTTTTTCTATAGATATATAAGTTCCTTTTCCAAATCTGTTACAAAAATATTATGGATGAAGAGCTAGGAAGTCAAAGTTAAGAAAATGTCATATTAGCATGTACAGCCTTGACTCAGCTGCACAGGCATAGCTAATATGTACTCTTGCCGCCTTAGTCACAGTCACCGGCAATGTATCATAAGTGAGCCGGATGCAAGGTTTTGTGTATGCTGAAGTTGTTTCTGATAAAGTCTGGTCCATCCATATCATTTTATTAATTATGTGAACAGTGTATTAGTAAAATTCAGGTGACACAGCAACTTGGCTTTCACAGATTTTCTGAGGAGTGACAGGCTGTATGTCATTAAAAAGTGAAGCTGGTAGATAATTTTAGAAAGAAAGTGAATCCTCTATTTTTCTCCTTTTTGGAGTAAGTTTAATTTTCTGTGAATGGGAAGAGTGCCTGTATTTAGAACCAAAATCCATTCATTTACAGCCCATGTATAACGTAGTCTTTGACAACTAAAGAATTTTACCACAGTTCTCTGTTGATATTCTCATCTGCAGAGACCATCCTTGGCTGGGTGAGAGAATAGTTTGCCTTTCGTACGAAATCAGCCTTGAGCTTCATCTGAAAAAAAATACCATGATGCTATATATATGCATATGAAATCCTTATTCAAACAATGGCCTGTTCTCTTGTATTACAGTATGTAAGCTGTCTAAGGAAATCATCTTAGACAACTCAACTCCTTTTGCCTGTTTGATCTGTTTTCCTACCACAGTTCAAAAAGTTCAGCAAGTACAGTAATTAAATGTACTGTGTATTCCAGAGCCATGTATTCCCAACAATGTTCATGTGACATGTTCATATGCACTATTTATTCCCAACAATATTCAGCATAGAGATGGGTCTTCGGAGCAAAATTCTGCAGTTTATTTTATTGCTAAGTTTTAAAATCTGGAGGCTCTTGTGATAACCCTAAAGCAGAATTTTAAATCCAGATCCAAACTATGCTCCATTTGGTTGTAGGAAATCTTTGATGTCTGATTTTCTGTTTGCAGTCATTGTAACTACAAATTTCTGTGTTTTCTATATTTCAAATAAATGTGTGCACAGTTAAGACACTGGTATTTTCCATTTCAGGAAGAAGGGAAAAGAGACTTAGAAAAGTATGAAAGGAATGGCTTTTCAACTGAAAATACAGCATCTGGTTCTCTAGTGTATTATTGTGTGATAGGTAATCATATGATCTGTTCCTGGTGGTCAAATAGAAGAAATAAACACATTCAACAGTGTCTTATTTCAAAAGTGACACCATTGAAAACAAAGAGAATATTTGTAGTGAGGGTCATTGTTCAGAATAAGTGAAGTTGCCAGAATATTGTGTGTTTACAAAAGGCTTTTGCTGGTTAGGAAATGTAGGAGTCAAATAAAGATTAACTGTGGAATGAAGGTTGCATGTGGCAAAGGCAGGTAGGTTCTGAATTGCTTGATGACATTGAAGAATGTACAGGTTTCCTGGTCTTGGGCTTTGGGATATTTGTATCCAAAAGGTGCTGAGTCCTTTTGAGTGTTGGGAAATTCTTTCCAATTTTTTAAACCTTCTATTGAGGTTAACAGGACTCTTGAGATGAGTAGGTGGGGGAGTCTGTAAAATCCAGAAACTGGGGACAGGGATCTCCCAGTGAACATCCTAAAGCTTTGAAATTCAGAGTTAATTACTTCTGGGGAGAAAAAGGGAAAAAAAAAAAACATGCAAAAAAAACCCCAACAAACAGATGAAAGACCCTAAAACAACCCAGCTTTCTGAAAGTGAGAAAATCTGCTTAAAGATGTCCAAACTATATTACATACTTTTTCTTTGCATGCAGCCTGCATATACCGTTCTTTCTCTTACAGCTATTTTGTTTAACATGTTCTTTCTGGGTCAAGGGCTTTTTATAAAATTTTATGGAGTGCATAGCTTGTAATATAAATTTTGAACAACTGCTTGTAAACCTCACAGCTACGCTGAAAATATGTCCAAGGCCCTGAATTAGAACCGATGTCATGTTTCCACTGGGGACCCACTTTCGGAAGACAGCAAATACCCTTATTTCTGCTACACACAGAGCACCTCCTGCTCGCTGCTGGCAGCCATGGGCCAAGCTCCTAGTTGTGTTATATAGTCTTTTTAAAAGCCTGTTAGTAAGAAGCCATGGGGTTTTTTTGGTAGCTTAAAGGACCATTTCCAGATGTTGATGTCTGTTGCAGACGTAACTTGTGCAGCAGTTGTGCTGGCTTGCTCTGTGGTTATTTCACAGCAGTTTCCTAGGTTACAGTCAGCTCTGTTTTGTTGCTAGTTACAGCTTTCTTATAAAAGCGGGTAAGTAATCGCAACCCCCACATCACTTCAGCCAGGAGGTGTTTGTCTGTATGTCCATTTTCTGGATGCCTCAGACAGCCCCAGTGCAGCTGAGCTGTGCAATGCGGAGGGACAGTCCACCCGCTCCAATCTCGGCAGAGTGCAGATGCTCATGTGCGCTTCCCAAAATATGCAGTGCTCAGCTCCGTCTCACAAGTGTTAGGAAGTGCTTAGATACATGGGTCCCTCGCTGGAATATTTAAATTTTTATGGGCAAAGTGGTATAAATGACTGGAAAAAGGGGACTGAGTGCCAGTCTCATGGGCAGAACTGAAAGGGATCTGTCCTCTGACATGCCACATGAGGGATTTCAGTCTGCACACTTCAGAAGCTTCTGAATTACTTTCTACAGTCATTCAGAAATGCGTGGGATAAGATTCGGGAGTTGGGACGTACTGCAAATTGCACAGTGAGTTAAAAGCAGAACCAGAAGCAGAAGTTAGTGTTCCTCTAGTTTCCACTTCTTAGCTAGCAATGATATGGGTGTTACACACTCCTGTTAGCTACCTTGGAGAAGATTATCAAAGTACTAGTTCAACAACTGATGTTAGAGCATTATTCTCTCAACAGATGTGATGACGATGATAATAATAATATCATCATCATCATCATCATTATTATCATCCATGAATGGGTTACTTCCAGAAGCAAACCTATACCTCCCAAAATGGATGTAGCAGTCATAATGTCTTCCACACATAAAAGAAGCCCTGCTAGCAAAGCAAGTTTACTTGTGAATCTGTATATGTTCTCTGACTGCTTCAACATCTTGTTGAAAACTCCTTTATTGTCATTGGGAAGGTCTGCTGTTTCTTTTTAATGTTCCTCATAAAAGGAGAACAAAGTATTGCATTTGTTTTCTTGTCATCATCTAACAAATAATCAAGTTGTAAATTATTCTGTAGTGACTTGCATTTTTACTTAATTGAGTAGTTCACTTACATTTGGCTGAAGTACATATACCTATTTAAATATTACCTATATTTCTAGTTAATTATGTATACAACTGTTAGCTAGCTTGGGAAACAGGCTTTTTATTAATTCTATCCACTGTGACAAAGTTTCTACAAAACCCTTAGAAACATGAGAGGTTATGCATATATAAGCAGCCTGCTTTCCTCTGTTTGAGAAGTATCTACTTAGAAAATACTGATATTTAAAGTGTAACTGAGTTTTAAAATGAAATTTTCTGATTAAATTTGCTCCAGATTATAAATGTTGAAAACTTAATCTGGAAAGAAACTTAAAATCAATATATACCTTCACTTGTATTTTTTTTTCTTTTAAAAAATCCATTGATCAGTGAAAAGTCTGTTTGCTTTAATTTCCACATTAGTCCTCACAGTACAGAAGGAACAGCTCTATGCTGGTATAAAATATCTTGAATAAAAATTTGGCTTGAAACTTACTGGGAAGAACAGACCTGGATTGCCTTATTTAATTACCCAGGCTGTTTCTAAAAGTAAACGGCAAAATGTAAAAACAATGTTAGTTTTACAAGCTAAAGTGGTTTAATTTTTTTAATAGATTATAGAATATAAGCACCTTTTAACCTGGTCAAATCACATTAAAAAACTTTCAGGATTGCAAAAGGAATGTGAAAAGAAATGACAAAAATAATTATGATCTGAGGAAGTTAAAGGGTAAAAAATGTACCAAGGTATGTAGCATTCTTTTATGGCTGTTGTTCATGGAGACAATTTAATCTCCCTGTTTCAAATATCCCTTAAAATACTTTTTGATTCCGCTTTTCAGCAGAAAAGCAAGATGGGGTCAACTTTATGGGAATGGATCTGTACTCAGATTTATAAAGATACATAGGAGCGCTATTGATCTGGAAGAACTGGAAGAGCCCCAGTAATGAAAAAAGAGGTTAAGTGCTGTCAGGAGCTGCTGTTTCTTTAAGCTGATACTGAAGGCTGTATAATTTGTAACAGACTGGGGAGAAGAATTGGGTTTGGAGCCATTAATTTTAAATTTGGGTTTAAATTCTCATTCTATACATAGCTTTTCATTGCTTAATGTTGGGCCAGACCTGTTTTTACATAGTCAGCATCTCATATATGAAGAATGAGTTCCTGTGCTGCTCCTCCAGCAGGGGCATCACGGCAGATGCAGCTCAGTGCAAATGAAGCTGTAAAGTATTGAGGGACGCTTTCCATTTCGAGTTGTTTCTGGCATTGACGTGGTCCTCAACGTAGTTTAATAAGCCACAGGGTAGATCAGGCTCCTGTAGCTCCTGCAGTCAGCTGGTACTGCTGTCACGGCATGCACTAGGGCCTCATTTTTGGCCCTACTCCCCAACATCTTCCTACTGCCAGAGCTTGTTGGCAGCAGTGGTGGGTGGTACCAGTGCCAGCACCATTGCCCTGGTACCAGTACCACAATAATGTCCAATTCTAAATCTGTGTGACAGTGAATTACAGCAAGTATTACTGTGCTCCTGCCTGCGTCGCCTTGGGCAAATTCATCTCACCTCGCTGAGTTCCGCCTGACCCTGCAGCACCTCCAGCCCCTGCGCCAGGGCCAAGCACCGGCACATGCCTGGACTCTGCACTCAAGCAGAGGCAGGACACACTTCTCCCTGGGGACAATGGCTGTGCTGCACCAAGCCTGGGGTCCACCAAGCCTGTATGGTGTCGCGAGGAGTAGCCATATGCAGGTCCCTAGGAAAGAGTAGGAGCAGACAAAGCAACTATGATACTGTCTCTTACACTTTCTCAGACTCCAGTTAGCTGAGGAGACTTCCTGAGACTGCTGTCTCTTCCATGTACCTGACAAGGCTGTCTTGAAAAGGTGTCGATTTTTAGCTTGCATAACATCCTTTGGCAATAAGGTTAACGGATGTATTGTGCATGGCATGAGGAACCGCTTCCTTCCAATCTACTGCATTGAACTTCATTCTTACTATCTTCATGTGATACCCCCTAAATCCTGTATAGAATCAAAGTAAACAGCCACAGAATATAAGCTGAATGTAACCTGCCAATTTATCATCCATCTTGTAAGGTTCTTCTACAGTTCTTCCCAATCAGCCTTCGTCCTTGCCTCTCTAAACAATGTAGTGTCATTTGCAAAATTTCTCACCTCGCTGCAACCCCCTGGCTGGGGGGCGACAAACGGCAGCTCCCAGCACACGTTCCTGTGGCACTCCAGTCATGTCGCATTCACACAGCAAAAACTAGCTGTTTACTCTCTGCTTTGTGTCTGCCTGCAAAACGCCACCTATTCATTTCTGTGTAGGCCTAAGCTCTAAGTCAGTCTACCTAGTCCCTTTGTGGCTGCTAAAGAGTCCCTGTGAGCTAACAACACATCTATCTGCCAGCAGCTCTGTGCTGCTCTGATACACCTAAATCAAATTGCTGTACGTGCGCAAGTTTCCGTATTTCATTCTAGGACATTAAATACTGCAGTATTTAACTTCTGTGCACCCAAGTCCTTTATTGGATGTAGCCTGAAGTACACACCAACACTGTTCCTTTGTATAGAAACAGTAGAATAGAAAAGCATTTGAAGGTACTACCTTTTTACAGTCCTTTACTGGGAAACCCAGCTACGCTTCTGAAAGAATGATAAATGTTGGGCTGAGGTTGTCTGCACAGTCAGGAGGCTGAAGTCTTTCTTTTCCCCAGTCTTCCTCTTGTACTTCTCTCTCATCAGTAAGTCTTTGGATCTCTGAAGACATCTATCACTGAAATGGGGAAGCTTGTGTGGGAGACAGAATTAGACACATTTTGGACCCAGGGTGAGACCTGCTGCAGGGAGTCTCACTCTCAGTTTTTTGCAGGTGGATCTCAGCTGTGTCTGCTGCACTTGAAGCTGCAGGATCACCTTCACAAACCCCTTCCCAAACATACACCAGAGGGGATTGCATAGTCCTAGGGGTTAAGTCAGTTTTAATAAATGGCTTCACATTGTTCAGAGGATATGAAAACCTCTCCCCAGTGATTAGATTTGGTTTCAATATAATTCATTTATTTACTCAAACATGATTCTCATAAGGAGATTGAAAGACGAACACTGTGAAGATTAATCATTAGGAAATGGTAATTAGAGGGAAAAATCCTAATTGACTTGTTTTTTGAACCCAGCAGGCATTTAACCTAACCGGACAGTAATGTATTCTTACTGTATATTACAGCTGGACCTCCAACTATCTGGAAGCCATGAAGCTGAACTGTCCCACTTTTTCTTAAAAATAAGCATACTGAAAAAAAAGGGAAAGAATTTTCCACCTCTGGAGGCAGATTTTATTAAAAACATACCAAACCAGATACTACATATACTTTCTCTATATATATTTATACACACATGTGCACCACAGCTATACATTGTATACATACACATATTTGTATCCCATATACTGACCTAGAACAAAGTAATAATGTTGAACAGAGAAAAACTGGTGGCCAAGACATTAAATAAAAATGTCTGGGAAAAGATAAATCCTTCAGCGTGTCTTTACAAGTGCACCATTGCTTCCATATTGCTTTCCAGCCCATCAACTATTAATGGCTTTGTAGGCTGCCACAAACTTCTCAGAGAGCCCTCTAGATTTTTAAGAACTTATCTCCCTTCTGTGAGGACTTAGCTGTGGGTTTGCTCCCTTCTTCAAGCAAGTCCCCTGTGACCCCTGAGAGAGTCCCACCCTGTGTTCATGTGCTAGCTGCCAGGTCCCACTCCCTGTCCCACTCCATTCTCCTGCAGCTTTCCCTGCATCCGTACACGCTAGGGGAGCAAGCAAGCTCCTGCTCCCTTGGGAGTGCACAACAGGACCCAGAGGGCAGCAGCCGTGACAAGGCAAAATGTAGCTTGCCTTTTCTCCATTCTGAACTTTTTTAACAAAACCATGATGTTGTAGTGACTACAGAGTCAACTGCAAATGAAGTGCATGTTTGTACCCTCTGTTGCACACATAATATGGCAATGGTTCAAAAGCTCTGTCCTTAGATATTTATTTACTATGCATTTTATGCACACGGTGAATGGGCTATGTTTGCCCTTATATCGTGTACACTTGCCAGTGCTCTCTGCTGTAGTCAGTGTAGTAGTATATTAGAACACAGCCTGATCGATCAAGAAACCATAAAACAGATACCTTTAAAATGTTATTCTTTTGTCATCTCTGGGGGATACTCTACTTAAGTTATGAGCTCTCATACTATTAGGCACAGATGATTCATGGCTAACTACCAGTTAGTTAATAACGGCGTGAGGAAGAGCTTATTTTTAGCTTTCTCCTTTGTAACTGGCTTTTTCTTAATGGCTTTTGTCCATCAGCGCTCATTTGTTTATGACATCAAAATTCTCTGTCTTGGAAATTGCTGTGGTGTCGCAAGCACCATGTTGTGGCCTTACCACGAATGAATCGGTAGGGAGGTTGAAAGGAAACAACTTCTACTCAGCTACCTTGCTAATCAGCACTCATGGAAAAAAAAATCCTTCCCAGAACAGAATGGAGATTATTTAATGGGCGAGAGATTTGGGAGTTGTTGATAGAAAAGTCCCTAAAGCCTTAGGACTAAAATACAGCTGCAGTGCTGAAAGCAAATCAGATGCTGGATTGTATTGCTGGGGTAAACAAAGCGAAGCAAAGCCTGGGAGGGGATGGTCTTCTTACATAAGACACCAGCTACGTTGCATCAAAACTGCTATAACCCCTATTGTGTCCTGCGCCTCAGGGTATAATTGCTCTTGAAAAAAAGGAACAAAGCAAAACAACAAAAATGATAACAAGTTTCAAATATTTAAGCACTAAAATGTTGGAAAATACGAAGTTTTCTTTCCATGGGGGGAGAAAAGAAAGAAAGGAAAAAAAACACCTTTAGAGTAATCTATTGAAAGCATTTGCGTTTAGCATACAAAAAGCTAACCTGCATGTAGGTGCATTTCTTTTTTCACAGTCAGAGAGCAAAAAATGAAGCTAAGTAATGCGAAAATCAGATGATGGAAACATAATGAAGGTTAATGATCACATAAAATAGGTTACCAAAAACCTATTGAGGGCATTTAAAAGATATCTCTCTGCCTTTCAGAAGATACAGCAGAAAAAAAGGATAGAGAGTTACAGGAGCACGAAAGAAAATGATACAGAGAGCATAAAAAGGAGCAGATTTAACAATGGAACATGTCACTCTGTTCTCTACCCTGTAAGTCCTTACCCTGTGTTCATCACTATGTATCTGCTCCACGTCCCTGTTCCCTCTTTATCAGCAGACTCAGCCTGTCACAGAGTATGAGATGAGCTCACTTTTTTTTTTTATCCTGATTTTGTATGGAAATAAGTAAGTCTCACACAATAGCACTATTTCTGCGTTTCTGCTGAACTTTCACACCCCTGTAGTAACTTGGTAACCTGTGGGGCCGATTTTAACCATATATTACCAGATATATTTCCACAAATTTCACAAATAGGTAGTGGGTTAGAAGAGAAAGAGAGAGAGACCTTTCATATGTCCTGAGCTGCGTTATGAGCTTAGGCCTGATTAAACATCAGAAAATCCATATCATTTCTCAAACTCATTATACAAATGCCTGCAAGACTGTCTTCTTGATTGCTAATGCTCATAGAAAAGCTTTCTTAATTTCTTTCAATCCGGAGAACTCCTGAAAGGCAGAAGTTTTTTATTTTGGTTCAAACTGAAGAAGACTGTATATATCCCAAAGCCCTGCTCAGTATTCTAGCTGTACCAACTGACCCAGTAGAAGATATTACTTGTCTCCAGAGATCTTGCCCCAGAAAAAGATACTACTTTTCAGCAAATATACTATGAAATAACTGCATAAATATCAGGGGTGGATTTATAACGTATCTTTACAGCTAAAATAAGATTTTAAGAAATCCTTACTATCCTTACTATGTGCAGTCTTGCTGTTACACTGTTCGAATGTTGAGGTGTTCATTCATTCATCTGCTTTTGTATCAAAGCTGTATTTTAGTCTTGCATATGAATTTTATACAACCATTACTCACAGAAAAACCAAGAGAAACTCTCTCTTGAATGTGAAGTACTTCACTAATGTGGAACCCACTGCTTCAAGAGGCCATTAAGACAAGTCATCCGGTGAGATATTTTTCAAAGTTGAGATGCAATCAATATTTGGAGAGTTATGCCAGCAAAAAACAATATATATTTACAGACAGGACAAAGAGGCCAGGTATTGGTTGTTCATTGTGGTGGACAAAAGTTTCCCATCTACTTTGTCAGTAATTTATTGTCCAACAAAATTAGAAAGGATTTTCTGTTTTCAAATAATATGGTTGAGAAATTTTGTTAACAGCATTTTTTAAAGGTTGCTGCAAGAGAGAACTGGAACTTTCTGGTTTAGTATCTCTAAGTATTTAATCCGGTATAACTGAATAGTCTTTTTTTTCCACAAATGCAAAAGACAAAACACTAAATCTGGAGTAGTTCCTGATACTTGCTAAACATCATGCAGGGTTGCAAAATTTCAGAACAAATCAGAGTTGTTTAAGAATTGTATAGTGATGATTATTGGCTCATAAGAATCCTTTAGAAAAGGATTCCATATTTTCTAGAAAACTTGAACCCACTAAATTTCATTTGATGTACAGATTATTGGAAACACTAGTTACAGATATCTATATGAATTCAATTACAGGCTGCAAAATTTGTGTCTATACAGGGCTGTGATATGATCCGGTAGAGTAACTATGGCATTCCAAATGCCAATCAGAATTATAAATAGGAGTCTGTCTTCTGAAATATTAAGGTGCATGAAAAAAAGAAAAAATCTTTCCAAACTATCTCTTCCATTATTTCATTTTTGTTTTAATGAAGAACCTTTTGGGGAAATTGCTATGCTTGAATAGCATGAAGAATGTACGTGACATTTTATTTCTTTCACCTGTGACCCTGCCTATTATTCTCCTCAGCAGTCCAGAAATGAAACATTTCATAAGCTATTTGCTCTTTACTGGACATTTAATTATTATGCACCTCATTTCTTTTGTTTAGTTGTTAAATTAAAAAAATATATATGCTTAATTTTCTGTGAGTTTGGGGCTATTTTATAATTTCATAGGATATTCTGAGGTGTGTATGTTACTGTAAGATAACACTGGCAGGTCACTAAAAGCCTTTGCCTCTGCCTCATACTTCACAACACCCACAAGGCATGTGTTATCTCAGAGTACCACACGTCTTGTTAAGCCTTACAGTTTCTGTGGCTGATGGACAAGCTTACTGTCAGGGTCTTAACAGAAATACTACTTTTATATTTTTATAGCTCTCCCATTGTCTACAGTTCAGTGCTAAGACGCACATCCATCACAAATTGGATGTGTATAACGGGAAGGCACTTAGACCAAAGTCAAGAAAGGGATAGGCATAACACTAGTTTCCTTTGAAAATCTGTAGAAGCCTGGACAGATTTTGAGTGCAGAGCTGCTAGTGGGCTGAGATGGCCCAATAGCAACACCAAGAACACCAACAAAGTTTCAAATTATTTTCTGGTTTAAGAAAAAAATTCAGTAGAGAAGACATTAATGAAACAAGATTTACAAAGACTCGCTGTAGGTTGACTTGTCAATTATCAGGTGTAAAAAACTGACGTATTGAGAAGACCTTATGTAAGTAATCACATGTGTTTTAATTGCTTGGCATTATATATTTCTAATACAAGCTCCTAGAAAATTTGAATTAAATACATTTGCGGTGAACTAGAAGTCAAGGTCTAATGGAAAATTTTACTTAAGCATCTGCTTATACTTGAGATCATTTCAGTGAGACTATCCAAATGCTTTAAGTTAAGCTCATTCTTAACAGGGACCTAATGTTTATCCTGCTACTCTCAGGCATTAGACATCGCTCTCATTAAGAATTATACATCTTAATTCCTTGTGTAATGCCATGTGTATATATCCTTAGCAGTCATTATGCAAGACAAAAACATCTAACTGGATCCCATAGAGACAGTGGCATCTGTCAAAAATCAGAGAAATTCCTTTTCTTTAAATTAGGGGTTTTCAAAAAATAGCAAATTTGTATATTATTCCTTGACTTCAGGAGTGATTCCTTTCTTTTATCTATTGTCATATTACTAGTTCAGGTGGCATATACATTATTATAAATACAGAAAATCGCAGGTTTGCATCTTGTAAAGTTATTTGCCTTTGGAATCTTGTATGTGATTCATCAAAAAAATGTGCTGTCACGTAATTCTGCTTGTGTGTGTGTGTGTGTGTCTACTGAGCAGATGGCTAGGGAGTTACTTCAGGCATCCAGGATGGTGGACAAGCTAGAGCAAAAAGTTGTTAATTCTGACTTTCTAATCTTATCTTAACAAGACATGAGCATTTACCAAATTCCTGGAACTGAACACTGACTCCTCAAGCACTAGAGTCCGTGAACAGAGGCTATATAAAATGACCTCAACTTAAGCATGGGATTCATTTCCAAGTTGTTCCTTGAACATGAGATCAAATAAAACGTTGATACAAACCTTGAATTTTGCAGCTTGGGACCACTTTTAATTTGTAAACAGAACACTTTCTTTTAATGGAAAATAGAGATTACTTGAACTGTAAGCCGAATTCTATCCTTTTCCCATTAATAACTACCAGGTTTTCATGAACTACAATTTTCTCATATTGCATCTGAGAAAAGTGATGCACACTTGATTCTCCAGCGGGAAAATAACAGATATCACAACTTACAGGGGTAAATTAAAGTCCATCTCTATTTGACAATTGTGATTTTGCCACATGCTTTGCCTTCTTTTGTTTTGCTGCTTATAGAAAAATTCTAACCTCCTGTGTATCCAAAAATCAGATTGAAGTCAGAAGGAGCTTGCGGCGCACAGTTGTGACACACAGTTGCAGTAAACAGTACATAAAGGTAACACAACATAAGACTCAAAGCAAGGTTTGCTAATGATCCTTATTTAATAAAAAACTACAGTAACAGCCCCCAAATACTGCAATAAGACAACTGGGAGCTGTAGTGGTTTGGGGCCATTATTGTGGGCTTTTAATACAGCTTGCAAAAGTAACCTTTCTTTGTTTTCTGTATGAGCTGGCAGGTTGCCTTTGAAGCTAAAGAACAAAAATACAGTGGGGTCATACACTAACAGTGGCTATTTTCTTTTTTCTTTGCATTAAATTCCCAGTAGCAAAGGGATTTGAATTTTGAGGGGAAAAGAGACAAATATATAATGTTTTCCACCAGATTATAATTATTGCAAGGTAAACGATACCTTTCTATTTATCAGTGACCCATTGGTATGTTTCTTTCTTCTTTGATTTATGCAAAAAGAAAACCCCCAAAACAGGCCAAAATATGATTAGCAACAGAATAGAACCACGGCCAGATAGGCTCAAGTAGTGGAGATTAGACACACACTAATAATTTCCTCAGGCTCAGTTTTATCTGAATAATATATGGAAAAAAGCAAAGTTTCCTTTTTTTTTTTTCTTCTTGATTAATTATCTGCTTTTTATGCAGGTCACGAATACAGAATTTAGCTCATGCTACCCTACTTACCGTTGACTCATTTGCATAGAATGCCTTAAGGATACCTCAGGAGGTAGAAAAGGTGAATGTCTCCAAACCCATACCTTTTTGTTTCTACCCCAAGAGCACTCTGAAGTCATGTGGCTTCACAGCTGGAAGGCTTCCAGGTGTGGCTGCTTCTGAGCCATTTGAGAGCAGGGAAGGGGATGAGAGGAAGAGATGATATATCCTGTGTTAGATAGTAGTATTGTTCTTACTGGTGCTGGTATAGTGATGTTGTTAGCATTGTTATAAGCCTATTGTTGCTTTTATTAAGTTCTAACAGCGATTATGAGGCTCTCCCTATGTTCAGGAGCAATGTGAGAAGAGTAGTTTCCAGGTGTGGACAAAAGGAAAGGGAAGGTATTGGGAGAGAAGGAGAAAAATGAAGAGAAATTTTGATCACTGTTTTTTAAGACAACAGGTTTTTAAAGGCATGAAAAAAAGATTTCTTTTTTCTTTAAAAAAAAGATAGGAGCTTGAATTGTTTATCAGGAATGCAATGAGGAGAGTCAAGATGTAAATGTAGTCAGAGAAATGGAAATAAAAAATGAATTTAGATGGAATGCATAGGAAGAGTAATGAGGGGGGGAGGCCCAGGAGGAGTTGCATTACTGCAGCAGAATGTCTCAAAGGACAAATTTTTAGGTATGTGCTGTGCTTGTCTATTGATTCTTGATGCCCGCCATACAGCTGCACGAATTCATATTCTAGATGTCAGAAACGGGCAGGTAGGCCCCGATCCTGAGCAGCTGCAAATCAACGTATGTCCACTGGAGAAAATGGAGTCATTCCCAATTTCATGAGCCTAGGATCTTTCCACGATAGCAAGAAATTTCACATATAATCAGATCATCAGAATACAACCTAATTATCACATAAGATGAATTCTTGAACTCCTTGTTGTATTAAAAACAAACAATAAAACCTACTACTTTGGTTTCTTAGAAGCAGTAAATAAATGAGGCATTCATCAGCTATGCACATGTATTCTAAAGAAGTAAATCATTCGCACTGCAGTCATTAATTCCAGAAACTATAAAAACGACATGCCAGTTCAGAGTTCTGAAAACAAGACATGTCGGTAGGGACGGGGATCTCCTAGTGGTACTTGGAGGAAGTGGACCATGCTTTTCTGAGATGTCATGCAGCCTCTGCTCCTGCCAGCACTGGTACTCAGATGCATTGTGGTTGATTTGTCTTCTTGCGGTGGGTCTTTTGAACGAAGACTGATTCATGGATGTATTTTAGTCAAGCATGAACTGTTTTTATACAGAGGTCTGATCTACTCCCATGTTGTGCAGAAGTTGCAACTTGGAGTGGTCCTTTTGTATGTGTGCATGGGATGTCTGTTTCCTTGGGATTTAAGGGCTGCATCTGCTTTGCTGACTGTGCTGAGAAAAGGATGAATATCTGGGCTTTGCTTTAGTGTAATCTGTTGTGCCATCCAGATTGTAATTCCATATCATATGTTTACTAGCAGTGAAATTTATGCTAATTGTGGGTCCTAGGAATGCACTGTACGTCTATACCTATGTGTGTGAGGAAGATCTCTATACAGCCATCTGAGATTTTCTTGTCTTTACTGATAAATCCCATGGATATATGGAGAGCAAACACCTGAAGGAGGACCTTGCATCTACACTGGAAGTAACATGCCTTTGATGGTGCCTATTGCATGACTTCACCCTTGGTAAAACCAGGCAGCAAGTGACTCCTAAGTATAGACCCTAGGCATATTTGCACCTGAGAAGAACCTTTGCAGCATGTTAACCCACTAACATTGACATACACAAAGAATTCTCGGTATCATGCAGAATCAGGTCTTAATAAATAATATGCCAAAATAAAAGATAAATAAAATTTTGCACAGATTCATACCTGATAAAAATGTGGTAGTCACTTTTTGTAGTTTTCACTAAGCAACTGGGAAACAGAAGTACCAAATCACTGGGGTTAGGAGAGATAGCTGGAGATCACCTAGTCCAAGCCCACCCCTTGGTGGGCTGGAGAAGGTTCCTCAGGTCAGGTCAAGTGAGGTTATGAATGTCTCCAAGGATGGAGACTCCACAACCTCTCTGGACAACCTGTGACCATGTTCTACATCTAATAAACAACATCTACTGCTCTCTCTTTGTCCCTCTAAGCCACTTAACACATTGCAGAAGGTTATCAGTTTAGTCAGGATTGATTTCCCCTTCACAAAACTACGCTGACTACTCTCAATCACCTTCTTGTCCTTAATATGTCTGGAAATGGTTTCCAGGATTAGTTGCTCCATCAGCTTCCCAAATGACCAAGCTGAGGCTGACTAGCCTGTAGTTCGCTGGATCCTCCTTCTCGCCCGTCTTGAAGACAGAAGCGACACTGGCTTTCTTCCAGTTCTCAGGATCCTCTCCTAATTGCCAGGACCACTCAAAGGTAATCAAGAGTGGCCTTGTAATAATATCGACCAGCTCCCTCAGTACTCATGGATGCATCCCACCAGGGCCTATACACTTGTGTAAGTCCAGTTTGTTTAAAAATGCTCTAACCTTACCCTTCTTCAGCAAGGCAAAGTCTTTCTTTACCAAAGACTTCCCCTTTGGTCTCAGGGACCTGGGATTCCTGAAGGCAAGTCTTGCCAGTAAAGACTGAGATGAAGAAGGCATTGAGTACCTTGGCTTTTTCCATGTCGTTTGTCACCAGATTCCCTGCCCCACTCAGCATCAGGCCCACGCTTTCCTTGGTCTTCCTTTTGTTGTTGATGTACTTGTAGAAATCCTTGATGCCTTTTGTGTCCCTTACCAGATTCAACTCCAGGCAGGTTTTGGCTCTCCTAACCCCATCTCTGCACATTTGCATAGTGTGTCTATATTCCTCCTGGATCCCTTCTCCCACCTCTTTCATGCTTCGTTTTTAGGTCCAAGTTCAGTCAGGAGCTCCTTGTTCATCATACATGTCCCCTACTACTTTTTATTGATTTCCTGATGGTCGGGGTGGACCATTGTGGAGCTTGGAGGAGGTGATCCCTGAACACCAACCACTGTCCTGGACCCCTGTTTTCTTCAAGGCTGGCTCCCATAGGATTCTTCAAAGCATGTCCCAGAACAGGCCAAAGTCTGTTCTCCTGAAGCCCAGGCTTGTGGTCCTGCTTTTTGCCTTGTTCCCTCCTCTCAGAATCCTCAACTCCATCATTGCATGGTCACTGCAGCCTGGGCTGCCTCCAGTCTTCACATCTCCAAACAGTTCTTCCGTGATGAAAGTATGAGGTGCAGCAGACCATATCCCCTTGTTGGGTCCTCCATCACTTGTGTCAGGGTGTTGTCATCAATGCACTCCAGAAAACTTCTAGATTGCTTGTGCCCTGCTGTGTTGCCTCCCAAGCAATTAATGAAATACAGTGCATGTTGAGTCATTTGTAGATCTGTTAGAAATCCAAAGAAAAGTAAGAACATTGCTAAGTTGTAAAATTATTTTTGATAAGCATGAAAGTTTTGTGGAGCATAAGTTTTGCAGTCAGGGATCTTGCTACCTGTCAGTATATGCTGATAAAGGACAGTATTTTTAGAGTTTATACACATGTATATGTATTCAGAATCTGAATATGGAATTTCTTTTGCTAAAATGTTTATTGTGTGGGTCATCAAAATGGTGCAGAGACAAGTGCCAAGTTGTTTGCATTTCCTGTAAGCCAGCTAATGCTTTGAGCTCACATTTCAGGGATCATTTTTTGGTAGTTTGTATTATAATTACTTCACAGAAAATGTCTAGGATCAACAAACCAGAAAAGGATAAGTTTGAAAGGTCAGACAAGAAGTCACGTTATTGACTAGGTATATACTCTGTGAACACAATTAGCACAAACTGTGTAAGTTTTAAAAAACACTCTTGTTTCAGAAGAAAATTACTTGAAACCACACAACTAGCCTTTGCACTGAAAAGAAGGTATAGAAATTGAGGGATTTTTAATTGGAGCTCTGGGTTGTGACAGGGGACTCCTGGCATGAACCAGGCCAGCTATCATTGATTTTTTGATCAGACCTGTGTTTCTCAGGAAGAACGTGCTTTTCTTCCTTGAAAGATGAAGCGTGATACTTTCATTATTATCCTGATGCTTTCTCCAGCAGTGTTTATAGAACATTTTGCAAAGATGATGCCCCGTTCAGGAGAACCAGATCTGAAGCTCTTCAAAAATTCTTGCAATTTCTTTCTCACTTCTCTGCTAAAAAAAAAAAAATATTTTAGTTCATTCACTTTTCAAATGACTTGGAATTGCAGATCCTGAGTCTAAATCTATCCTTCGGAGCTTGGAGTTGATGGAGTTCTGAGGTCTGGCTACATCTAATTTTAGAATGAGGTTTAACATAAAGTTTTCATCTGTTTTTGAAATTTGCCCAAAATTTCTCAGTGTTGTTCAGTGTCAATATTCAGGCTTAGAAACACCTCTAATTAGAATCATCTGATACAGGATTTTTTTTTGCAGTAAAGTACTATTCACACTCTGAATTTGAACCAAGCAGTTGTTGAACTGAATAATGCTGGTCTTTGAAGAGAACATGGATTGGATTCAATGTTTGTAGATTAAGTATTCCCTAATTTTAAAGGATTCANAAAAAAAAAAAGAATTTCACTCTTAGAAATATCCTAATGCCTTGCTTAATCTGGTCACAAAGAGGAAAGGCACGCTCACTGGGCCCTTGTGCAGAAGCTAGAAGGCATTTCCTTAGATGAGAGAGACTTAAAGAAATCTGTTCATTCTTTTGTGCTCTCTCTGGCATGTGTGTGTTTGTAGTTATAAAACACAAGTGCTACACATGAGAGATAGCATGAACCCAATAAAACACTTAAACCAGCACCATAGTTATCCAAGATACATTATTTTTGTTATTTTATTTGGCAGATGGTCGTATTTAGAAGGATGCTCTTTTTAGCTGTTGTTAGATTCAAGAGAAGATGCAATGCCCTTGAAAAAAGGAGCACCCCATGCTCATTTTTATGTGTTTCTGTGCATCTGAATACCATTTCTTCTCTATGATTCTGTCTTGTCAGGACTGGTTTTGCATGTATCAGCTGTTAGTAGCCCTGGACTGGATCTTAGCTGTTGACTGTGATTTTTTTTTTTTAATCATTTTCAAGTGCAAAAGCTTAGCGAAGCCTGCCTGTGTTGATTCCTGTGTCACTGCTGCCATCTTCTGGGAAGTTTTTTATATTGCTGAGTGGGCTTTTTTTTTAATGTAGATGAATTCCAGCAATCAGGAGATGAACAAAATACGTGCTTCTTGCACATGGTTACAGGAACACAGTCAGAATGGCGTAGAATAAAAGTTCGTATGTGGGGTGCCTTGGTTATGTTAGGGATATTTAAAAAAACATTAATGGAAGTGAGCGACCTGATTTCTATTGCGATTCAGTGTGAATTAGGCACTGGGTAATTGCTTAACTCCCATCAGCTTCCCAGCCTGTGTATTCAGTAGTTCGTTTCAAGAACCATGTCAATGAATCCATCAGATTTCCAGGTCTGTTTGCACATATAAATGTGCAGCTAGATGCTCAAATGCCCAGGGCATACATGCATAGCAGCAGTATTATCATATGGAAATAGGTTTCTCGCACTGTTTAAGGGCATATTAATTGTACTCCAAAGCTGCTAGAGCAGGAGCTAAAGCCACAGGCAGTAAAATTCATTCCTCATGACATTCCTTGTGAACTGATATATGCATTCAGCAACAAAGCATCTTTTTCAAACTTGTGAGAAGTGATATTTTAATGTAGCTTCCAACCACTTTGTTGCAAAAAATCGACTTTTGGCATCACACGTGTAAAGTGATGCATCTTCTGCAGGAAGAATATTTTCAAAAGATATGCTGTTATACTTGTTATAAAATGCTTTGTCTCACACTTTCTAAAGGCATCTCAAGGTAACTATTGTTTTTCCTTTTTGCAACCTAGTTCCTTAAAAATAATGCTTCCTTCTGTATAAAATTTTGCTTCTTATACTTCTCTGTATCCATTTTAGTGTTGACAACATATATGACAGCTTTTTTTTCTTTGGAACGTAACTCATGCTCTGACTTTATCTGCTTTAGGCTACATGCTGTATTGTTCCACGGGAGTTACAGTCTACTACTGTAAGTGGGAGAGATAGACAGTGTATGTTTTAATATATGCCTATATATATTAAGTATTTAGAGATTTAGTTCTCTTTTTCTTTTTTTTCTTTTTATCATAAGTGGAAGCTTTTGTGAGATATTCAAAATAGAGAGAATAATATCCACTAGATTACAAAAAGTTTTTTAAAAAATCACAGTTTAGATACATCTTATGTCTTTGGCTCCTTTAAAAATGTTCCTTATATTCATAAATGATTAATCCCCTTATCCCTTGCATTTAGTTTCTAATATATTCCATTAAATGATAAAGTGGCAATAATATTGATATTTTGCGATGTTCTCTCATATAAATACCATGTAGTTTATTATGGAAATAATTTGTAGAAATCTTAAGTTTACCTGCATCCACTTTGCATTTTGTTATTCATCCAGGCATAAAATTGTTCAAAATTATACACAAATAGATGTGGATAGGTGTCTGTACTAAAGTTACTTAAATGGGAACAGAATTAAGCCAATAGTTTTTTCTCTCCAGGTGTGCCAGCAAGGACCTAACACTGAATTAAATTGCTTTGTCATGTCTGTACTAAGCAGTGAAGTAAGGGATCTCTGTAGTTCTACATCCCCAAGCTAGCTCCAAGCAGCGCTAAAGCGTCTACCCAGCATAATACAGCATCATGCAGAGACAGTAGTCCAGGTCCCAAATGCGCGATAGCTGCGTTAGCTACCGATTACTGACATGGCTGTAAGACTTCCAGCAGGGCTACCTTAAAGCTTCTCAGCAGTGTAAGCTGCAAGTAAAATTCAGTTTTGCCACCTGAAGAAGAAGGAAAGGGGCCAGACTACTGCTGCGTAGAAATAAGAAGGCAGAGGAGAAGCGGGTACGTAGAAATTAAGAGCGGAGGGAGATGCCTGGCTGTGACAGCTGGTCCTGAAGGAGGGGTCAGAGTCCGTGGCAGCAGCTATTTCTGGGGTTAGGAAGAGCTCCTCGAAGTAGCGATGTTTAACATCTGAGGACTTGTCATAGTCCCTGTAGCATGACAAGCTAGAAGTCTTGCTCTCTCTGCTTGCTGTCCGCAGCTCTGGCACAGGTGAGGTGAGTCAGAGGGACATGAATGTCTTGCTGCATTTAGCAGGCTGCTGCTGTAGGCAGCTGCCTACTTTGCTTAAACTTGTTTGGCTTCCTTTTCCAGAGGTAGCTCAGTTGGCATCAATCTGGGCATCTCATCCCAGTGCTCCAGGGCACAGGATTGTTCTGCTCCCAGTAAAAGATGTACAGCTCTGCCAGGGCTAGATATGCCTATTCAGGTGACCAAAACCATGGTCCACTTTGACATTTTTGCAGTGTTTGAACTCATTTTTGCACGGGTAGTCAGCTATCTGATGGGACTCTATTATGCACACATAATAGCACAACAAATAACAGGTTTTCATACTTTCAGTATACCACATAATGTTGTTACTAACTCTGCTTTATAGACTTTTCATTCTTATTTTCTGGGATGGGCTAGTAAGTCTCACCTCTCCGCCGACACGCTAGGAACAAGATTCTGCAATGTGCTTGTGTGTCGGTATGGGGTAGAGGAATCTGGACGGAACATTATCCCTTCTCCCACAGGGGCCTGAAGTCATTTCATCTGAGAGAAGCACCTGGGTTCCTCCCAGCGTCTTCCTTCTGTTCTATCCCTTGCAGCACTTGGACCACAAGGCAATTCTGAAGGGGTGAAAAGAAGTAGTAAGAAAGATTGCCCATCCACATAAATCAGCAAACAGGAGATTTGGGGAGGTCTAGGACAGGTTCTCTGAGCTTCTGCTTTCCATTTTACCAACCCATCTTTTAGGTTAATGCCGCTTGATGCAAGGGAAGCTCCAGGACTGGTTGTCAGCAGACACAAACTCTAGCACTCTCACTGAAGAACCTTGGGATGTACATGTCGTCATCAAAATCTTAGGGAATGAACCCGTGGGTTGTTTTGTAGAAGTCAGCAGGGAGACTTTCACTTTTGGATTCAAAAGAAAAACATTGAAATCTCTAAGACATTTTGATGCAGTCCTACATTTAAAGCTTTTAAAGTTTATAGAAAATTGCCTCTTATAGCGTTGATGGCAAATTGCCCTTAGATAGCAAAAGCTGCACAGAGCCTGCAGCTATATTTTTGACAGATTGTCATGCTCTTCACAAAAGTTTGATTCTAGATGAAATATGCATATTAAATATGTGTACTTTATTATAAGGAAAAAGACCAAAATGTCTCTGCAAGTGCTACCATGCTTTGCAATTACATCTGCTAAAACCGGTGTCATTAAAAACAGATACTTTTTCTATTGTGGCATTTATTTCATTGTAGAATTTGCAGGTTTTTCTATAACTGACAACTGGCAAAGCCACCAACCCTAAGTAAACATAGCTACTGCAGATGCTAAACATTCTGCTTTTAAAGGTTCTTGCTCTAAGCACAAGAAATACCAAAAGACAGGGCATGTGGGTGACAGTCTCACACTTCCTTCGGTATATAACAAAGTGCCAGAGGCAAAGTCAGTTGAATACCCAAGATGTGTCGTTCACAGCAGTAGCATGATAAAGACTGTGACATTTGGGGGGAGGGTGAGGGGTGTGTTTAATCGACTTTGGATGGAAATAAGCAACAAAGTACACAGTTTCAAAGTAAAAAATGCTTAGTCTGTGTTTATGGAGGTTTGATGTCTGTCCAAGAACTGGACTGCTCTCTTACTTAAAAGATATACTATATGGTAAAACCTTTTCCAGTGAAATTTGGGGTCTGGGGGCTTTTCTTAATAAATAAATAAATAAATAATCTGTAGGTAAGTATCACTCACTATAACAGTATAATAATATTTGGAAAGTTCAATCGGAAGCTACATTTTTCTAAACAGAAACACTATAGAGAGAAGACAGGGTATTATGGGTAGAGCTGTTCTACATATCACTCTCTGATAGCTTTGATTTCCCTTAAAGCATGCTCATATTTTCACTATAAATCCTTGCTTCAATCAGCAGCCTATAGTTTGACTACAAAAGCTCATTTAGATTGAAACTTGGTGCCTTATAATATTTTACATTTTCACAGGGGTTTTTTGACCAGGTGATCATGTTGTCAAGTGAAAAGAAGGCATTCTTTGCCTTTCCAGTGTTTTATTTTTCTTATTATTTAATAAAACAATCTACAGGTAAAAAAAATCTAGTTGAAAAATCCTGCTAGTCTGATAAAAAAAACAAACAACTATACATTTGCTGTATACAATATAAACATTTGCTGGTTAGTACCCCTAGGAGTTTCTGTGTGATTGGTGACTACTTATTTGGACTCCCCCATCACATTTCCATTTACAAAAAAAAAAAAAAAAAAAAAAAAAAAAAAAAAAGCAGGGAAATACTTTACCAGTTACCTTTATAAAACTGAGTTTTGACCTTATAAAACCAGGGTGTGGTTCTTTTGAGGAACGATCTGAGGTGATTAGCGGGGAGTCCAATGTTTAAAATTTTGAAATCTTCTCCTTTATAGTGCTGCTATGTGATCTTGGACAAGTCTCTTTGGTGTGGATCCTCAATGGCATTTGGGTTTCCACATCAGCTTAATTAAGAACCTCAGATTTTAGTGATCTGTGGCCAAGGATTTCTATGAATTAGGCTCCAGTCACTAAAACAGAAATAGTAGTACCTTGCTGCTTCATGGGAGTACAGTGAAAGAGGTTCACTTACAATTCCAAAATGCTCTTGATGCTCTGGTGATCAAAGCCATGCAAGTTATCTTAGAACGCTGTATTATTTTGCTTTGATATGTAATATATAACCAAACTGGTTTTGAAAACATAAAAATAAGTCTATCTAGTTCCATACATATCTTAGATTATACTTGTTTTCCTTTGTATTCTCTTTAGAATATACTATAACCGTCTCACATTACAATAGCACTTAATGTGCATTTTCTGGCAGCTGTCCTGGGGGTGGTGAGTGAACGGCTGCACGGTCCTAGTTGCTGGCTGGGGTTGAACCATGACGCAGCTCATTAAATAGTAAAATTAATACCTGTCAACTGTGGTTTATTTCACCCTTAGCAGGAATTATGTTTATAATGTAGTACTCTCTTGGTTTGTCTTTGGACTTCATTTTAGAGGAAAGAGTGAATAGAGGCATAGAAGGTTGATTTCTTGAAGTACTTGTTTGCCCGAGAAGGCAAGCTGAAACTCGTAAGCCCTGCATTTTACATGAAAAGTGGGAAGATCTGTGGTTTTTCTTTGTTGATATAGTCATGGTTTTGAGGAACCTTTGCACCTCTTGCATACTAGTTTTGCACTACTGGCAGAAAGCTCCAGTGCTGATGGAAATGTTGATCCTGCCTTCATTCAGTAGCTTTAATTTTCATGATTCCCATCTGTAGTGATGGGTCCAGACAGCCAGCACTGAATGAGGGAAGATCAAAGAAAAAAAAAAGTAGAAGAACAGAGAAGACAAAACAATTTGGTAAGGTTGCTAGCCAATATATTCTCAATGACAACAGGTCATATCAGAACAAAATTATTTCATTCTATGATGAGATTACAAGTTTGATAAGAAAAAGTAATTGCACAAAACCAGTTTCTTTTTCTTTTTTTTTTTTTTTTTTTTGTAAGACTTCAAAGTACAGTATATTCTGGTAAAGAAATAATCACCGTAATATATCAATAAAAGGCTTTAGGGGGCTGGGTTCCAAGTGACATGGTTAGGGTGTGTGCAGTAGCATTGTCTCATCACTATGAGATGACGCAGTATGGATGCCTCACTGGGCAGTGGTCGTGTGGAGTAAGAACTGGCAGATCACAGAAAGTAGTGTTTTCTGTGAAGAATCCAGGGTATTGCTAGTGGCATTCAACAGGAACTGACAGCAAACCTGTCACAATTCAATACTTGACAGTGATCCAGAAGTAAATATAAAGACTCTGCTGATACAGCACAGCAATGTTACAAAGATTAGTCAAATATAATTATCGATAAAAACAAGACAGTCCCCAGAAAAGTGCCATGAATATGATTTGGAGCTGGGGGAGAGAGGGAGAAGGAATGGCTTAACCAGTGAGAAACTTAGGAGTTTCTCTGTTTAGGTTAAAGAAGATTCAGCGGTAACTTGATTACAGTACATAAGTACCTTCACAGGAAGAAAATATGGGATGCTGAAAGATTCTTTATTTTAGTAGAGAAATGTGAAGCAGTGGCTGGAAGCTGAAACCAGAAAGGGTCAAAGTAGACATTAGATACAATTTTTAACAGTAATTTTTAAGGGCCACTGAAATACTGTACCAGAGGTATGAGTGCATCTTTTCTCACCTGATGTTGTTAATCTGGATGGGTTTTTGGAAGATACACTTTGGCCAAACCACGTATCATACATAGTCTGTCTTCAGGCTAGCTAATAGTGATAACTGTGGGAGCGAAGATGTGGCCGTCCAGATTTCAACATGGATTGCAGAAGCCTGGTAAGAAATCTGAGAATGCGCTTGGGTTGTTAGCTCACACAGAAGTCCCTAGCAGTGCAGATTAAACCTTGGCTATGACTCCTTCACTGCACCCTTGCCTTCATTCTGCTGTGTACACACATGGGAGAAGGTAAGGGTGAAAAAGAAAAGGAATATCTGAGTTGAGGAGTAACTTTAAAATAACAGTAGGCAGCTCAAACTTGAAGCTGTGTGTAGGGATTCAAGAACAGGAGTATTGTATTGAAGTTGGAAGTAAGATAATTTTAACAGTAATATTTTATAAGCACTATAGGGAGATACTATCAGAGACCAAAGAAGAGGCATTTGCAGTAGGCAAGAGAGAGAATGAGAGCTGTGGTGCTTAATCCAGGGAAAAGCAGATCTTTGAAATGCTGTGAAAAAGGAAATGGCAAAATCTTGTTTCCAAAAAACCAACCAGCATAGCATGTAAATGACAAACTCATTTTCCATTCATCCTAAAAAAGAGCCACATTCTGCTCCTGCTTCCAAACTTAGAATGCTTAAAACACTATAAATGGCCCAGTCAGGAATAACTAAGACCAGAGTTTGGTCTGATCTTACCTGTTGTTTGAATAATCATAAAGATAGGAGGATTTTAAAAACAGGATCTGGATCCCTGTTGAGGTTTTTAATACCTCCTATTCTGAGGTCACTTGGATTCAGGATTTCTGCTTAGGGCCTACCTGATACATTTTTACAGATATTCAAAAGCCTGTAATACCACACACAGAGGTTATATTAATTTCCACTGCCTCAATCCCTTAAGTGCTTTGGGGATTTCCCTGCTAATCCTCTTTTTAATGCATAAACCTAGAGAGTAGGTGTGGGACCTTTGGGATTTATTCTTTGTGTTGGTTGTTTTCCAACCGAAGATTCTTTCAAGGGTAACAGCAGTAAGTGCTAAATACACTGAGACATAGGAAGTTTATATGCTGTTTACATTATCACAGTAATCTGCCAGTCTTTTTTTGGCAAAGGGAGGAAAAGAAAGTGTGGCTATTATTAGTAATTACACTACTTATAGTAATTTTAAACACTTACAAATATTAAATTTATGCAAAAGTGTTAAATAATGAGCAGCTTAAATCCTTTGCTTTCCAAGGGCAAAATAACTGTATTAACATTAACAAAGCTGAAAAAAAATACAAGTTAACTGACGGCATTTTTGCAGTTGCTGTGTTTTATTACTGAAACTATATTGTATTTTTCATGTCTGAATGTAAAAAATGAATAAAACTATCACAAACTGCTCTTTGTTGTAAGTGACATGCCTTTTCTTTATGATGCATGCTTTGCCATAAAAAGGGAGTGCTTAATGCATTTCTGTTGGGAGATGCCTGTTTATTCTGACAAACCGATCAGCCTCTGGGGTGTTCTTTTGCCACAGAACTGATTTTACATCTCATCCATTATCTAATAAGATGTGAAAAGAGTATCCTGTCTCACCAAAAAAAATCAGGCTTTATTTTGTTACAAGGATGTGGCAGGCGCACTCATGGACTTCAGGATATAAAATTGTTAGTGAAAGACCCAGTTATACACTCGTGCAAGTTTCCAGTACAGCAAGCCTATGGGAAAAACATCGGTAACATTAGTCCTGAGGATTTTTTTATTTTAAAGGTAAGTATAAAAAGTGGCCTTTATAATGAGAAAATGCATTTCACATCTTTAAATAATACGGCATGAGTTTATGAATGTTATTACTATAATAAATAGCAATGCCACATCAACTACATTGTGAGGCAGCCAGAATGTCTTTGGAAAATACATGCCCTGGGGACTTTTTTTCTTCTTCAGTAATTCCCCCTTTTCCAATGTTTATGAAAAGCTTGCACTTGCACTTGCACTTGCATGGGAAAAGTGAGAGAGACTGGAGGGAGGAAAGCAAGCCAAGGCATTGTGTGATAAGGTACTAATAAAGCAGGTGTATACAAAACCCTTTCAGACAAGTGTTTTCAGCCAGATGTGTTCATAAGGAAACAAAGTCACAAAGGGTAGAGAGAATAGGACACACAGTAGGAAGTACAGGTAAACCTGGCCATAAACTGAATTGCAAGTCTTTGAGATACTCAGTATCCAGACAGAGAGTACCTCCCTATGTGTGTTCCAGCCGTGTTCAACAAGGCTGAAACTTTTGACCACTAATGCAGTGCAAATTGTTGTTGTATTTAAATGAAGCTCTATTACAATAATGCAGCCTCTCGTACAACATACCTTGCAAAAGTGCCTCCATTGTTAAGCTGTTTGCTAACAAGCAGAAGTGAATTAACAAATCAGTGTTAGCTGAAGTAAAATAAAACATTTGAAATCATCGACAAAATAGTGGAGAGAAGTGACAAGGAAGCAAACAAGTGATTAGGTTTGATACCTATGGAAGTTAGAACATTCACTCCACTCCTCTGCTCCAAATTTCCCTGACTTTCTGAATAACAAGATCAATCCTTTTGGACTTGCACAATGCTTCTTTTCATAAAAGTGCAGTTTTTTTAGCATGACAATGAAATATGATTTTCAGTGCTTCTTAGAAAAGTGACAATACAGCTTGAAAGAGTTCAAAGTGAAATAGCAAAAGCTGGAATTTGTGGCAGACAAATGTTCTAGTGTCATGTCCTCGTGATATGCTTTATCCATTACATGTGAATGCAGCTCCATATCTAAAAATCAAGGCGTTTTTATCAGTCTTGCTTATAATGCCAGTCAGAATAGCTTACCGCCAAGAGGTCTTTCAGAGTCTGGAGTTGCATCAAGACAGCATAGCTTTAAAACAGCATAAGAGACCCCCATTTTACATTATTGACTTTTCCCCTTGCCTGCAAGGACACAGAATTTAATGCAGCATTGATGGGTCAAAGATTTTGACACGTGTCAAGACAGATATCTTCAATTTAGAATTTAAAAAAAAGGCATCAAACTTGATATATATGAATGACTTCAGGTGGCAGAGGCAGCTCAGACTGAGGTAGGGACAATTGCTTTACTCATCTACAAAAGACATTGCTTTTGAATGAAACCTTATGTAAAGAACAGTGTAATTTAAGAAAGATGAAACCAAAACAACTGCTAGAAATGCAATAAGGGTCTAGAGGTAGTCCCTTAAAATCCATGTTAACTAACCTACCACTGTGTTTTTTCTGTGGATTTTTTACAACCATTCTATAAAATTCCATGGCATGGATATAATTTTCTAGAAAATGGTATTTCATATGACCTATATAAAGTGATCATCCTCTAGTAAAATCAGCAATAGTTTTCCGTAGAGAATGCATATGATTCAAAACTATGAATAGACTATTTCCATTAGTAAACACTATAAAGCAGAACTGCTTGTTTCAGCCAGCACCCTTCTTGTATAAACAGATTTAACTGCAGGAGAAACACACCCAGAAGTATCTAGTGTGACTTTATGTCCCTAAATGGACCATGCAGCAAAATCTCATTTTTAATAATGGCATTTATGTTACTTCACTGATGAAATGTATAATAATAACAGCAAAATTTTTGTGTTAATGATCAGAGTGTATAATAAGATGCACAATTAGGAGGATTATGGGAATTTAATGGGATGAGAAGGGCAAGAGATCATCTGCTGTATGACTCTTCATGATTGTAACCTGCTGTCTATATCCCTAATGTGTTTTTATGATTTGTGTGCTTTGGTTTGTTTTCCAGTTTGTGTTCTGCCGTGAATGTAAAGAAGAATACCATGAAGGGGAATGCAGCGCTCTCCTCAGCACGCAGGGAGCCATGGCCCAGAAGGTAGGGATCCCACAACTCATTACATCCTGATCATTATCCCTGGCCCAGCTAGAGCGACATTTGTCAAATGAGTCCTAATTATAATCCTAAGTAAAAGTAATTATGTTCATGCTGAATTACTCCAGCCGTCAGAGTTGTCGAATTGGCTTTGCGGTGGATTTCAGTCCCTTTGACTGATAGAGTAGCTGAGTTCTGTCAGGAACACACAGGGCTCTGCCATCAGTTGCTAAAGAAAAGGCCTTCCCAATTGGCTTTTGGGGTTGTCTCTATTCAGTGTGAACACTTTTGAAAGGCTTTCTGTAGTGTTGCTGCCTTTCAGCTTATTTTCAGTGCACCCGTCAGGAAATCATGTGGGTTTGGACTGAACAACAGGAGTTTTATACAGCCTATGCAGAAAATGCTGTTGATAATTTATGTTTAACTTAGAGAAATAAAAAATGGATTGCCTAGGCTGAAAGCTGTTAGATGACAATTATTCTAGGCTGCTCTATAATTTTGTAGCTTTTGTGGCTCTAGGCCTGGACAGGAAATAGTTTTTCTCCCCTGGCTCTTCTCTTTGAGATTCAAGGTTCCCTGCTCTTCATGGCAAATAAATCACATTCTTCCCAATTAAAAAAAAAAAAAAAAAAAGTCAGAAAGTGCAAAGAACAGGAGAGATAGCCCCTGAATATCTCACAGCTTGATGCCCAGGGTGCTCTCCGAGGAAGGAGAAAACTGATATTCAGATGTCTGGCATGTTTAATGCTAAGAGGAAACTCAAACCCTGAGCTCCCACACAGTCCAGGATGGCAGATGTAGGATTGTGCTGATTGCTGATTGCAGGCTGATGGGGACTTGTGGCCAGCGATCTCTCAGCAAGGCATGCCCAACTGCTGTCAGTGCCTGCAGACAGGCTCTGTCTGAGGCTGGCTTTTGGGGCCTCTCACTCTTTGAAGGTAGATACTGGGAGGGAGCTGGAGGCCTACAAGTAACCTTTGCCATGTGAGACAGCAACGGGTAGGAACTGGATTATGGATCTGGATTCAGGAACGCACAGATCAGGATCAAAGAAAGACGAACAGACAGAGTCCTCCTCAGATGTTGGCCATTGAAGGAAGAGCCCTGACCCTTTGATCCCTCAGCTTTTATACTGAGCATGAGGCAGATGGGATGGAATACCCTGTTGGTCAGTTTAGGGTTACCTGTCCTGTTCACTCCTCCCTGCAGGTGGGACCCCTCTACGCTTTTCTGCTTCTGACCCTCCAACGGGACACATAACAAAGTTATCTGGCCTTGGGTGTTATAGCAATAAGTATAAGCAAGAGCCTCTCTGCATACCATCCCTTGGCATAAATTAGAAACAATCAGGTCTTATCTCTCTGGGAGCGAACAGTGTCTGAACAACATGCTGATCATTTCAGAGAGTTCAGTTAGTTAGAAGAGACTTAGCTGCAAAGTAAAATTACTGAACAGAAAATTGGTTCTGTTTTACCTCAAACCAGGACAGCTATGACCTGTGTAGAGATTTTTCTCTTTAACCTTTCTTAGTGAAGCTCTTCTAATTTATAAAAATAATTAGCCCTCGTTGAGACAGAATAAAACAGCCTGTATCCTAGCAGTCAGTCCAGGTATCTACCTCTGGTGCCCTGGAACACGTGTACTGTATGAGAGCCAAAATGCATCTGCTTTCCCAGCCTCTAGTGATTTGTGATTCAGATGTGGTGCTTTGTGTTTAGCAGCTATCAGCAAATTTATATTCCATAAATTTGTGCAACCCCCTTTTTCAAAGCCATATATATATGCAAGGAGACTTGCAGCTTAACTACCCTCTATGAAGAATAATCTCCTTTTGTTTGCAGTAGCCTTAGAACAGTCTTCCAGCTCCCATTCATTTATGTAAAAATAAAACAACCTCAACAGAGACATCGAGAGATATCTAAAGTATCCAATAGCCTAGCAAAGTAAGGGACCAAGGCTCAGCATCTTACCTGAATAAAATAGAGCTAGAACTTGAATACATCTCAACATGAACAGTAAGCAGAATATCCATTAAGCTATTTATACCTGGAGTTTTGCCTAGAGTACTGAAAGTCATCATGGCACCTTACAAATGAGTTCAACAACATTGGCGCTGTGGAAGTTAGAGTTTGTATAATTTCCATGCTCTAGGGCAGAGATAAAGGTGTGCCAGGGAAAATCAGAATATCATAGGAAGTGCTTTATTTTAAATATTTGCATATTGCCTTAGTTTTTCCTGATGACAATGGGAGCACTTTGTCCATCTGGTCCAGTATCTCAGCACATGTATTGCACCCAATTAGATCTGTTAACTTAGGAAAGTTGATTGCTTTTGCTGTTCCCATGTAACGTGAACATTTTTGCTGTTCCTGAAAAATTTCCTGTGCTCTCAAAGAGCTGCTCCATAATAGCCAAGTGATAGTACCAGAATAACTCTTGCAGCTAGGCACATCAGTTCCCCAGTATAGACAAGACCACAGACTACCCATAATTCATTTGGACTCCAACTTAAGCTGAAGTTAGTTGACTTAGGTCAGCGTTCTTTTCATCTAAGAAACGAAGAGAGCTGCACTAATTAAACTTCTCCACAAGGTGGTGATGTGCCACTGAAGGAATGTTTTCCCTCCCTCTCTGTAACCAGGCGAGCAAACGGAGAGGTAGCTAAAACATGGCAAGCCCAGGTGCTGGTGAGATGTTGGTTTCCTCCGAACAGCATCACTACAAAACTGTCCTGCATACAACACTCCCCTACGATGCATACAAAATATTCGCGGGGCATATATGGAAAGCAGTGCACGTGGGACTGTTTTCATCTGTCTCTCACTGAGATTAATTTAAACATTTATCCACCTGTGCTTTCAGCCTTTTCGTTCCGTTTGGCCCTCCCCTGCTAGGTCCACAACCCTGTGTGTTGGAGTTAACTTGCTATTATTGTGCTGTTTGTTGAAGCAGTGAGAAAGATTGTTTTATCTTTGACCATCATCTGTTTCAAGGTAGGAGTAATACACTTCCAGGGTTGTCTTCAGCTCCTGCAGTTTGACTCCTGTCGGGACCCTTTCCGTATCATTTGCTTTAGAAACAGATCTTATTGTCACAACTCCTGTCGCTTGGATTTCAGGGTCAACCAGACACACTGCCACCAAACTGTTGCTCTCCAGAACTGGTGCAGCATACGTGGTGTCAGGAAAATACTTCCTGTAAGAAAAATGCAGGTTTTACTTTAGCCTCTAGTGGCTACAGTAGTGAAAGGACCTTCCCCTGTCTTCACATTTCTGCAAATGCCTGCACATCTCTGATGTTCCCAGTATGAGAGGAAATGCTGTGGGCAAGTTTAGGCCTAAGTCAGCATAATAGAGATGAATAAGGTGGAGCATGAGTGTGAAAGAACTGGAAGAAAAGCCAAAAGGGAGTGTTGTTGTGGAGGAATTGCATAGCCAGAGGTTAATGGCAATATAGAGAGCAGGAAGAACTGCAGTGCCACTCAAAGCAGCCCTCTTAATGGCTTGTGTGCCAGGACACTGCAAGGGCCATCTGCTCCCTGGGGAGCACACTCCATGGGTCTGCCGGGGTAGGGCCTGGCACCTCTCTGAGGACAGGGATGAGCCAAAATTGTGGAAGGAGGGCCCACAGGTGGGCTGTGGGGAGCTGGAGACTGGCCCTGCTGCAGTGCCACTTGGGCAGAGGCTGACTGCCCCAGGGGCTGACATGGGGTCCTGGGCCATGAGCAGGGGGGCAGGATTTCCAGGGGACTGGGCTAGGACAGCAAGGTCTGATGGTGCCCTCAGAGCCTGACATCAATTTGAGAAGTCTTGGAGAAGGAGATCCTTCAGATAGAGAGGTAGAGCCTCATACAGAGGCATTCAAGTGTCCATGAAAGCCAAGAGCTGACGGGAGTGACTGTGACCTGTCAGAGATATACTGAAAGCTCCAGAAAGAGGAAAAGGAAGAGTGAGGAAATGGAGTAAGTGTGGGAGATGACACGGAACAACTATGAGGGTCCGGGAAGCAGATATGGTGGCGGCAAAAGGTGCCTGTGCTTGGCCAGATGTCAGAAGGACTAAGGAGGAAGCCTGAGGTCAATAAGTGGGGAGTAGGGCTGGTGGGGCTGTGAAGGGAGGGAGGGCAGCAGGGAAGGGGGAATGGAGTCAGTTGGCAGGAGAAAGGAAGAGGGACAAAGCAGGTGCCATGCACGGTGTTTAAGACTATTTGAAAAAAGGGGTTCAAACCTTATAACAGTGGTAAGCTAGAGGGCATTGCTTGCTGCTTGGGGTAGAAGAGGCAAACTCAGCAGCAGGCATGAAGAGAGTAGCCTAGTGTTAAATACTGGTATATCATGATCGTTCAGATCTATGCATGGATATCGCATGATCCATTGGGATGGATAAAATGTTCTCTTTCTACTGAAATGTCTGGTTTTAGCCCTGATAGGATAAAAAGGTCTTAAGATGACTGAAGGGTCATCTTAAGCATTTACTGGTGTAGGGCTGATTATTTCCCATCTTAGTGTATAAGTTACATTATTTCAGGGAAAATAAAATGTATCTGTGGCAACTTCAGTGGAGAAGCTTTCTTTTAAAACCATTGCAGCCTCTTGGAGCTGTTTGAAGTTTGGGATGAGAGAAGTAATCATATTTGATGGATTAAAAGGCACAGTGTGCATGATGGAATCAATGACACAGTAAAGGTGACTCCAGCCAGATTTAGGTTTAGAAGTAACCGCATAGTCCCTGCTATGTACACCACAAAACCAAGCTCCCTGGCCCCTTTTAACCTCATCCATAGACAGTCTATGCTGATGAGGAATCTAGCCAGAAACCAGCTTCCTCTCTAAGTCCTCAGCTTAAAATTAGCCTCACAAAACCTTTCTAGACAGCTTGCTTTTTAGCAGGATAAGTAACGCACCTTCTTGCTCACTAGCAACTGGACAATAAAATGTGACCACATATTAGATTTGAACATGTACAGAGTAGCTCCCAGGACTGGTTTGGTGCTGGGCATGTTGATAAGACACCTGCAAGGTAAACTGTAATAGCAATAGGAATGATACTGATGCAAAAGTGGTGCATATGTAAATAAGTGAATAGAATGTGGGGCACGGAGACATAAATGTTTGAAAAAAATGACACAAATTGGATGAAATCGGTTATAAAAAGGTATGTTTTAGAGGTGGTTCTACAGACAAACTTTCTCCAAGATGGTTTTAGCTGCTGATTATGTTTTCCTGCCAAGCCAATGAGCATGTGATTATAAAAAGGTCACAGATTTCTAGCAAGTTCGCTTTTTCAGAGGTTGCTGTGAATTTAGTAAAGATAATAAATTAAACATCATGATAGTTTTCTATAGTACAGCTGTACACAAATCCCTCCAATAACCTACATTCAGAGCTTTGAACCTCAAAGAACATCTGATGTCTAACTCATCATCCCACAAATTCAGTCTGGCAGTCTTTGTAGGACCCAGAGGTAAATCTAGCTCATCTCATTTGAACAAACTCCACTATTAACCCTCGGCCAGCAACAGCTGTAAACCTAAGCCTAGATAAAACATCCATGGTGGCTGAAGTTTTAAAGCTTGCCCAGTGGTCTCTTCTGCTCCACACTCCAACCCAAGCAGCTTAAAAATCCTGTCAGACCATACCTAGTCTTAGTCCAAGCCATAATTCCAGCAAGTTCTAGCAAGCCTGGCCCTGCAAACCCTGAAATCCAGCAAAATCCATCACTAAACATACATCTTTAGCTGCTGTTGCAGCTAAGAATTGTTACCAATTTCTTGCACACAGGTTAGAGAATAGATTGTGTGAATTTTCCTTGGAAATCTCACTACCTACTAAAGGTGTTCATTTCAGACCAGGTTCATTGTATATGCAAAGTAAAAAATTTACTCTTAGTCTTATCAAAGTCTTAGAAAGGTATCCAAAGAACTATTTTTATTCCATTTACAATAACACTAGGACTTACAGTTCAAAGTATATATAGTTAAAATAAGAGCTATGCAAACTTTCTGGTAACACCCATTTCTCTGGTGTTATGTTTAAGGTTCCACTGCCTCTCTGGGTCCTAGGCTCAATGGCTTCAGTCTGGGATGAGCTGGCATTAGTGAGTCGTTTACCAGGAGGAACATGATGTCAGTATTAATGGGGTTTTTTTCCTTCCCACTGTATGGTCTGCTTAGAGTCACATGTTGGTTGACAAACTCTTTTCACTGGTCTGCAAGTTGACACTGGATCTAAATTTACTATCTATGGTGTGTTTTACCTAAGTCAGTTATGTCTTTGTTCTCCCTAAGACTTTTTACACAGCTCTCAAGGCTGCATTTGGGTAACTGACCACTGGAGAGTTGTTCATAGCACTGGGGCCTCCCGTATCATCCTCTGCCGGTGCTTTCAAGGCCTCTGTGATCATCTCACGCCTTTACTCCTCTGCGTGGCATTTTATTGTAGGGTCAGAGACAGTTCATTCTGCCCATAATACCTACAGTTGTCATTGCTGTCTGTTACTTGCAAAAATACGTGTAATATTGGTAAACCACGCGATTATACAAAATTATACAAAAGCAAAAGCAAAATAGGTAATAGTCGCCTGGTCATTAGATAATTGCTGTCACTTGCTAACCCAAATCTCTAGGCAGGCCAGAGAAAGCCTGATGGGTCCTGAGGCCTGTGGTGCTGGCTTGGCACAAAGGCTGTGGCCTTTTACATGAAATAGCAATAGCATTTTTACTGAGACACAAAGCTACATGTTCTAAACCTTCACCTGTCATCTGTTTCGGTGTAAATTTATAGCCAGTGCTGTAAAACTTAACTTCAACTGCACTCCAAGCCTGTGGGATGCTGCCTGTCCCAGCTGTAGCCCTAAGCTCATGGCCTCAGTCACCCAAATCCCAAAGCCTATCCCCAAACCTACCACCTTCAAATCAAACCTTAGCTGTTTGTTATTTGGGACCCAGTCCTCACTGTACTCAGGTAGCTAATGCAGCATGCAGATAATACCTTTGCTTTTCTGCCACTGGCAGTATAAAACTTATCCAGAAGCCCTGTCAGCTCGGGAACCCATCAAACCAAACCAAAACTAGTCCAAGTGTCTCAGCTGAGTCAGTGCAAACCTCAGAAGTGTCATTTTTGCCAGACCTGATCCTGTACATCAGTACATGCCACCTGGGCTCTGACTCTAACCCTAACCGTAGTTTCAGGGCTCAGACCTAACTCGGGCACGAGCTCTCAGGCAAATGATCAGCTCTGAAGCAGACCCATTTGGTCACTTCCCAGAAATGCTTTTTGCTGCACAGATGCAGCATAAAATCACATTCATGTGCGCACACACATCCAGGAAAGCCAGTCACATCACCTGGCACCCTGCTGAAGACTTTTGTAATATAGTTCCTGGAAAAGCTCCCAGCTCACCTGGGCTGCAGGTGAGCCTCCAGCCCATCTTCTCCTCCCATTGCCTTGTATATGCAGGTCTCGAAGTTACCAGTAGGTGGTATAAAATATACAGACATTGCTTGCCAGGCTTCCCTTTCCATCCACTGAACATCTGTCTAATCTTTTATGCCTGTAGATCCATCCCCAAGCAAGCATGTAGGGTTGTAAAGCCTGGGCTCTGTGTAGGTGGCGGTTTGCTATAATTATGCAGCAGAACATACTGGCCCACTGTGAGCACAAAATACTTCAGAATTTGATTTTAATGTGGAATTCCCCGATAAAGGTGCTTTCAAAATATCCTTAGCTGAATTATTTTAATGCTAAGATGTGAAATATTTAGCTAATGCTTCATGAAAATCAGGCTTGATGTGATGTATTTCTTAAAATATTGCTGTGGAATTGAAAAACTATGCAATGTGCATATTAAATTGTAACAGGAAGACATGATGCTGACAATATTATGGAATTGCATATGTCTCCAGACTTACTGTATGAAGGAAACAGCAAGCTCCTTTCTTGCTTGGACCTTCAGTGAAGGGTGAGCTGTTATGGAGAATATATATATTATTTTATATATATAGTTATATATATATATCAGTTATATGACCTTCTGAATCAGTTCTTAGTTATCGGTGGTTTGTGTTTATGGTCTAAATATGGCAAATATCACTTTCAGAATTGTTCCTTCACTATTTCAGCAAACTTTCCTTACTGTTTTTAGAAAAGTGGAAAACAGAAGGTGAGGTATTTGAAATGGTGTACTACAAGCAAGAGTTAAAAAGAGAAACACACAGCATTCCTATGGAAACTTCTTTCTCTACTCAAAAGAGGGGGCAAAGTAATCAAAATGATAAATATTAAATTCTGACCCCAAAAAAACATGAATTGTTTCATAGAATCATAGAATTATTTCACTGCATTTTAGTGAAAGAAAAAGCTACTGAAGAGGTTCATCATAAATAACATCTTTCAATGAGTCTTGAGTCACAAAATGAAATGTGGAACATCTATTAATAGACCATTGATTTTTTTTTATTAGATAAATTTAAAAAGTTAAATAAAAAACAGCTACAAAAAAAAAAAAGGCACACCTAGCTTGATTTCCAAAGTATCTTAAACAATTGGAAAAGAAACTGAGGTTCAGGTATTTAGTAGCTGTTATGTTCACAATGTGAAGCACAGAACATTTCAACCCACAGATGCCTAATTAAAGGAGCAAGAAAAATAAGTATAAACAGGAAATGTCCTGTAAAATTAATCTCTATGTTATAAATAAAGATGCACCAGAAGAAATCTGAGAATAGGTCTTAACTTTCTGTCTAATGAGAAATAGATGTGAACTACAGAGGGCAAATTTTAGCTTTCCTGTTTTGGGCAGGATGCTTTTGTTTATGAGGTTAAGCTGACAAGTCATTTGCAGCTGTGTTGCCGCTTACAGGAGAAGGCATGTTCTTTATTCTACTCGTGGAAAACAGTTATACAAGAATGACCTGTATTAGATTAGATTTTCTGCTTTAGAGCAGCGTAAATTCAATATTCACCAGCTACCTGAATTTAATTCATGCTCATATGACTGGCCCCAACGTGCAGGGTGAGAACCTTAATGTGCAGTGTCACCAAACTAGAGTGCTCTGATTTTATTTAGTGAATGTCCTTTCATCTTCTATCAGACACAATACCCTGTATATATCACTTTGATTTTAAATAGTTGCTGTCATCACAAAGTAGCTCTTTTTTTACAGCAGAATTCCCTAGGCACACCAGACAAATTGGCTCACACAAAGTTGCTTCATGTGAATTTAACTGGATCACTGTGGTACGGACACTTCTATTTTTCCTGTACATGAAACAGATTCCCACTGATGGATATCTTTCCTCTTTCTTATCTATAACCATATTTTCGTGTTTTGATTAGCCCAACAATGCATTTGTTTCCAAAGCCCCTCTAGCCTGTCTAGTGCCCTAGATGTCTGCTATTTTTTCCCCCACAACTGAAGTAAGACACCACTAAACATGACCGGAGGTTAATTCATGTGAACATGTTCATAAAACAGCCCAGTAGAAGCTGCGAAAACAAAAGAAATTTAAGTTGGATTCTCACCATCCCTTGTAGATCAGGCTTCAACATATGAGGCTGCTTTTGCTTAGAGCTCTAGCCCAAAATAATTAGTGGGCTGTGTTAATCTAAATGTTATGGTGGGTTGAACATTGCTTTGTGTACAATGAATTATTCTTTGTCTTCTTTCAAATGCTTTCAAATATCCACAGTTGTTCTCACATTCATGCTAGAAAATGAGTAATAGTTTCTGTTTTGAGACATCTAAGCCTTTTTAAAATGCTGTATTTCACATAAAGACATAATTTTACATGTTCCTTTTTTTTTTCAAATCTCATTTTTCCAAGGAAAATTAAATTAAAACCAAGCATTTGTGTTCAAAAGGAAAAGTATTTCTGATTTAAAGGAAGCTGCATTAGGATTCTTTTTTTAAAGTTACACATGACAATCCTTTTTGCTTATCAGAAAGGAATTAAGCACCAAGAGCAAACAAGCAGAAGTCTAGAAGTTACAATCACTACAGCTAAGCATAATGCAAATGTTAACAGCTTCACATTCTATTCTGAATCAAGGGTCTTCAGTTTTCAGATGTTGTCTATGCTAGGCAAAACGAGCAGGATCATAAAAGAAGTGTGCTTGCAGAAAACAGTATATAAAGTGGTAGGTGACAGAATTTAATATTATATATCTAATACTTCCAGTATTATGAAAAAGTTTTGCCATAAATGTTTTTAATCTGGGTGGTACTGCTTAGTTGCTGACTGTGAACACATACTTCGATTACTTTATGTAGTTCTACTGACAAGTCGCTGTGTGCCCTATTACCTGAATGAGATGCCACTTTAGAAATGACATAGTATTTCTATTTCAAGATGCTTTCTGTCTCTGTAGGACTTTTCCAGTACTGCCTGATATTGATTAACTGCATAAAAACCTTTCCGTGTACATGTTCTTGTATTGTGGTATGGTGCTCCGCAGTCTCTGTGGTCTCTTTATCCCTGTTAGTTTTTCCAAAGGACTCAGCATAGAAACAGAATACAAGTAAATCTACGTCCTTCATTGTGACCCAGAGATAACAAGACAGATGTTTTCCCCTTTCTCTCTAAGGGAATATTGCAGAGGGGATGTTGAAAAATGCTTGCAACAGCTCTTACTGTAGCTTCCTGTTATTTATGGATATTCGTTCTTGGTCATGATGTGCAGCACAGTTGAGAATCAGAAAAATTATTCATAAAGTGGCATGGATCGAATCTAGTAGCTTTTTACTAGTGCTGGGACAAATATTTTGTAATAATTGGGGAATTAGAGCATATTGTCTGGGGTCAGCATCGCAAGTGATCAGAGTCTCCTGTCCTCAGCGAACTGACATGTGATGCACACCTGGAGCATCTCTGAATTTCCTATCCAACACCAGGCAGGCCAAACAAAGTGAGAGCCACCTCTGCTTGATAGACCTGCTCTATTACCTAGGCCATTGCCAAGGAGATTAGGTTTGCTAGCTTAGGATGAAAGAAGATGATTTAAATAGACACTGGTAATAGAGAACTGCCATATACCTTTCCTTTATTGTTTGAGGAAAAAATGCAGATAAATATATGTGTGCTTGCAGTCATTGTATGTGGAACACTAAATAAGGCACATGAACACTGGAGGCTCATAGATCATTATGGTATGATTTCTTTACTGAATTGGATGGACTCCATCATTGTGCCATTTCTCTGCATTTGCTTCCTGCTACAGGAAGGTCTTAACTTAGCATTCAGCAAGACTGGGCATAGGAGGGATGTTTCAGGTCTAAAGGGCTGAAAATATCATGCTGCTGCACCTATTTCATGCTAGAATTTTTGCAATGGAAAATATTAATATAATAATTCTATTAATAATGCTGTTTTCAGCAATTAGTTCTTTCTCAGTGAATTGCGCATGTATGGTTTGAAGTTGTTTATTTTAGTTTTTCCTAAACTCTCCCAAGTTTTTATTTGTTTCCAGAACTAAGATCAAATATCTTTATACAAATCAAATTAGCAATTTGGCACGTTAAATTTTGCCTTGGTGTCATTAGAATAATAGAATCATAGAATTGTTGAAGTTGGAAGGGACCTTTAAGATCATCAGGTCCAACCATTAGGACACAACAAAGACATGAAGATGGGGAAAAAGTATGTTTCCAAGTACTGAACCACACAGTTTGGATTTGGACCATTTGGGAAAAACAGAGCCACTGTGAAGCTCTTCTTGCTTGACTACAAAAATTAAAAATACATCCGGTCTTCTCATGTAGCTAATATTCTAAAAAGAATAGCAATGTTTTGTCACTGCTATAGCAATATTCATCTTGAATCATCTGTATGCAAGTAATTAATTCCCATTACAATGAGAATTACAATTAATATCATTTTCCTTCTGGCACTAGGCAAACTGAGGCCCAGGTCTAGCGTTCCCCACTCTCCCCATTTTGTGTTCAGGCCTCTCTGAGTTAGCTCAGATTGCTTGCTAAAGTCATCCTTCCTTAAAGATCAAGGTGTTGCAAGATCAATACCAGATTATGTTCTTTGCTATTAGCCTGAACAGCTTTTTCTATTTCCCAGAACTTACTAATGTGCTGTTGTATAGAGGTCATCCCTCTGCCAAATTGCTGAATAATCCAGCAGGGTGCAGGGCCGAGTTCCCTTTCCAGAAGCAGAGAGCCAAAAGTAAAAGTCACTTCTAGGATACAGCCGAGAAGACTTTGTTCACTTTCATCAGCTCTACATGAAAAATATTAGCAAATTGGAGAATATTAAGTGAGGAGAAACAAAAGGATTAAAGGGCTGAGGAGATTCTTGTAGGTAGTAGAATAAAACAAATAATGCCATAAACACATTTTTGAGGTTTTCTGATTTTAAAAAAAATGAGTTTTTTTTTAAGACGCATGTTGCAATGGCCAACAGATAAGCTGGAAACAAGTTTCAGCAGATGTTACTCTTTGTTATTCCATTTTAACTCAGGTGACTTCAGCCAAGAAATGAAATCTAGGTCTTACTCACTGACACTGCAACAACTCACAGGTTTTATCAGTAGTAGCTGAGAAAAGTTATGATTATGTTGCATGTTTAAAAGTTGGGCCAATGTCCTTTTCCTATCTTATTAGAAATACATACATTAAAAAAAAATCCATGTAAATAAATATTAAAAGTCTATCCACATAACAGCCTACAAGTATTTAGAAGGTATACACAAAGAAGTTATGGGAATTCTTACAAATTATATAATTTCATTTAAGCTCATAATTTTCCCACATGCTTGAAAAACCCCATATTACGAATGGAGAGAGCAGAACTTCAAGGCTGGAACCTACATTCATTGTTTATGGCTACTATTCACATAGCTGCCAACCTCATGTGATAGAAATGACCCAAAGCACTGCCATCCCTTTTGTCCTTGTATTATCATTTTAGGTAGGCAATTGCCAAGTAGGACACTTGTGTAAATTATGTAATTTTGTCCCAGTCATAAATAGGACAAACACAGAAGTCCCTTTTAAAACACTCTTCATGATGACTTTTTCCATCTGTGTCGTTCTGTCTGGGGAGCTACTTGCTTTCATTGTTCATTGGGTGTTTTTTTTACTTTTTTTACTTTTTCTCCAGAATTTTTGCGTTTCTTCTTTGTGCCCCTTCAGGTCTCTTACATTTATATAGATATATGATTGAATGAAATCTAGACCTTTGAAACAAAGGAGTATGCTTTATTATGAAAACAGTTTCATTCCAGGGACCCCGCCATTCTGCATTATAAAGTGTTGCATTGCCTTAGTGGTTTTTTAAAGGACTTTAACCCCTGAAGCAGAATCAAACCTACTATTAGAAACAGTGCGGTGAGCAGGACCAGGGAAGCAATCATCCTCCTGTACTCAGCACCAGTGAGGCCACACTAAAGTACTGTGTTCACTTTTGGACCGCTTACTATAGGACAGACACTGAGGTACTGGAGAGTGTCCAGAAAAGGGCAACAAAGCTGGTGAGGTGTCTAGACGACAAGTCTTATGAGGAGCGGCAGAGGGATCTGGGGTTGTTTAGCCTGGAGGAAAGGAGGCTCAGGGGAGGCCTTATCGCTCTCTACAGCTACCTGAAAGGAGGCTGTAGTGAGGTGAGGGTCCGTCTCTTCTCCCAAGTTACAGACAATGGGAAAAGAGGAGATGGCCTCAAGTTGTGCCAGGAGACATTTAGATTGGATATTAGAAGAAGTTTCTTGACTGAAAGGGTTGTCAAGCAATGGAACAGGCTGCCCAGGGAAGTGGTTAAGTCACCATCCCTGGAGGTATTTAAAAGATGTATAGATGTGGTGCTGAGCAACATGGTTAAGCGGTAACTTGGCAGTGTTAGGATAATGGTTGGACTTGATGATCTTAAAGGTCTCTTACAACCAAAATGATACTATTCTATGATTCTAACATGTCACGTCTCAGCCATGTTCATTTGACTTCTGCTTCGCCTTGCCTTTTGCTTTACCTGTCTTTGTGCATTTGCAGCACAGCTGGATGCCCCCTGTGTCTTTCTGCCAGGGCTTTGCCTGCCAGTCAGGGCCGGGAGCAGCGGGGAGGACACAGCCTGAGCTGCAGCTGGATATTGGAAGAACACCCAGGATGGCAGACTCTTCAGCTGCTGCAGCTGCCCCGCCATCCCACAGCCCGAGATCTAACCCAATACACATGTTGTGCACACTGGGAGAAAATAAGTTTTCATTTTGAAGCAGAAATTGTGCGTCTCTCACAAAGTCCAGCCTACCTGGCCTTGCAGTCATTTCTGTCTGTTTCTTGTGGACAAATAGTTACCACTTCAGTGTAGACATCATGTCCCGGTGCAGCCTTTCAGTATTGTGCCCACAGGTGGTTTTTCTCTCTCTTTGCAGGGCTACGTAGTTGATGAACATGCAGCCATGCAAGCTCGATGGGAAGAGGCATCTAGAGAAACAATCAAGAAGACAACCAAGCCATGTCCCAGCTGCAATATTCCAGTAGAAAAAAATGGTAAATTTACTATTTATCGCATACTTAACTGTCTTTTAACATTCATTTTACAATATAAATGTATGGATGTGCATGTGTACACTTATTCCAAGAGAGGGAGAGCACACAGAGCTTGAATCTTCCCTCTGTCACTTTATCTAAATTATCTTGAAATTACTAACTCTAAATTACCTTGTTCTAAAGTCACTAATTAAGCATCACGAAATGCCGGGCGATTTTATAGACAGGACAAATGAGGCACAGAGAGACACTGGATGTAGCATTCATATGACTGAATGTTCAGCTAGTTGTCTAGATTTTCCATTGTCACTGGAAAAAACAGACATTTGTACGGCAAAACTCAACTCATGATGGAACAGAACATGTGTCTAATGTAGGCCAGAAGAACTGTACCTAAAAGTGGGGTGTGGAAAATCAGTCCTGCTGTAGATTTCTACACCATATATAGCTGAATTTAGATGAGATTGATCTCAACCCAGTGACTTGCCCAGAGCAGAAGAGCAAGTCAGAGGAAGAAACATCAATGCTTACCATGGAGGAAGAAAAGTAATCTACTGGCACTGGGGTGGTTAAGATGGGGAACAGAAACAGTAAATAGGCTATACCCTATAGGTACCCTGTAGGTTCATGCTGTTCCAAGGTTTAATTGTATTTATGTTAATCAACTAAAATATATTAAAATGATTGCCAAACTATTATACAAATATTAAGTCTAGAGGATGCTTCTCAGTTTTGTGGCATCACTTATTCCCATGGGACTCTGAAAACACCAAATAAGACACTGTAAACTGCAAGGAGAGAACAATTCAAGCAGTGATACCACAGAAATATGACTGAGGAAGAAATAGGACAAAATCCTGAAATCTGGGGTTTGATGAAAGAAAAGAAGGCAGTTGGCAGATGGAAAGTAGGAGATTTCTTCAAGCACAAGACGCAGAAGGAAAGAAAGCATGAATTCAAGAGTGGGAAGGTGAGACAAGATTTGGAAAAGTGTAGAAAGCAAGGTGGGCAGCAGGAGAGACATAACAGAGGGGTAGGTCAAAAAAAAAAATTAGTTACAGACTTGTAAAACAGGCTGGAAACCAGAAGTTTGAACTGGATTAGAAATAGACAAAGAATAATCATGATTATTCATACTTAACAGTTTGCGCATAGCCAAATTAAAAAAAACCCTGCTGGTCAGGCTTGAAGCAGTGCTAGGACCTTTACTTTCTCTTAGACTCTGCTACAGAATCTTTACTGTTAAATTACAGGCAGTTGTCACTTGTCACAAACAGGATATCCCTATATGACACCATTTACACAACTCCCACTCATGTTTAGGGAAGTTGCTTGTAAAAATCCCCAATGTATCAAAAAGGAAATAAAGGCCATTATACTTTTTATCTTTGAAAGAAGATATTTACTGAAAATGGATAATAAGCAGGAAAAGACTTTTCCTTGCTTATAGGAAAAACCTTTCCATGCTTATAGCATGTTCTGACCCATGTCAGAACAGTGACTCGTAATGCAAAATGCCAAAGCCACGGCAGGAGGCTAGAAATGTTTCGACACACTGGAATTGGCTGATTGTGCTGCCATTCAGAGGGACCTCGACACGCTGGGAAGTGGGCTGAGAGAAACCTCATGAAGTTCAACAAAGGGAAACGCACCAGTACAGGATGGGGGCCAGCCTGATGGAAAGGACCTGAATGTCCTGCTGCACTACAAGTTGGATATGAGCTAGCAACATGCCCTTGCAGCAAAGGTGGTAAACAGCATCCTGGGCTGCATTAGGAAAAGAATTACCAGGAGGTCGAGGGAGAAAATGCATCCCTTCTGCTCAGAACTGGTGAGACACATCTAGAGTGGTGGGTCCAGTTCTGGGCTTCCCTGTAAAAGAGGGAAATGGATTGCAGCGGGTCCAATGGAGGGCCACAAAGATGATAAATGGACTGCATAAATAAATACCTGATGGGGGGAGCAAAGAAGACAGAGCCAAACTCTTTCCAGTGGTGCCCACTGAAGGGTAAGAAGGCAATGGGCACAAACTGAAACACAGGAAACCCTGTTTAAACATAAGGAAATATTTTTTACCATGTGGGTGTTGAAGACTGGAACAGGTTGCCCAGAAAGAGCCTCCATTCTAGGATACATTCAAAACCCAACTGGACGCAACCCTGAGCACCCTACTGCTTTGAGCAGGGGAGTTTGGACTGGATGATCTCCAAAGGTACCTTCCCACCTCAGTGATTCTGTGATTCTGTGAATTAACACATGAAGCTTAGAAAATGCAGTGCTTGCTTTCTTCTGTGGTCATGGGTACTGCATGTGCCAGCTTCTAGGCTGACATTTGTAAACTAAAAGGAGCACTTCACTTCTGCCTAAGTACAGCTGGTGTCAAGAGGCTGACGACTGTACACTGAAGTCTGCCAACAGTCCTCATTTGGGAGGAGTACACTGACTCCACACGAGAGAATAATTCTGTCTTCCCTGCCCAAATGCTTCTGTGAACACTGTCTTTTACAAGGGACAGTGACAATGCCGTAACTTTTCTGTAATAGCCTATATTTCTCTATGTCAATAACTTTTCTATAATAGCCTGTATAGCTATAGGCATTGTAGAATACTTCTGTATGCCAATAACTTTTCTGTCATAGCTGAAGTGAAAGAGCAAAACAATTTCCCACAGCTCAATTCCCAGTCTGAGCGAGTTTAAACACACATCCACATCTCTCAGAGGACTGCTGTACTCACAAAGCTGTAGGCCACATTGCCTGAGGCACTCTCCACCCTGACTGCTGCTGTCAGCTGCCGTGTAGCAGAGGATAACATGATTTATGTAGCTTAGCAGGTAGAGCACATGTTTGACAGAGGGTGCCTATTGGGGTTTGGGTCCTGCGCCAGGACTGATGTGCGTTTTACCCAGTGATGGCTTAATACAAATCATTAGAGAGGATTGGATCTAAACCTTAAGTATAACATGGAGGCTGGCTATTGGTACGCTTACATTTAAATAGGATAAAAATGTCTGGCAAACTGCATCTCTTACACAAAGACATAAACTGACAAATAGCCATCACAGCTAGTTTTCTCTCTCTGTCAGATGAAGCAGACAGGCCTATTTTAACGAACCAGTTCTTGTGTCTCCTGCTGTTTTTACCTTCTGAGAATCATTCTGGAGTGGCATTTATAAAAAAGGTAATGTAAGGGTAGCAGGTCGTACAGTAGGGAACACACACTCCCTGTACCACCTATCACCATCTGGAGTCAACCAAGATGACATTTCAGCATTTCTTCATACTGAATGCTTTTCTTTCAGTTTGAATTATACAACAGATCTCTTTGTGTGGTAAGCAACATAATTTCCATTTGAAGTGTATTTCTGTAATGACCTTTGACAATGTTAATGTTTTATATATTACAAAATAAACAATTGATCAAGGTTGTGAGCAGAGAGATTAAAGCTGCTCTCACAGTATGGGCAAGTAAGAAACCCAACACACAGGAAACACTGATGCGATCAAAAGACTGCTTCAGATACTAAGAAGGTCAAATCAACTTAAATTACTAATGTCATTTTGATATAACCAGCAGTCAGCCACCAAAGGCTGTATCTCCTGATTTATTCTCTTTGCAAATCTCAGTTGTTGAATCCAAATTCAAAAAAAAAGAATTTAATTTTGTTCATCGTCTGGCTCATAGCTGGACTAGGGTAGAGTATCCTTGAGCAGACACCTCCATGACTGCTTCGAGAGGCCACAGACTGTCCTCTCTTTTTCCTATCCCCAGCACAGTCTCTTTTTTCTAATTTCCTCCTACTCCTGCAGTCCCTCAAGCGAGACCAGCACATTACACTGCAATAAGAGAGGGAGTAGCAGGTTTTGGAAAGCCCAGGAAAAATATTCTTCAGGTTTGTACTTCTCTTTTAGTAAGTATTCTATTTGGTTAGTAAATAAGTGCCTAAGAAAGGTGATTTTAACACTGTTAACTGTTGATTAACATCTCTAAGTGGTTACCAAGTACCAAACCCATTCTGTTGATGTTTTGCAGGTGGCTGCATGCACATGAAATGTCCTCGCCCTCAGTGCAGATTTGAGTGGTGCTGGAACTGTGGCCTGGAGTGGAACAGAACCTGCATGGGAGATCACTGGTTTGACTAGTGGGCTGAGCCCAGCCCGTGTTGCTGCTAAAGCTTGTTTCCATCCAGGTCAAATTCTGAACTCCTTGCTTAAACAAAACTCCCAGTGGTTTCAGGGACACGGAGTTCAGAAGTTGGCCCAGTTTGTTGGGTTTTGCTTTCTTGCATATGCAATCATACCAAAATCATATTGAAGTTATGCCAAGGGGTTTAAATCCACTAAGTAAAAGGAATAATTGTTGTAATGGACAGATGTGCTCATTGTGGTACAAAGAGGGGTAAATTTCACCTTTCTGAACTTGTCCAGTCTGTCAGCATGGAGAGCAGACAGGGTTATCATGAGGAACTTCAACATTTATAGTCAGGAATCCATAACTCTTGCAAAAGAAAGCAGCTTGCATATATGTGCGTGAGTGCGGGAGTGTCAAGGGGGTGGAGGATGTTCCCTGCATCAGCTGTTTTTTCTTTGACCACTCCTTTGCTCATTCAGCACAGTTTTTGATTTTGAGGCAGTATTTCTTAACAGCTTTTTTGGCAGAGGGGAGACTGTGGCTCTTCAGTGTTTTCTCAGGGTTCCTTCCTAACAGGCTTTCTGTGGGGGTCTTGCTTTCAAACCAAATTCTCATAGAAACATCCAGCTTTATGCCATATTTATGCTTGTGCATTTGTAACATATGACACGAAACCTGCCTACGTACTCATTATAGACTTTGCTGTTGGAAGATTAGCTAAGGATACAGTTTCAGCTCTAACCGTGACTGTTGTTGCAGTGGTGACTGGATCCGATTAAGTGTTGTGCAAGTTAGACTCACAGGGCTTCATTTTTCTTGTGCTTACAGAAATACTTGGGACATGGCAAAGGGAGGCAGGAGGAGACTTCTCAAGGGTTTTCTGTATCATCATTCTCCTAAACTGAATTAGAATATGGGCATATTTCTGAAAATGCATTTACAGCTCAAACAGTGTGAGGCAGAGGGACATCTTTCATTTTACAATCTTAACACAGTAAGTAAAGCTTACTAGCATTTCCAAGTCTGAACAATCTTACGGTTTGGTGTGCTTTACATTGCTGTCTTATTCTGAAATGAAATGGGTACTGTCCATAACCAACATGCCATGTAAGGATTTGCACAATTCAGTTTTGGAAAAAAACACACAATAAATAAAGTGGTCAAAATTTGAAACTTTCTTTCTTTCTTTCTTTCTTTCTTCATTTGAATACAAAGTAAGTGAGTACAAAGATGTTGGGTGGGTCATGCATTTCCTTGACTGATTCGAACTCCCAGCTGAGAGGCTAGCCCTTGGATTAAAACATACTACTAGCACAAAATAAATTCCAGGGTCATGGACTTCTTTTATCAAGTTTGAATTAATATTTTGTATGGCATGACTGTAGGGTCCTGAAAATATGGGTGTGCTTCATAACAGTCTGTGCAGAGCAAGAAACTTGAGGTACAAAAAAATCCCAGGCTCACTACAAAAATGTCCAGTTGCTAAAAGCAGTGGAGTATTCATCTGTCTCAGCTGGAAGTGACATTAAAAGTCTGAGGAAACAAGGGGAAGAAGGCATGAGGGTACCAAAAAATGAGAAAGTGAAGTTGTAGAATTAAGAAAATGAGAGAGAAAGGAAGTAGCAACGAGAGGACAATGGCCATTTCTTAAAGGCCATTTTCCTTTTTGGCACTGGTGAAGTAAAATATATGCAGAAGTAGCTACATTAAAGTGTAGGTGTGCAATAGAATGCTGCAGTGTAGCTCATTTAAGAACATTATGTTAATGGGAATATTTTACTGTGAGCTCTGATTATTTCATGATTTGATTTTCTATACCTGGGTCTATTTTAGAATTTATATGGCTTGTTGCCAACAGGCTACGGAAAAAATCACAATGCTTATTTTTACTTTCATAGTGTGTTACATGGGAGCTCATCACTATATTTCGTATCCACAAACATTTGGAATAAAAAAAGTCTGAATCTCTTTCCCATATTTTTTTTTATTGTCTTTCTTACAGAGGAAGAAAAAAGTTTACTGCAAGGTAGTTTCACTGAGTTAGAGCCTGCCCTAACAAGTTAATGTTTTAATTGCCACGTAGAAACATGTTATGCCCCTGGATCAAGATCCATTGAAGTCAATGGACTATAGATCAGCTCCTGTATTTCTTTCTGGCCTGGGCAGGGCATGGCGGGCATGAGTCATAAGGCTGTAATAGAAACATCTCTTTCTTGGGAAGAACTTGTCAGAGGATGGGATTATGAGCATTCATCTAAGGCATAAGCAAGGACAGGAAAGGAGAATAAAGAAAGGAGTTCCAGCACTGACTCAAGTTTATCCACTTTTACAGACTGACTTTATAGGCCCTTGTCATATGGGGTTTCTTCACAGTCTAGATTTACACCCTCCCTCAAAAAATGCGTATCCTACACATTTTAATAGAACATGTCCTGATCCTTCTCTATGTTAATACATATACACCTGTATGCATACATGCACAAAGTTTGAGATTGTACAGGCTGTAAACCTGATTTCTGTCTACAGCAAAATTCTCATAGTTTCCACAATTTAAAGGGCATGAAAAATCAGGACTAATGCTCTGTTGACACTGTAAGAATGCTGGAATTCCTATTGAGATGTATGAATTGGACCTAAAATTTCCTACACTGATTTTTTTTTTTTTGCATGGAAAATACTTTCTTAAAAAAATCTGAAATTTAAAAAAAAAAATAATTGATATTGTAATTTGAAACAAAACCAAACAGAACAAACCAGTTCTTCAATGTCTATTCAAATGTTCTTCTTACTTCAGCTCTGAAATATCACAGTGGAATTCATCTCACCCAACTTTTGCTATCTAATTGGTTCGGTAGCCTCAGAGGCTCACGCAGAGACCTGTTGTGCATGTGTATGGTGGGGCCTGCTGACTTTTAAGTACAATTGGTCACGGCTAGAGGCGTGATGGCAACATCCCTGCCAGAGACAGGGTGCAGCTCCTGACAGGACAATCAAGATTGCAGAGCTCCCACACACTCTTGGCTCTGTTGTTGGCGTGGAGAGGGGAGCCTTCCTTTTTTTAAAACTTACGAACTGGCATTGCTTGCTAGCGCCCATGAAGCCAGCCTTGGCAAATGCTACCTCTGGGTCGGCTCGCATGTCTCTGGAAGTGGTCCTGGGCAGCCATGGGAGTAATGAAGAGAAACAGGACTCAAGCACGAAACAAGAGGGAAACCAACCTGAGGGCATAAGCAGATGCAAAGTTTTCAAGAGCTTGTGGGTTTATGTTCTCTACTAGCAATACACTTTGGAAATGCTAAAATTCAGCTATATGTTCTAAGAAGACGATTTATTATGGTGATATAAAGAAAAAAAAAAGAAGGCGCTATCTTTTTACACCTAGGTTTGCCTTTGTTAATTGAATTTTCTTTACCTTGAACCTTCTTCATCTTTCAGATAAAAACAATTATAGACTTGTTCTTGGTTCTACAATCTGGGCTCCTTTTAGTGTGTGTTAAATGGATTAAGTGCAGGATGTATGCTGAAATATTCAATAATAATTATCTCTGTAATAATTCAGCTCTATAACAACAATGAAAATCTCTAATATTTAATTTCAGCTGGGGGTGAAATCTGAATACCGAGTAGATTAAGAAGAAAATATATAACAGCTTGGCTCCCTCAGGAAAAAGCATATCTCAAAGCTCAGCATAAATAATACTTTGGGAGCCATGACTTTGACTAAAATATCATTTATGTGTCTGCCACAACAACAAGTGCTATGTTCCTTGTGTTCACTGTGCTGCTCAAACCACTACACAAGTAAATCATTGGGTGCAGTAAGCTCCATAAGCAACACTTGTAGCAAGATAGGAAGGATAAGGCGTACTATCAGCTCTGAAGACTGGTTAGCCCTGTGCTGACTTAATTTATCTCATTCAGCTTTTGACTAGTACAGTGGTGGCTGATCTACGGAAACCTTACACAGAGGTGAAGAGCTGCAGTATAGCTCTTAACAGCTAGGTTTTGTTCCCAGGCAGCAAAATTCTCGTGTTTCCTTCTGGTCCCCTTCAAGCAACATAAAAGCCTGAAGAGGACAGCACCGGACCAAAGCTGCCAGAAGAAGGACTCCCTATGTTTAATGGTTCCTGATGGTCCTTCAGCAACATCACCCAGATGTACCTGACAGCACAGCACTGGCAGTGTTTCAGCAAAAAGAAACACATGTACTACTTTACATTTTATATGGCTTGATTACAGTTTGTAAGGAAATATTTCTATCTCTAATTAGCAAATTTAGAAAAACCCCTCTCCCTTTTTTTCCAAACATGTTTCTCTACTGATTCCTGTTATGCTTATTTGTGTATGTGTGTGTCCATGTGGTTCCCCCTGTGTATGACCTACCGATTTCAAGCTGTGGCTCCTCTTCAGATAGTTAACGCTCTAGCAGTTTTCAACTTGATTGCCTAGGAACTACTAGAGTACATGCACTAAGTAGTCCCCTCTCATATTCTGAGTAAGTATATGCAGACATGTAAGTGGCTTTAAGCAAGCAGTAAGGTAGGCAAGTTGAGAGAAGCTCATTTAATCATATGGAGAATCATATTTAATGTAGTGGTTTGTGTATCTGCAGGGATTTTTTTTTTTCGAAATCAGGTCATGTGCCATTTCATTTTTCTTCATTATTATTAATAGTGCTTTTTTCTTTGCTTTTAATTTGTTTTTCTTGTCTATGTCTCCATTTTTCTGAATAATGGAGTAATGGTTCTATGCCAGTAGATAAAATATGCAGCAAGACATCACCTGTTACATTACTTTTTGGCTTTTATCCCTAGAAAGCTTGAGAAACCCACACAATCCATGTAGGCAGGGAAGTGCCATTATCTGTGTTTTACAGCCAGGGAATTCAGTCCAGAGAGCACAACCAGACTACATGGAGGCAACAGCTCAAATGCACACCAGCCCTTTCCTCACAACTGGGGAAATCTGTGGCTGCACCAAAGCGGAGGCCACCAGTGTGCCAGCTCAGTGATGACACAAGCTCAGGGAAGCAGGAAGCAAGCTTGAAGTTTAAGGTCCAGAGGAAACCAGTATGACATCAGGGACACAGAAATAATAATAAAAAAAAGGTCGTATTTTCAGTGGCCTAAAGAACAGTGACCTAACCTGACATCCTTTGCAACCCCTGGGAATTTTACCACTGGCTTCCCTGGGAGAAGGCTAATTTAGAGACTTGGAAAACACCATTTAGTTTGACTTTTTAGCAGTACGTAGGAAATCTCTGGGAGAACTTGATGTCCCAGTTTCTTCTTTGTCTCTTTGCTAGTTGAATATTTCATCTACAAAACACATTCATGCCCACTCTCTCCACCTTGTTTTAGTGCAAACTAAAATCCATCAAGCACTGATGTCAGAGTTGTTTTAAAAACCTTTAGTTAAGTACAGCTGAAGCAACACACTGTACACTCGTTCTTACTTGGTACGTGATTGTATTGTCTGCCCCATAAACAATAATTTCGACAGCCTGCCAACTTCATCTGCTGGTTACCAGGCCAAAAACTGGTTGGATGAAGACCTTAAAAGATAGTGCTAAAATGAAAAGCAGCAATCAATAAAATGAAATAGTATTCAGACACAACTTCTGTTAGGGCCAATATAATATTTTTCCTGGAATGGATGCTAAATGCTCCTGAATAGGTTCCGCCGAGTGTGTTTATGTCTGGAAGCTAAACCTGGAAAGCCCTGCACTGTTCCTTTCCAAAGCAAAGAGATCACAATATGGTAAAAGGGTTTGAAATTTTTTTAATGAATAGCTGAAGTCCATGTGTTCCACAGCTGATGGAGTTAAAAACCAGAAAAAACTAACTACTTCATTAAGCTATACTGACATTTTTCAAGCACTCAGTGATACAACAAATGCCAGGTTTGCTTTTTTTAAAAAATCTGCTTCTCAAAGGCAAAAATGACTGTGATATTTACATTAAAATCAGTCAGTTAATGAAGCTGAAATCAATTGTGATTCGAGATTGCAAGTTTTAGCAGTGATGTAACTGAATCTAACACTATACCAAAATGTTACTCAGGCTTTGCCTAGCGAATAATAAGGTTATTGACTGAGTTGCAGTCACTCAGGTCCTTATTTTATTTCAGAAGTACAATGATCAAGGCTATTCCTATTGCCTCATTCTGTTGGATTTTACAGAAGGCAAACATAAGCTTCAAGCCAGTGGTAGCAATAAGCTCCTGTGTGGTAGGATATCTTCTCCTGAACTAGTAATCTCTTCTCGTGTGACATTTACTGTGCATGTTAAAAACAATCAGTGGCATTTTATTTTTAGTCCTCTTTATTGTGTGAGCTTCAGGGTAGAGTAGAATAAATACAAAGATAAAGCCAAGTCTACACAACGGAAAGCCTACTTTTGTGCTGTTCCAGTACAGCTGTAACACAGACCTACTCAATACAATATACCAGCTTGCTAGACCAGTGCGGTATAAAAAATAAGCTGTAGATCAGCAAATTTACACATTTCTTTATGCCATTATATTGTACTATTTTTTTAAGACCTTCGACAGTCTAGAAAACTCCTAAGTCCCTTCCCTCCTCAGGGAGGGCCCATTCCAATAGATCCCTGCGATGAGTGATGGCTGGGGCAGTACAACTGCTTGTGCATAAACTGTATCATCATCTGGGTAAGCTGCGGTACAGATTGCTTTCATACTTGGACTTTGATATTTGTAAGCACTCAGCTGCCACTCAGAAACCCGAAAAAGGCCAGGTTGTCAAAGGTCACCATCAGATGTATTTTGAAAAAAAAAACAACTTCTTTTTGTGTCTATGCAAAGGTAGTACACATATATAAAAGAGAGCAGCTGAAACTTTTTCTCTGCTTCTGGATGCTGAGCAGTATGGAAAAATCTGGCCCTGGAAACTTTCAATCAATGTGTTTGCTTCTTCAAAAACCAAAAAATCCGTACTCCAGAGTCCTTCATAATAAGTGCACCCACTGTCACATTTCCAGCAAACAATACACATATTGTACTATTTTGCTAGTTGTGTTTCTTTAAACATTTGTATTAGAGTGTAAAAGGCCTTAACAGAGATTTAGCAAGTCACAGAGAAATGATGTATACTTATTATTATGCAGCACTGCTTGGCCCAAAGAAAAATGGTGTTTCTTATTTCCTCCACCCCACTATGGAAGAGAGCACTATTTTTACAAGCAGTGGGCCTTGACAGATAAGATGATCTTATGAGGTCCCTTCATATATGTTCCTACAGCATTGTGTTGGCCTACTCCCAAATGAAAATTTCAACTTTGAGAATTATTCAATCAATTATTTAACTGCTTGCAGGAAGAGAGACGGATCCAGAAGCCTTTCTTATTAATGCAGTCATTGTCTCAGATCCAGCAGCTTCCTTAACACCATCAAATTTCTTTCCCTTTCACAATATTAAGACCTCAGGAGTAGAAAGGTCTTGGTTTGCTGCGTCCGGCCCACCATCACAGGCACCTTGTTATGTAAGTCTTTCCATAAATTGACAGAGTGCTGCGGCAAGCAATTTTTAAGTCCCATTTGCTTTAATGGCAAGGCAATTCCGGAACCGGATTCCAGCTGCTAGTGACAAGAAACCTTTTCATTGCAAGGTATTAATGGCCACCTTGCAGTTGTTTATCATTATATCAATATTGTTTGTAAGCTTAAGGTTTTCTTTTTCCTGTTTATGTTTCCTATTCCCTTTGTTCCCTGACTGGATGGAGCAGACAGCAATCGTATTTCCACTCCATTTGTTTTATTAGGCCTAATAGGCCAAGCTTAAAAGCTTGGATCAACATTTCTCTAAACATCCTAGAATCAAGTTATTCCAATTTTACTTTACCTTTTTTTGAGCGTGGGTGACGACCTTTTGCGTACGACGGCCCGCGTGGTTGCACCGCCGCCGTCTGTGGCATTCCTGCCTCTGTGTCTCTATTGGACACACTTCTGACACACGCCAGATCACAACACGTTGTTCACAGACACATCATGCAGGCAATTCATAATCATCCTGCCATGGTCTACCTCACCCAAAGCCTTCTTCACCTTGTTTCCAAATTATGCACTTCCGATTTATGAGGTGTCTACACTTTCCTTCTGACTTCATTTTTCTCAGTTTCTGCATTTTTACAGTGGTAGCTGGCTGCTGCTGTGCATCTCGGGATACAAGCAAGTTACTGTGAAGTGAGCAAGTACAGGAACATCCTTTGGTAATCACCCCTGTACATGTTTGTATTCTGTTAACAATGTTTCTTCCACGTGCTACAAGAGCATTTTTTTACTGCTTTACAGTACTGTAAATCTGCTATGTTCAGTGAATCTGTGACCTTGATGGGTTTGAATACCTCCAGTCTGGTAACTTATTTAATTGTTTGCCAAACGTGTTTCAGGTCTTTATCCTCAAGGTTCATCTATACTGCTATTGGTAGACCTCATGTAGATGTAGATTAATGTAGTGGGTTGACCCTGGCCAGCAGCTAAGTACTCAATCAAATGCTCACTCACTCCCACACCCAGCAGGATGGGGGAGAGACTTAGGAAGAGCAAAAGCAAGAAAAAAACTCATGGGTCAAGATAAAGACAGTTTAATAACTGAGGGAAAGAAGAAAAAAATATTAGCAATACAAAAGCAATCACTCACCACCTCCCACAAGCAGACGGATGCCCAGCCAGTCTCCGAGCAACGGCTACTTTAGAAAGACAGCCTCCCAGGTTTTATTGCTGGGCACAATGTTATATGGCATGGAATATTGCCTCGGTCAGTTCGGGTCAGCTGCCCCAGTTGGGTCTCCTCCCAGCCTCCTGCCTACTCCTAACCTACCCACTGCGGGGGCAAAGTGGGAAAACTAGAAAGTCTTGGCACCACGCAAGCACTGTTCAGCTACAGATAAAATACTGGTGTGTTACCAACACTGTTTGAGTCACAAGTCCAAAACACAGCACCACACAGGCTGCTATGAAGAAAATTAAGTCTGTGCCAGCCAGACCCAGTACAAAAGCTTGCTTTAAACAAGCTGGTGCAGGATTTTGCTACACATGTGGTCACGGCAGCATGAATTACCTCCTGCCTTGGCGTCCCTAAGTGCTCTGATGCCTAAGAAGGGTTGAACTACCAATGAAGTTTTTTTCTCAGTGTGAGTATTAACAGGTTTTTCTGCACTTGACTGGCAGACTATTTTTATAAATTTAGCATCTTTGAGATCTTTAGTGCCTTGGCAAAATCTGGTTGAAATTGGCTAACATTGAAATGCTTCTGCGGGAGGACTGACAGACAGCTGCACAGACAGAGTTGGACAGCAAGGAAGGTAGGCTAAACCCCAGACAGCTACATTAAATTCTCACCGAGCTACTGGTGAGTGTGGAGTAAAGTCAGAGAGATGAAGCTAAGGAGGCTAAACAGCCTCATTTTATCATTCCCCAGTCCAGTCTTAACTTCTACTTTAAATTGAGATCAGAAGTTCCCCATTAACTTAAGGGGAAAGTATTGCATAAATTTGGATAGGTGGCTGTGATAAATGGGTTAACTCCTCCCACCTCTTTGGGGCTGCACAGGAAACATGAAGAAATTTGTTGGATTCAACGCAAAAACTGGGCCTTGTCCTGGGGTGTTATTGCGGTGTGTTTCTACTGACTTGTGGGGAGAAGGAGGTTGGCATTAATTAAAACACATCAGTGATGAAAATTGCAGAAAGTATCTTACTCATTTTCACCAAGCGTCTGCCTGTCTCTCTTTTGACTACAGATAAAGTTTGGAGCAACCACGCTCCTAACTCGGGGATCTCAGTTAAATATCGCAAATTGGTGGGATGACACCAGCAGCAGCCAGCCTGCTTTTGGCTGCTATTTAAAGATCACTAGGACACAGGCAGTGCAACTCACAGCTCACTAGGGAGGACATTCAAGTCACAGCTGATTACAGTCAAACTTTCTTCTGCAGTGGCAGTAGCCCAGTGAGACATGGATTATGGAACCAACCTTCTCACTTCATGCAGCTTCGAAGCATGTAACACTCGGGGGAGAGATGAGAAGAGGAAAGACATAAATGTGGCTTTCAGTGATCTCAGTCTTTGGTCTGCCGGATTCTGGGCTGGGCCCAGTTTATCAGCAAGGAGGGAATAGGAAGAGTTTTCCAGCGGGGGTTATAATGGTTCTTTATTAGTAAGTGCCAGTGTTTGAAATAATGCCACATAATCACATCTTTATATTTTCCTACTTAGTTTAACATCTTGTGGGGGATTTTTAAAAGTATGTTGTGCTCCTTTTTTATTGAACTCATTGTACTATGGTGATTGGCAGAATATAAACTATATTGCTAGGTAATAACTTTTTAAAAAAATTAAATGGGACACATTTTTCAAGTTTTTTTCACTCTTTATTGCAGCATCTAAGAAACTTAAAGTTAAAATAGGACTTTATCTCATATATATGCTACTCTATAGCATGAATAGAGTTTTCATTTCTTTCTGTAAGAAGGAATAAAAAATTTCCTAAACTCTTTTACAGGATTTTTTTTTTCAGAAACAAAACAAAAGACACTTCATTGGTCAGAAAATTATTTGAAAACATATATAACATTTTAGCAAACTGTTTAGCGGAAAACCCAGCAGCAAATGCCAGCACCAACAGGTAAGTGGCCTCAGTGCACCCTCGCTGCAGAGAGCAATGGCTTGTCAGAAACCATTTCTCCAAAACATGGTTTAACGTTTCTGGAGATGCTGAGATTTCGATACTCTGACAGCAAACATAATATTAATATCTTCTCGTGTAGCTATAGAACCTGTGCAGTTCATTCATGGCCTACATCGGTGAGAAAGAAAACAATAAGCTTTTTCTGTACAACCTTATCCCTTTGCTACTTCCTAGTTACAGACATTGCAAATCTTGCACTGCAAACTTTCGTAAACTGTGGTACCATACATCTGCTGAACTACCACAATTACAGGAGCAACACTTTGGTCAGGATTCATTCAAAAAAACGTAGTCTTTGCATCAACAAATGAACTTTGTTACAAACATGTCAACCAACATGGGAAGTCATGAACACTGCAATGTGCATCCTGACCTGCCTCAGATGACTTGTTTGGCCTCAAGAAAAATGCCTTAACGTGTAATTGCAGAACTCTCTGGCGGAATTATTCGGTGACAAAATATCTCCTGTAGTAAACTGCTGATGAGCAACAGTTGCTCCAAATGTTACTCAATATTTCTTATTTAATACCAAAAAAACCCCAAACAAACAAACCCTAATAAGTGCTTTTGGTTCAGTTTTAGCTTCTTATTATCTCAAATAAACAAAGCAAGCACCTTGTAATTTCACCAAGGATTGAGTCTTGAAGAATGAGCGGTGGTAGGAAATTTCTGTTTGAAAGTTTTCAAGGGTTATATGCCATTGGAAGAGATTTTCTATAAAGGAAAGTATTAGGCATGCTTTTCCCTTTTGCTGTTATAATCTCTTATATCCCAGCTCTGTATTTTACATTAGTTTCAATAGTGGCTATTATATCTAAGGGACGATGTTTTGATCATGTACGCACAAACGGCTGGGTTATCAAATGCCCTATGTTATAGTACAGAGAAAGTTGTTAAGTAGGATGCTAAAACAATTTCATCCTCTTTCCTCTGCCACTGTTTCAGGCTTTCTCCGCATACTTCAGTCTCTGCCAGCCAGGCGTGCCGTGCATAACAACTGAAAGAGGCTGCACATGAGGATTTATGTGACTAAAAACTGTACATAAGGTAATGGAAAACTGCATTTGCGGAACAAAATTTGGACTTAACGACACATCCCTCTGTCAGTGACAATCCAGATTCCTCCTCTTTGAAGCTGATATCAAGTTCATTCTACATCTCTCTGGTGAGAATGAACTCATCCCAGGTGATGACTATCACATTCCCACATACCTTTCTGGTGCGAGGAGGGCATTTAGAAGAAGCACAACTAGGCAGACTGTAAATCAGGCATGAATTTTCTTTCCTTTTTCTGAAGACGAGTACCAGTAATGATGAAGGAAGTTACTCACCACTTAGGGTAAAGCTGGCAAGATCAGACTCATGTCCCTGGCCTCACTTCACAGACGAGTTGTGAAAATGAACTTGGACACTAGCAGTCAGTACCATAAAAAATGCCCATGAGGGTTTAAATACCATGCAATAAATATTAGCTTGTGTTGCTGCCACACACATTGAACAAGAAAGATAAAACAGTTTTGAATAACTTCACATTAAATAAGGCCCGCTTGGTCTTTGCTCTGAATACGGGAAGGGGTCTGTGGAAAAAGAACTGGGCAGCCATGTCAACTGAAACCGACTAAAATATGAAGAACCACACAGGAGGTAGTAAATTTGCACAGGCCACTTTCATTCTGGCATTTCCATCTCTGAGTGACTGACTTTGCAACATACCTTTTGCTGTTTATGTGTGCACGTAGTATACAAATCTAAACTGAAACAGTGCATTAAAACACTTACTAGCTCTACAAACTTTGAAATCTCATGTTGTAGCCACATTTTCCTGCTCAGTCTCATTTTAAGATCTGTTGCTCGTCTGTGCCCTCTCCCGTCTCCTTAAGAGAGCTAACTGTGGGAAGTAAGTCACTGCAGCTTCCATACCTTTCTGCATAGATCTGATGTCAGTGAGGACCTTGGAAAACGTCCTCTGAAGAATTCTGCTGAAGTGGCTGAAGACACTACCATGCCTGTCTGTGTGCCCTGCCCTTCTTTTGTTACTTGCCTTATTCCAATGAACAGTTAGCATTGAGCAGTTCACCTTTGGGGGTGATTTTGTTGAAAACTTGGGCTATGTCTTGGAGCAGTTAAGACACAGGCACATCTGTCTCCTTTGTCTTCTATGGGATCAATAACCCAAGAGGGTAGGAAGGACAGCTGGAAGACCAATAACATCTGTAAGTGCACCTGTGAGATTTGCCAGAGTCTGTCTGCTAAAAAGCCCCTTAGCTATGTTGTTAAAGGGCCACAGTCTCCTGTAGTGTAAACCAGTACCTAGCGTCAGGGGAAACTCATGGAGCTACACCAGGTTTACACCAGTTAACCAGTTATACCTGTTCATAGTTCATGCCCTGAAAAATATTTAGCCAGCAGAAGGCAAGGTTCCCTATACGCTATACCGGCCAGATGCATGTCATGCCAGGACATAGCTTCCTCTCTACATAGCTGCAGGTCTATCCTGTTCCCACCTGCCCCCCCATCACCCCAAAGAGAGCTGCCACAACCTTCCCCAAAGTGATTTGCAGTCACCCAGGTAGCGAGCTAAATGCAACATTAAGGAATTCAACTCTTGTCTAATTAAGACAATGCAATCAACTGGTCCACAAACACTTAAGGATCTTCTTAATAACACTATTTTTATCAGCTCGAGTGCCAGACACTGTAGTGCAAGGTGATCTTAGTGCTGATATTTGAAGTCAGGGAAGTTTTAGCTTACTGTATTTGCCCTCATGAGCATTTGCTCTCTGCTAACACACTCCCTCTGCCATTACTGTGCTGGCTCCCATTTGCTGCTAGGATCCAATATAAAGTCATTTGCTCTAAATTACTTTAAAAGTACTGATGGCCATGCTTCCAAAAATACTCTCTTAATAACCAGCTTCTAGGCACAATTTTAGGATACAGGAAACTGAAAGAAAAAAAGGAACATACTAGAATTGCTTGTAAGTGAAAAAATTTGGGAAAGAAGGTTTTCAAGAGCTACATTCTTGTGGCAAGATGTATATTGCCTATTTGTTTGCCTTCATTTCCTAATTCAGAAATGGCTTTTAGATTCCCAAAGATATTTATAATAAAATAGTTTATCTATGAAATTAAACAACTTCTGCTGCCCAAGCCTGTCACTTGTTGCCTCCATTTAGCTGTGGAGTATTGTAAGATTTTAGTGGTTCTTGCAAAGCCTTATTGTGTTTCATATTGTCTAGTGTTATAGCCGAAGACTGTTCATGCCCTTAAGGTGTCATGACCCAGGTGGCTGGTATTTCCTCCCTCCCACCCCTTCTTGTCAGCTCTACTGTAGTAACAGAGCAACAGTCAGAGGGCAAGTTATTCTTGGAGACACATCATATTCCCACAAGGTCCTATTCCATTAAGAGAAGAACTGAAACTTGATGGCAAAATCCACAGAATGCTATGAATGCAGCTGGCCCCCTCCAGCTATGATACACAGTGATTCAGCACACGAGCCTAGGAATCTCTTCTGGCTGCTGGGTGAAGCATACCACTCTATGCAGAAGTCTTTACCCTGGGGTGGTACTAACCTCACTTGTTTTCTCATGATGGAGAGACTCCTGCACACGCAGGGCATTGCTGTTCGAAAGTCCATATGTCTTGGCGAGTGAATGTAACACTGGCTATAAGATCCTTACGCTGCACTAAACGGAGCACTGGCAAATCCCCTTGACTTCGTAGCAGCTTTATTAATTTCAAGTGGATTTGGGGAAAATCCCCTTGGCACAACTCAGTGCAGGAGGGAGGGTCCAATTAGGATTGCAATTGTTCGACCAGTACCAATGCATAGGATTTGTTTTCAGAGTTCATTTCTTTGCCTAAATAAGTTATTTGAATTAAGAGAAAAAAGCATTTCGTATCTGCCAGGTAGAAATTTTTCCCTCTGGCAAAAGACTTTTTAATTAGTTCTCATGATACTATCACACTGCCTGATGTAGGTCTTGTAATAGTGCTAGTGTGAGGTGGAGATTTTTCAGTCATGGGTTTTGGAATTCTGTTATCTAGGTTGAAATAAACACCGGGTTTTTTTGATTGTTTGTGATTCCCCTTATGAAGAAAAAGGTACAGGAAAAGAAGACAACAGGACAGAACAGACATTTCCAGTGTATAAACAAACTCAGACTACTGGGTCACTGATGTCTCAAATGCTACAACTCATTGTGGGTGACAAGAGAAAGCAATACTTAGGGAGTCAGCTGCAGCCATCTGTCTCCAAGGAGCAGCTGGTGATGAGATGCTGTTATTAATGAAATGGGATTGCTCAGTGCTATCGATTTACTGCAGTTAGTGTAGCCAATTCTGATTCATGCTACCATTATGGCTACCATGCCTGGGAAGCAGCAGGCTCTGTTGATAGTGTTGATAATACTTGGGACACCTGTGGTTCAAAACACGTGTGATTCCAAGTGCTTATGTAGAATGTTTTGTGGTTGAATTGCCAGGTGACTGATTGACAGGATCCCAGAGCTCAGAGTTTCCTGGACTAGCGATTCTTAGTCACCTGGGAGTTGCTGAGTAGGAAATGACATTAGCTATGTTGTTCAGATTGGAAAAAAATATGAATCAGTGGGGTTTGTAGGTTTAACAACACACTGCTGGCATGGAAGTGAGCATACAAATAAGGCACTGACAAATCACTCTGAGAATGGTTATATCAAAGAGCTGGGGCTGAGCTTGCAGATCCAAGAGCTGGTAAGGACATGGGCTCACCAGGCTGTGTGTGTGCACAATGAGCCTTTTTTTTGTTAACATTGATGGCTTGAGCTCAGGGGCACCTGAACTCTGTGACAAATGAGTTAGTAGGGTGACACTGAGGATTCTCTGGAGAACAAGAGGTGTCTTTTAACAGCAATCCAGGTCCTTCAGCCCAATCAGTTTTTAATACATCACACAAAAAAAAAATCTGACACGTACCACACTCAGCTTTGGTACTTCTGCATTTCCTACTGCATTTTCTATAAAACTGTTTTGTTGATGGTTTTATGCGTTTTTCTAATACAAACACATGCCTAGTCAAAGCAATTCTGATGCTGGGCTATAGAGTCAGTCTTTCTCAGAAAACAGTCTGTTCTGTGTACTGTATATAACAGTTTTCATGAGAGATTATCTAAACATGTGGTTGTGACATACATCTGACACAAGGTCCTGGGTGTTTGAGACCCATTTGTGAAGCAGGCAAGCCCTCTGATGAGGTCTTACCTAGCAACTGTTCTAAGGTACCGCCTTAGTACCAGGTTTAGGTGGCCATCTCCAGGAGGTTTGCCCCTCCAGGACCAAGTGGAAGAATTGCCCAATTTCCGGCTGAGCCATTTGGGCATTTAGCCATAAGGTCACTTAGCACAGTTTCCTACTGGAGAGGTATTTGGAGCAGGGCCTTTGCCTCAGGCCTGAGAAACATATTAAATTGGTGACAAGGGACCCAGCAGTCTCACACAATGCGATGCCCAAGGAACTTGAGCATCGGTTTCAGGGCAGCCTGCCAACGGTTTGTAAGAGGTTGCTAATTACTATCAATTGCAGTGATTTTTCCAAAGGAAGTGGATTGCAATTGCAAATTCACAATTGCAATTTCACATAGACCACAAAGGAGTTGTCTGAATAAACAGCCTTTGATTCACCACCATCCTGTGCTGGATTCAGCCTGCTGACTAGCTCCATACCCTGTTGTTGCACGTCTAGCTACCCCCTAGGCCCCGAGCTTTTCACAGAATCAAAGAACAGAAGGGAGGAAGATAAAATGGGGCAGTTTGTGCCATGAAGCAAAGATGGAAGGGCTGATTTCTAGCGTACAAAGAGAATCAGGGCCCTTATACCCAAACAGTGCTGGGGGTTGCTGTGATTTGTGATGGAGGCCACACGTAGGACTGAGGCGGACAAGAATATAGACAGCACATGAGGGCAGCTGGAGACAAAAAGCAAGCTCTTACAGAAATGGCCTGATCTTTTTTGTCTGAGAGTAGTTATGGAGAGGCTCTGCCATGGCACAGTGGCTGGCACTGTTTTGGAAAGGGAAGAGGTATGGCATCATCACTTAGTCTCAGCCTACCAAAAGGCATCCCTGGATTACACGCCCTTCTTATATCTCTGGCAAATCCTTTCAGGCTTTGCCCCATGCACAGGCTGCAGGACAGCAGGGCATGGTACAGAACTGGAGCCAAATGTATAAAATACTACAGTTAAGGATTCAAAGGTAAATAATTAGTAGATGCCAGCAAGGCACCTAGAAAATCTTTCACACTGAGGCAATTTCACTTCTGAAAGTATAACATCACTCTTCCAACAAAGTTTTCTTTTCATTACAGCCTGCCTTTAGCGCATTGTGGTGTTTGAAACAGCCTAAGTGCTATGAGGCCTGGGCTTCTGAGAACTACTCTGTCATTTTTCTTACAGAAAATTTCTCATATTTTTCTGATTTTGGTTTCCTAGATTCTTTTCTTTTTGAGTGACTGCTGCCAAGGCATGATCAGATGTCTTCATGAGATTTCTGGCTATTTTATGTAAAAATATTCCTGGTTTAATGTTTTCATGCTCACTTCAGAGTTTTATATTCAGGAACTATTTTCCTTTTCTCTGGAACTTAGTATTTTTCTTAATACAACATCCTTATGCAATAGCCAGTCCGGAGCTGTGTCTGCATCCACTGAAATCAATGAAATGCCAGTGGGAGCAAGATCAGGCCAAGTCATAGAAAACTAAGAACTAAGGAGTCAAGGCAGGAGACCTGTCTCCTGCTGCAACACTGGAAATACGTATGTTCCCCAGACCACAGCTTCAGAGGGGGAGAAAGATTAACTGGAAGAAATTAGAGGAAAAGTAGCACCCTGTACGCTTTTCACACACGGGACAGATTTGCTCTAGTTAGTGGGATAAGGCAGTCTAAATGTATAGTGTACTGTATTTTTTTCAGTGGTATCACAGGTATTTGGCAGCCCAAGGCAAAAAACAGTACAAAAATCTCATTTGACTCTTTCACCCCTTTTCTCTAAGTCTTGAGCTACTAATACTGTTTGCCTCTCTATTCCCTGTTATCATGCACTAGACAATCTGTTTCTGCAATTTAGTATCAAAGATGTTGTCCCAAATTTTTTCATTCCTTAATGTGCATAATAGACAATTACAAGAACTGTAAGTATTCAGCTTTTACCCAATTAGCTTTTAGCTAATGCCTTTTTATTTAAAAATCTATTTCATCAACCACCGGCTTATTTTAAGAAAGCAAGCAACAGCACTGAATGCCAGTTATCTCCATTTTTGAGGGGTCAAATTTGCTCACACCAAGTATCTTTGTCTATAAGGTGTATTAACCCTTGAGTCTTCAAGAACCATACTTCCCAAAATGTCTCTAAAATGTGGTGTCTTTATGAACAATTAGTGGGCTCTACTGAAGTGTACAGAATAAAATTTAACACAAATCTGTTCTTCAAACACATCAGACTGCGCAGAAATTAAAAAAAATATATCCACTATCCATCTAAAGACTGCTGAATAGTGGTTATTTCCTACCACCTAACCAGGGTTTATCCCATAACTTTCTTGGTAAAAAGATGATAGCTCCCTGATGTTCCTTTCAGACAAAGCAGTCTTTATAAAAGTAGCACACAGGAGAACACTGGACAGAGACTGCAACAGGTGACCAAGATGACGGTTGTGTCCTGTGTTGTGTTTCCAGTATGGACCACGTGGTGCAGGGTTGGTGAGAGGAGCGCAGCGGGCAACATGTTCTTCAGCAAGCAATGTGTAAGAATGAGTATTTTGTCTGCTGTTTCTTAAAAGTTTGTTGTTTTTTTTAGATCACCTTTCTAATTCTGTACAGTTGAACAAACAGATAATCAAATGCTACCTGCAATGTAAATTTGGCAAGGGAACTAGAGTTGCTCCCTAGCAGAACGAAGATGAATGGACAGGGCGAGCATGCAGCCATTCACAGGGTGAGGACACTGCTACAGAATTCACGACGAGCTAGATCAAGCAGCACACGCTTATTGCAGGGATTGCCATTTTCTGTAAGTTTGTAAGAGTTCAAAATGGCAGGCTTGCACAGCTCATCTCTACACATTATTGCAGCATAAAGCAGCCTCAGCCTCATCATGCTGAAATAATTATTTCCTCTTCCAGTTGAGGAAATGTACATATACAAGCAAAACGCATGGTTGTGTGGATTTGTTTCTGACTGTTAATGTCTGTGTAACTATATATGCAGATTAGGTATTGCCCTTGAAGACCTGGAGAGCAGCCAGTGTGCCTCATCCCCAGTAAAGCTGATGTAAACAGAGTTATGCATAAGCAGCATTTGTTACTATAGGCTCTGAGCTACTCCAGCTTCCAAATCGTTCAGACCAAGATTTCATTCTACAGTTTATCATCTCTGCTTCTGGAAGAGTGGCATTTTCCTGAGTTCCCTCTAAACAGCACTTATCTTTGCAGCTCCAAAGTGATCTTTCCTCTAAGATCTTAGAGGAACTTCATTCACCCCCCCACCCCCGTAACCATGACAGTAACAGATGTTGGCATCTCTGTGTTTCCAAGGTGTCATTGAACCCCTCACTGTTCTGTCACTCTCTGAACCGTGTTTGATCAGAGCTGCAAGATTTCCTCCTGCCACAAAGGGTGGGGGTGTGGGGGTGTGTATGTGCGTGCACATGTGCATACGCGTGTGTGTGCGAGTGTGTGTAAAATTTCTTCTCTGTCATTTGCACATACAGGTATCGCTAACACCAGTCACCTGAGCCACCAAGTTTGGGCCTGAAGTGGTCCACGCAGAAGTCTTCATTTTAATCAAGTTTTAAGAAAACAAGGAAAACCAATCTGTGGCATTTTGTATTAGATACATGTGCAGAGAGAAACAAAGGCCCCTATTCTCCTCATAGGTAGGCTCAAGTGGAGTACTTAAAAGAGCCGTGGAAATAACATTTGCACGTGTGTAGGGAGTGCTTATTTTGTGGATGTCAGTAGATGTGAAAATATTTGGTCTAATTCTGCAAAGAGTAATTTGGAAAACTTTTTGTATGGTATAATCCTTGGTATTTATTAAAGGAATGCTACTTTTTAAAAATGATAAATGCACCTTAATTGGTTAGTAGCCATGGACTTGTTGCAGAAAATGAAGCATGCTGAAGGAAGAAATGGGTTAAAAGAAACATGGTTTTCCTGCATCTCAGCCAGTATTCTTTCTGTATGTACTAGGTTTTGTAAAGAGTCAGATTGGACAGTTTGGAACCTAAATTCCTGTAATGCATCTCACACAGCTCTTTTGCTAATGCGTATTCAATTAAAGAATGAGTCTATTCTAAAATTAACTGTGGCCCCAGGGTTTAGTTTTAACAGGATGTTTCCATTTGTGGGTACCGTGTGGCTTCTGCGCAGGGAAGTGGAGTTTTCTATATGAAAACAGTGGGTTGACTTTTTAGCTGAGGTAGAGGAGAAGCTGGCAGGTGTCACAGTTAGGGTTAGTCCACACTAGAAAAACTTGCCCAGAAAAGCTAGTTACATGGGCTGTGTGTGTGTGATTTTCACCGCCACCCCACTGCCTGGAAAATTTAAACTGATACACCTGCATCCTTATTAGGACTCTTCTATCATTACAACAATGCATTGTTTCAGTACCTTTCATTTTTTGGTTTCCGTATTTGAATAAACTGTTAGCATATATTAACCTATGTACACATATTTTCATCTGGTTTTCTAAACGAAAAAAATTGTGCAGTCATGCTATATGCATCAATCCCTACAATAATTCCTGAACTTGTTAGCTGTTTATAATCAAGCTCAAAAAAGCAGCAGAGATCTCAGACACAATTACTCTCCCACAGATTTCATAGAGACGGATAAGCCAAGCACAGGAAAGACTTCCTGTTATTGCCTGCACGGAGGGACAGCCAGCAGTTCAGCCTTTATTACACTCAACCTACACAGAAGAGGAACATTATTAATGCTTTTAAATGCAGGAAATGTGTCTTTTATAATCCACACCTTATTAGATATTAGAGAATCTAACCATAAGATATGCAGCAAGAGCAAACTGGGCTTCTTGAGTCCAGCTGCTCATGGCAGTGTACCATAGTGTATCCCTATATAGTATCCACCCTATCAGTCTAGCAGCATCAACGCTATGGGTGCTGCCTCTTTCTCTATGCTGCCACGGCTAGAACCGCAGAACTTTCCAGAATAGACAAGCTTTCGCCTGCAGTTAAATTTGTGAGATCAAATTCACGAGGCACTTAAAAGTGCTCGTGTGGTGAGCAGGGTTGGGGTCCAGCTGCTAGAACCACCAAGCAGTTAATTTCGCTTCTGCCACAACAGACATCTAGCTTCCTTACCAATTGGTAAGTGCTTTAGCCAGCAGGAGTCTGGGGTTTTTTGGTGTGGGTTGGGGTTTTTTTGGTGTGTTTTTTTTGTTGTTGTTGTTGTGGTTTTGGTTGGTTTGTTTCTTACAGGGAAACTCATTGAAAGTCACCCATTTCACACACAGTGGGAAATGACCCTTGGATAGCTGGGAGGAGTCATCGCCTGGTGTAAGTTCCTGACTCAACTCTTGACACTTGCCCAATGCAAATAAGGTATTTGCATGCCCACAAGCAAGGAAAGAACTTTATTGAGGTTGTGAACTCAAGCACTCAGAACAAGGAAATGCCAAAATTGAGACCTGAAGAAACTTAGTTTAGCTGCCCTTGGCCATATGATTTATTTTTTTTCTAATTAGCTATACAAATCTTAGTATACTCTATTCAGTGCTCTGTAGGGTAGAGCTTAAGGAAAGTGAAAGATAATCTGATTCCTTTTTAGCCTCCTTGTTCATAGCACCTAAAAAAATACAGTGAGGACCCCACAAACCTTGCTCTTAATACAGGAGTAATTTTTGCTATGGGCTTTCCAATCTCAGTCTTTACCATGATCTCTGACCGCTTCATAAGATTAATACGTTTACCTTTTAAACCCCTATTTAAATAAGAGAGTTTTATTATTCATATTTTCCTTGTTAGACTTTTGAGAATTAGATGTACTACATCAAAACTAGGATTTCTCTCTCCACTGGAGAGTTTTCTCAGGTGTAAAGCATCCATAAATCCTATCATAATCAGCTGCGGCTTAACACCAATGGCAGCAAGAAGGCTGATTTTAATATGGCTTCCCAGAAAATGGGGAACATACAAATAACCAGCTGCAGAGAGTTTGGTCTCAAGGCCAGGTAACTAAAAGATGTTCAGGCACTACCACACTCAGCATCAGGGTGCCTGACTTCTGGACCCTTGGCTCTCGGGATAACACCTAGACGGTAGTGAGATGGCTTGAAATAACATCCCCAAAATCTGTACGTGTAGTACACAAAGCTGGCTAAAGTAGCTAGTAGGGGATACTTAGGACATAGCTGTGCTACAAATTCAGCCACTCCCCAGAATTAAGTACCTCATTCAGGGTTTAAGTCTTCTCCCTCTGCCTGTAAGTGTCCCTTTTTTAAAATGCAGCCACAGGGTCAGTCTTGTAAAGTATGGCTGAAGAAATACCCTTTACCAATCTCTCTCCATGTAATAGTTTAGCAGTTAGACCACTGGCCTGAGGATCTCAGTGAGCTGGATTCAACTCCTTCATGCCCAAGTGGGATGAGAGTTGCCAAATCTTGACCTCCTGAATAGTACACTCACCCACTGCACTAGCAGAAAGGTGTCAGGGCCCTGGGACCCCCATCCACACAGTCTGCCCATGCACCCAGGCTCCATTTAAGCTGAGGTCTGGATTCTCAGTCCCTGCCTGAGCTATCTAGTAAATAGATGTGTCTTCAGTTTGGTCTCCTGCTTCTTTTCCTGGATGGATCCATGTGGTAGCCCTATCTCCAGCTGTAGCCCTGTCCTGCTGCTCCTGACTGAATTCCCTGTACGAACTGCACCTGATTCATTGCTACATCTTGTCTAGGACTGTCAATGGACCCTGACCATGCTGTGACTGCTCTGTTCAGGTATTGTGGGGCAGTGCTCTGACTGGTGAAGATACTGCCGGTGCTGTGCTCACCCTTGGCTCCAGGCTTGTTCTCCCTTGAGCAGTAACCTTGTTCTTGCTGCTCCCTGAGAGAGTTGTAGCTTCTTGCCCCTCCCAAATGTGGTAGTCAGGACATTTCCCTCTCGCTCCCTAGAGTATGTCCTCCAGTGACTACTCTGGGAAGCCTTGTTTATATCCTCCTTCTGCCTCTGTTTAATGTATAGTACAACTTCCGTTGTTCAGTGTTTGCTTCAAGTACTTTTAATTCAATTAAAAAAAAAAAAAAAAACAACAAACAAAACACAACTTGCATTGAGGGTAAACAGTGATGCTATGTGCCTGTAACAGGGCTCTGCTCCAGCCAGCTCATCCTAACCTCCCCCAGCCAGAGCCGGGCCTCGGGACCCCTCCGCCCTGGCACAGCCACGCACCCCGCAGAGCCGGCAGTGCTATCCTGGTGATATGTCATCCCAGGCGTTATCACCTTCCCGTGCTTTGGGTGTTTAATAGACTCAGTTCTTGCTATTCCCTATTCAGGGAGGCTGCTTTTCACTCCACAGTCAGAGCCTGACAGCAAATGTCTGCGTTTTTCACAGCGAATATTGTGTCAGGGCTTGGACGACTGCCATCTGCATTTATTTTTCTCCACAGCACCCCGGCCGTGGAGTTGGTATTCTCTTCCCCAATTTCTACTTGAAGTGCCAGATACTCACAGGTGCCCTTCACCCCGCCACAGCTCGCAAACGGCCCTCCGGGAGGTCCTCCGTGCGGCCACAGCCCGGCCTGCCCCCCTCCATCTTCACCCCACCTTTGACGAGCAGTCAGCTCGGACTCCGCCGGCCCTCAGGGGACGGGGGCTGCCCTGCGCCCTTTTCCTGGGCCGCCCCTTCCCCCGGCTGGACTCCCCCCTCAGAGCGGCTCGCCCTTTCGCCCTGACCGCCGTCTGCCCTCGCTGCTCAGCGGCGGCGCCCTCCGTCGGGCGGCGCCCCGAGGGGCAGGCGAAGCCGGCGCGGTGCGGGGAGGGGTCGCCCCTACCCGCCGCCCCGGGAGGAAGTGACATGGCGACGGCGAGGGAAGGCGAGGGGCGCCCTTTTCTTCCCGGAGCCGCCCGGCGGGTGGAGCCTGGCGGCCCCGCCCGAACCGGCCGCTGCCTCCCGGTGCGTGCAAACTAGTGGCAGTTGGTGCGGCTCGGCTGCCGCCCCGCCGCCCGCCCGCTCCCGGCGCCTCAGCGCGGCACGCATGCCAAGGCCCGGCGGCGCCAGGTACGTGCTCTTCCCCTGGCGGCCGGCGAGCTCCTCAGGCGTAGGGCCGC
>VZSZ01006259.1:1531348-1679555 GCA_013398815.1 Ibidorhyncha struthersii | reverse complement strand
CTGTATGAACACTTCCCTTTCTACATGGTAAGGGTACAAGCGTTGAGGCTGCCAGGTCTAACAACAGCTGTGCTGTGCATTTTACCAGCAGAGAGTATGAATACACAGATGAAGAACTTGTGTCCTGGCAGGTGTGCAGAATTTGCCTAGCTGCCCTGCTCTACATTAGATCACAGCAGGAAGAAAATAAAAAAGGGGAAGGGGAAAGCGTTATTATACGATAACCATTTCAAAAACTCCTGGGTTACTTTCATTTCATTTCACAGTTTGTACTCTGTTACGCTGATTATCTCTGTGCTCAATAGAAAATAAATAAAAAATCAGCTTTATAGCAAGCCTATAAATTGGATATCCTAAAACTTGCTGGTAGATGGTATTCATTTTTCAGCCTTTGAAACAGCCAAACTGGCTGATCTCTCAGTGGTGTGTGTTACAAAATACAGAGTTCAGGAATGCATGACTCCTCAGGAAAAGCTAAAAACATTCTTAAGTTCCTCTGACTTTGGGGGAAGGACTTAAGATATGTTCAGATTCTTCCCTGGATTGGGACTTTTCTGAGGATGTGTAGTGGGTTGACCTTGGCTGGCTGCCAAGTGCATATCAAACCACTTCCTCACTCCCTGTCCTCAGCAGGACAGGGGAAGAAAATCAGATGAAAAAGCTCATGGGTTGAGATAAGGACAGGGAGATCACTCACTAGTCACCATCATGGGCAAAACAGACTCCACTTGGGGAAGATTAATTTAATCCCAGGTTCAATCTGAATCCTGACACTTCTACCTCCCCTCTCCCCCTGCCACCACACCTGGAGCAGCGCAAAAGAATGGGGAACAGGAGTTGCAGTCAGTCCATACCACTTCTTCTGTGCTGCTGCTTCTTCCTCATGCTGTTCCCCTGCTCCAGTTGGGGTTTCTTCCACAGGGTATGGTCCTTCAGGAGCAGGCTACTCCAGCCTGGGTCCCCCACAGGCTGCAGTTCCTGATAGAAAGCCTGCTCCTGAGTTGGCTCCCCTCCATGGGCTGCAACATCCTTCAGGGCACCTGCTGCATCATGGGGTCCTCCACGGGCTGCAGGGTGGATATGTGCTCCACCACGGTCCTCCGTGGGCTGCAGTGGGACAACCTGCTTCACCATGGTCTTGACCACAGGCTGCAGGAGAATATCTGCTCCAGTGCCTGGAGCACTTCCTCCCCCTCCTTCACTGACCTTGGTGTCTGCAGGGCTGTTTCTCTCACATTTTTGTCACTCCTCACTCACAGCTGCTGTGCAGCATTTTTTACCCTTTCTTAAACATGTTATCACAGAGGTGCCACCAGCATCGCTGATGGATTCAGCTTTGGCCTGCAGCGAGTCCCTTCTGGAGCTGGCTGGAACTGGCTCTGTCTGATGCTGGGGACAGCTCCTGGTGTCTTCTCACAGAAGCCATCCCTGTATCTCCCCCCACTACCAAAATCTTGCCACGTAAACCCAACACAGGAGGTAATGCTCTAGTAGTCACCTTTGGGGGAGGTGGACAGTGATTCAAACCCTAATTAAGCATGAGACAAATAGATGGATAATTTTTTCTTCAGGCTTGGTTATTTTTTTTGTGTGACATGAATAGATATGTTCTACGTGAAGGCAAATACATACATGGACATAACCTCACTTTTGCTAACTTGTGATGCTCACTGACAGAAAAAGAAGAGCACAAGGGCTTCCTGTGACTTGCCTTGCATATATATTTCATATGCAGAAACATTGTTAAAATGGACTCATATCATATGAAATACAGTGCTGCTATCTGTGTTGTTCCAGTTGGCAACTGAAATTCACTTAGAGGCCCTACTGAAACCGCTGTAATCTGACCTAAGCATATATTCATAGTCTTGGTTTCTGTAACTCATTCATCCAAGAATCTGGTTTAGATGAGCAAATGTAAGAATGGGCATCATTTTCATATACTTCATTGTTCTTAACTTGCAGTAAAGCATTTAAGGACTTTATCAAAGAGTAGATATAAATGAAAAACCTTCGCATAGGCTTGAAACATGCTGTTCTGAAAATAACCAGGTATAGTGCTGTCTTGCGTCTATTTATAAGTGTGGGCAACATTAGCTTAGTCCACGTGCTGGCAGTTAGGTACCATAGTGCTTTCCACACCCCAAGGACTATGTAAACTTTGGACAGTTTTACTACGTAAACTTTGGACAAGGTGAGTGAGAGTTCTTTGCTTCATTCTTGTACTTTCTGTAAAAGTGCAAGCAGTTGTGTTCTTTACAAGATCACTAGTCTTGAAACTCTCACAGACCTTGAAGTACAAAATAGCATTGTTAATTGTCTGCAGCCTCTGCCAGACGAGAGGTGTTCACCTTGCGTATCAGTGTTGTAACATTGCCTTTTCTTCTATGTCCTCCTGGTCAGTTATTCTAAGCAGAAGGAAATGCTGAGGGTAATTGAAGTAGAAAACACAGTGGATCTTGCTGAAGAATGAAACTTTGTAGGAAAAGACATAGAATGAATAGTTGTGGAGTTTGCTTTTAAACCTGATCCTGTGATCTCTTAGTCACATGAATAGATGCTTGTTGACTTGCTCCCTAGACAGACATTTGAGGTTTGAGTCTTTTGTTTTATATCCGTAGGAAAACTGTTATTCACAAATGTCCCTATCTGTTTCTGATGCTCTGGCTGGCCATTTTCTCCTAATTTGTTTTAAGGGGTGTTTGATAGAAGAGAGCTTCTTGGCAGCTCTCCGATCTTAATAGCTCCTGAGAAAATGCATTGATTGGCCCTTTTGTTTTCAAAAGATTGCTGTAATTTTCAGTCATTATCTATAAGGAAATCAGTGTAATTTATTAAACCAGCATCATGGATTAAGAATTAATGACCTGATTCTTTATCACTTTAACTGGTATTACATTGATGTTACCCATGAGGAACTTTAGTAAGACAAAGAGCAAGTAGAAAAAGTTCCTATGAACTCTTAAAAAACAAGCTTCTAGACTTCTTTCATAAGCTCAGAATTGCTTCTTGAAAATAAATTTCTACTTTTTTGTTGCCTGTACCAAGAATAAACTGCATTTCTTGGAGTCTGGGTAATGAAAACAGTCCAAAAAATATTGTATTAAAAAATCTCCTAAGAATGATCTTATGCCTGAGAAACAGAACACTTAGCTAGCACTCTGTACACAATGTTTGGGTTGCAAATTTTGTAGGGAAAACAGCTTGCATTTAATCAGAAAAGAAAATTAACCTCTCTAGTCTGTCTACTTTTCAGAAAAGCAAAATTTAAGCACTGGCTCTAACTTCTTGTTCCTTTTACAAGCAAGTTAGGTTAGATGCATTTCAGTGATATTGCTTAAGTAGATTTAGTTTGCCTTTAAAACATGTCTTAGAAGCTTTACAGAATTGAAATTTGATGACTGAGGTAGCAAGGAATAAATTACTTTGAAACATTCCATTGTGACATCATAAAATTGTAAGACAATAATTATATTTTATCAGGGTCATCTCATCTTTGTTTATTTTAATTCTCTGAAGTTTTGTTTTAAAGACCCAGTATGAAGTAAATGATTCACATAAACATAACATTTTAATGCAGTTTGACTACTATTACAATGAAAAAAAAAAAAAAAACACCACCCCACCCCCAAATTGGTGGACTAATGTTCTGGTGGATTCTTCCTTGTCACAGTCTGTTGATCAACTGCTTACTATAGTACATTTCTGTTGATTATATCAAATAGTGATTTTTCAGGTCTCCACTGTAAGTAGACAGTGCTTTGATCTTATTTTATATATGGATATTTATTTTTTTTTATCCAGTCCCTTACTGATCTCTGGGAATTACATTAGATTGGAGTGATTCTGTGGGATGCCATTAAACAGGCCAGCTAGCACAAAAAACTCTTGATCAGTTTTAGCCGAGGATGGTAGGATGAACCCAGTCCTCAGGGTTTTGGGCACTGCAGTCTTTTAAACCATCCACTTGTAAGTGACTCGTTGCTTCCATTCTGATGGTTTTAAAGAAGTGATCTAATCCTGCTACTTGGGGTAGTACAGCAGTCTGAATTAGGCAAGTGGAATATTGTATCTTTCACTGTAAACTTGGTTTTGGCTTTGTCTTCAGAGTGCACAGTGGAGGGGCTAGGGCATGAATCATTGCAACGGTTCCTACTAGACAACATTTCTCATTCTACTTAGCCTTCAACAAAAACAAAGCCTTTGGTCAAAGCCCATGCTAATAAATTGTCTGCCACCCTCAGAAACGTATCTTTAACAGAACAGTTGGTTAAAGCTGGAAAAGCTCTTTGCAGGTATCATGACAGTAGTTACTACAATGAACAGAGACCTGTTCTGCCATTCTGAGCTACAAATAGTGTCTACTTTGGTACTGAATAGTGAAGTAAGATAAAGGGAACAAAGTCTGTGATACACAAGGGCACATTTTGTCTGCTAATAATAGGCTTAGGACTGCCATAAATTATCTATATAAATTATACAACAATACAGATTCTCTTTCTTAAATTTTTCTTCATCTTCCTTGCGGCTGAAAACCTGGCTAAATAACTTCCTATGGCTTTGCAGCAATTCTTGTGTGTGCTCTTTGCTGTGGTAAGCATAGTCAGCAAGGGCAGTAAAACAAATGTTTCAGGACACTGATCTAGACTTAGTGCCTCACATAACAGGGTCTTATATAAACTAAAAGGGTAGGCATAAACATTTTTTTCATCAGTTGATTTCTTGGGATGCTGACAGCTGTCATTTTGTTATTGCCTATGACTGGCACATTCAGAAACACTGCCTCAGGGCTTTCTCCCTGGGCAAACTCTCCTATGCCTTGGAGGGAGAAACAGTGTAGGAATGGAACAGGATGGCAGCACTGCCTGCTTAACTGTATTCGAGATACTGGGGTGTTGTTTACTGAGAGATCATGATTTCATATTTTTTCTCCTAACAAATGAGACTAGTATTGGTGGTAGTGATGGTGGGGGGAGGTAAATACGGTATTTGGTAGGCCAGAATACCCTGCAGAGGACACTTCCTCTGAATGCTCAGCTACTAAGGTTGGACTGGTCCTTTCCAAAATTGTACAAACATTTCTTAAGGAACCTAAGAGTTGATTTTTTTTTTTTTTTTCTGGAAACACTGTTGGGTCATGGGTTAGTACTGTTATTGATGTTTCCTTCCAGGGCTTATGAAGTATAACTGACAAAATTACAGTTTCAAGGAATAATTGAACAAATTGTGTGTAGCCAAGCTTTTATTCTTATGCCAAAATCAACTGATATTTGAATGTGACAAGGGAATAAGCCAATAAAGCTAGAATTAAGGGGCTGCTGCTGCTTCATGGTTGGGGAGCATGGCTGGCATAGCCTGTAGAGGAAGGCACAACTTCTAGCATAAAGGTCTAAAGCTTGCATTTACTTTGAAGCTGCTCTTGAAGATAGCAGAGGCCACAGTATACGTCTTACGAAGTACGGACAATTCAAATCAAAATATACATGGATTATTTTGCTCATATTTTATCAATAAAGACCTGATAGAGGAGTATTTTAGTCCATGGAATGGAGCCATATGTGCTTGGGCTTTGCAGAATTAGGACTGAAATGTGAAAATTTGTTTCTAAAGCTAAATGTATATTGATTCAGAAATATGGTATTCTCTTTCCATGCTTACTTTTGCAAATATTGTCATCAGTCTGCCTTCTACAATAGAATTAGCTTTCATTTCAGTGTATTTAAGTGTAAAACTGGAAGTCTGTATTAACAGTCTGTTTATAGAAATAAATGCACTCTGTAACCACTGATACTGTTTGGTTTTGCAGGTTGTCTTCTGAATTTGGGGTCTGAAGGTACCCTCTTGCTTTCTCAGCAAATCATGGACATCGTTGGCTTTCTGAAGTCTCAATTCATTTGCCACCTTCTGATCTGCTACATATTTATAGCGTCAGGACTGATCATTAACTTCATTCAACTCTTTACACTTATACTTTGGCCAATCAACAAGCAACTGTTCAGGAGGATCAACTGCAGGCTGGCTTACTGCATTTCAAGCCGTAAGATTTCATTTTGTTTTTTAAAGTATTTTCATATTTTGTCGTGAGGGAATTGGTAGAAAAGTTCTGAAACAGATTTCAAAGTAACCTTGAAATGAAAGTCATTAATATAGTAATGAAGTAATGAAAGGTCATTACTGCTTCCTACAGCACTCGTATTTGTGTGAAGAGGTGTATGCTTTGTTGAAATGTCCTGTTCTGCAGAGTGTTTTGCTCTTTTATATTGGGATACTTGCTTAACTCAGGATGTTGAAGAATGCCTTTCCTTTGGCTATCAATCATGTTCCATTAAGCCAAATGAGAAATATTGACCAAATAATAGCTGAACTTGCTGACATGCATTATCTGTAGGCTTACAGTGTTAACAAGTCACTTCCAATAATGCTTTCAATCTTTTTATCATGCATGGTTTTGTTTATGATCTTGGTTTAAGTGTTTCATGTGCAAATACTATTCAGGACTGGGAAATAACAGTAAAAAAAAAAGAAAAATCTTTGATTCCATGTGCTTCTTTGTTAAGCTAGTTGTAAACTGTTGTTTCTTTGAATAGGCACTTAAGACCTTAAGCTGCATGTGTAGGTAGAATACAGCAGGTAGGCTGTAAGCATTGAAAGAAGCAGGGGTTGCAATTATTTTTATTTTCTGGGGCAGATGGGAGCATAAGCTCAGGATATTACTTGAAGAAAGATCAGACCTTTGTTACTGCTGAGAGACATGACAGCTAACTAACACTTGACTAAACAGGTAATTCCAGTGGAATGAATGAGACCTGTATCCATTAATTTCCTCTTTGTTAGTAGGAGGTTGGTAGAATTTCCACCCATCAACAATGGATTATCAGAGCACGTGTCGTTTTCTTGATATTATCAATCTGCTTATATATTTGTTTGTAAAAAGCTATGACTGTAGTTTCAGCACAGATGTATTGTGGTGCAGCTTCTGGTTTCCACTTAATTGCTCTCAACTTACAGTAGTGAGAGCGTTCTTCACAGCAGTTGTTAAAAATACGGTAATGTGCCTGTGTTCAGTAGCTGGGAGTGTGCTGCTAAATGTGTCCACTTTCCAGAGAGATTTCCCTGGGCCTTTCTGAAAGTCAGAAGTATTTTCTGAAACTCAGAAGTATTTTCTAAAAATGGAACTGTTGCAAAGTGCATGCCTAAAGATTATTCAAGTGTGATGTCACTGTCAATGCTGAGTGAGTTATGGGTGGTTTCATACTGAACAGCCCTACAACACAGTGTTTAAGAAGTGTGTTGCAGAAATGCAGCAAAATGGTTTCCTTCAGGTCACCTGTTCTCCGATTAGGAACCGGAAAAGAGAAAGCATTGTTAGTATTCATAATGAACTGCTTGTGGGAGAAATCTGCCACATGCTTCAAATGGGAGGCCACTATGGATTATTTATCACTCATCAGTGACTCAGATGTGCAACTATTCAAAGTATTTTTTTTAAACATACTTTTGACTTAAATTTCAAAGCTGTATGAGCATGTATAAGCCTAAATAATTTGGGGGTGCTGTTTTATTATTTCTGTAATAAAGAGGATGTTCCTGCTGAAAAATTCGATTTTTGCAGTCTGTGTGTATGTCCCTAAAGTAGTGAGTTTGCAAGTACTACTCATTTGTGTGTATGAACAGTGGTATGAATGTGGCCAGGTTTTTACCTTTTGCCTGGTAGCATAATATACATTTGAAGCTGTGGAATGTAGAAGATAGTGTACAGCTGTATACACGTATATGTAGGCACATTATTACTATTTTTCGTGCAATGCCTTCTGCCCCATTCTTCCTTTTGGCTACTTAGTGCAGAGACATCAGCTACTCTGGAGTCTCCAGACTGAATCCTTTAGCTGCCCTCAATCTAGTCTCATCTATACTGGAGGCTGGTCACTGTGTAAGAGCGAGTAATAGTGCATGCTTGTCCTTGGTTGGGCAGATGGCTTTGTACTCTGAGTTGCTGATCTAGTTTTCAGTGTTGATGCCACTGGAAAAGGTTGTGTTGTGAGATTTTTTGCTCAAGCATGCTCAGAACAAACTATCTCTAGGTTAAAGAGAGTCATTTTAGATTTACAAGAGAGCAAGCTAGCATTTGATATGACTCACCCTTATCTGAGTGATATTTGCAAAGGGGAAAATTATACTTAATTCAGAAAAGTATTTGGAAGAGCTGAAGAATGCAGTAGAGCAATTAATCATAACGGATGTGTTTTTGTAGTAGTGTATGTGTAAGATAATGCCTTTTGGGGGTGATTGGTGTGCTGACTAATAGCTTAAGTTGGATCTGTATGAGTCTGATGAAAGTCATGGAAACAGCCTACAGTTTGAGACAATGAAGGTTAGCCTTGGAGAATGTAAAGAGGCATGTGCTTCATGGTGGTGACTGTTGAAGCTTAACCCCAGCCAGCAGCTAGGACCACACAGCTGCTTGTGCAGTTCTCCCCCTTTTCCTCCCAAAGGGTAGGGAGGAGAGAGAAGAGAAAGGGAAAGGAAAAAAGCTTGTGGGTTGAGATAAAGACAGTTTAATAGAACAATAACAGAAAAAGGAAAATAATAATAATGATGGTAAAAGAATATACAAGATTCAGTAGCACAATACAAGTCACTTTCACCACCTAGTTAATCAGTTGCCCAGCCTCTCGCAAACCATGATGGTGGATTCTCACCCCCAGTCAGCCCCCATTTATATACCAAGCTTGACGTCTGTGCTATGGAACATTCCATTGTTCTGTCTATGCTCCTTCTCAGCTTCTATGGGAAGCTGAAAGAAGTCCTTGAATAGTATAAACATCACCTAGCAACAAGTAAAGCAATATACATAATTGATGTTCCTTTCATACCAAATCTGAAACACAGCAACCCATGGAAAGAAAATTAACTCTATCCCAGCTGAAACCAGGACAGTGACAAGCATCATGTTGCTTTGAGTGGCTGGTAAATCCTGAGTCACCCAGTCAACCGAAGAGTGACATAGAGCGGGCACAGTTTAACTTAAGAATGGAATGAAAGCAGCAGCTGCCTTTAGATCTTGCAAGTTCGGTCAGTTTCCATTTGATGTCAAAGGCAGAGATAAATGATTCCATAAAATCAGAGGAGAGTATTTAATCTTTTACACTATGCTCTTTGAGAAAGTTCTTTTTGTATTTCAAGTAATGGTGGAGTTTTCTTCTACTTTTCTTCCTATCTCCTTTTTAATATAAGAACATAATATTCTCACTTCTCCACGTGCAACCTCTGCTGTCATACTGGGAAGCTAAACTGCTATTGTGATTAATGAGTTGTTCTCACTTCAGTAGTCCAGCTTGAGTTGAGGGTCCTTATCTGTTCACATGAATCAAGCCAGACTAGCTCAAGTAAAAGTATTCATAGAATCTTTTAGGTTGGAAAGACCCTTACAATCATCGAGTCCAACCATAAACCTAACATTGCCAAGTCCACTAAACATTGCCATGTCCCTAAACACCACATCTATATGTCTTTTAAATGCCTCCGGGGATGGTGACTTAACCACTTCCCTGGGCAGCCTGTTCCATTGCTTGACAATACTTTTGGTGAAGAAATTTTTCCTTATATCCATTCTAAACCTCCCCTGGCGCAACTGGAGGCCATTTCCTCTTGTCCTATCACGTGTTACTTAGGAGAAGAGACCGACCCCCACCTCTCTACAACCTCCTTTCAGGTAGTTGTAGAGAGTGATAAGGTCTTCCCTGAGCCTCCTTTTCTCCAGGCTAAACAACCCCAGTTCCCTCAGCCACTCTTCATATGATTTGTGCTCTAGACTCTTCACCAGCTTCATACCATAAAATGGCTGTATGGAGTAACTGTGGTTTGGTAGCTGAGGACAATGTAGCTGTGTGAGCTGCTACTTCTCTATTGTGAGTATGGCAACAACACTACAGCTTCTCACCGTAACTTCTCACAACCCAGCAGGCTAAAGCCATAGACTTCAAAATTCTCTTCATCAATGCAAGTTAGAGAAGAGGTAGAAACTTTGTTTCCAGTTTGAATTTACAGTGGAAAGGATTCACTAGAGCAACAACTTGCTTTTAATGGAACAGAGCAGGTGTAATGGCACACACTAAGTTACCTTCAATAATTGGTGTTGAGAAATTGTTGCCTTTCTTCAAACCAATTGTGAATCCTGGGTTGATCAGATAGGGTGAGTTTAGCTTCTCTACTGACCTGCTTCGTTATGTATTAGCATTGGGGAGAACATTCTGATGGCAGTGTTGCAAATGAAAAAATACTGGTTCTGATAAATGGCCAATTTTTCTGCCGTGTCTTTTTATGAAATTTAAATTGGGTTAAATGTTCAGCCATTGTTTCAGCTCGAATCTCCTGCTCCCCACAGGGTGTGTTAGCCATTGACCAGATTGCAGTTAGGGTTGCTTTTGTATTTCCAAGATACTTGTCATGTTTTACTATGAATAAACTCTTGTTTGATCCCATTATCCCATTTGACAGATATCCACAAGGCAATGGTTAGTTCTAGTCCTCCTGTATTTCTCAACTATTACTGAAGAGTGTTAGTTGTGGAGAGTGGACGTTCAACTTGAAAAGAACAGACTTTTGTCTGTGTTGGTCTTGAAATGAGCTAAAAGACTAGTAAGGGTTACACACCCTCTGTTTTGTTTTAAAGAAACAGAACAAAACAACAAACAAAACAAATCCCCGAAACCTTTGGGCTTCTAACTTGCAGAAAATATTTTCTGGCTTCAAGTATATATTCACTGACTGGTTCAACTGCCTGTTAATGCCCCAGTTGTAGAATGACAACCCTGATAAACTCTCCCCAATACTGAACTCCACAGAGTGCACCTCTAATAAGGAAATTGAACACTGCAAACCTCAACAAGGTGGCAACAATAAAAATTTTAAAAATAAGTGTGCTTGGAAGATGATATTAGGGCAAGGTTGGGCAAGCAATCAATCTTATTTTTTATTTTTAAATAATTTAGGGACATCTTGTCCTCAGTCTCTTTTTCCAAAAGACTGAGAGCCAAGATATATGCCAAGGAAGGAAGCACTTAGTGTGGAATACATCACAGCTCTCATGGATGCTGTTTGTGCCTTAATTGGAAGAGGTGGGAATACATCTTCTTCCTCCCCCATATCTGAGTACAGCAAACCACCACAAAGGGTATGAACGCCTTTCCTGCACTAGCTTGTAAAGTTGGCCAAACACAGGTTGTCTTGGGTATTAGTGCCATTTGTGCACATGGTTGCATAGCTTGCTGGGACAGAGGGACAGTGGTTTGTGCTTCCTGAACCAGTTTGTGCTTGGTGGGCTGGGGCAGTGCTACTCTGGGGTGAGCAGAGCGTGCACGAGTCCTGCAGGCTGTTTGGGACATAACTGTGCTGTGTGCCAAGACTATGAGAATGGGACATACACATACAGGACAAATGGCTTCTTTAGTGGTGCTGGGTGTGTTTACTCAGGAAGTTATTTGCCTGTGAGTGAAGCAGTGGTTGATAACTTGTCCTCTTGCTGCCACTGTGTTGGGGGAAAATTAGCTTCTCCTTGTGCTGAGATCCACCATGTGCTCCCAGGGTGAGTGGCATATTGGCCTCCTCTTGACTGTGTGCACCGGGTGAACTTTGCATAAACAAAAGAGCTGCCAACAATGGCGCAGTCCTGTGGACAGGTGCATAGGGGTTTTAAAAGCAATTGACTTAGCTTCTAATCTGCCTTCATAAATAAATTATGGTAGTGCTAATACCTATTCTTATGCTATGAAAGGGGTGTTATTACACCTCTGGGTAAAGTTACACTATGTAGGCTGCAGTTTGTAAATCCCTCTGAGGGGAAGGCCTTTCTTTGCATGGAAAGAGGCACCCTGATGCCTGCTCATTGACTGCAGCAAAAACAAGATGGTAACTGATTCTTCTTATGACTGAGGTTTCTAGAAACAAACCCAGAGGAAATTGAGAACTGCTTCAAGTTCATCATCTTGGCTGGCTATTATGAGACAGTAAAGCTAATTCCTTCCATGTACAACTATAGGCTTTGCAACATGAGAACTGGGCATCCAAATAAGGCTCTGTGGTAGTATCAGGGCCATGATAATCCTCAAGATTATTTTCTTTCTCTGCATGCACTGACCACTTGGAGTTCAGAGGAGCCCTTTGCCATTTGGCTTGTTGTTTGTACCAAGGTGGTGCTGGGGCAGAGAGGAGAATTCTCTCCACTGGTGCAGTTGAGTAAGTGGGAAGGGGTGGAAAGCAGGAGGGCCCTGGAGAGGCAGGGCTTACTGCTTCCTCCACTTCCTTCTACTGCCATTTTAGGCAGGGATTACTTCTTCCTCCACTTCCCTCTACTGCCATCTTAGACTGCAGAGGAAGCAGTCTGCTCTTGTTCAAAGTATGTCACAGTGTCTTTAACATAATCCTATAGTGTTTTATTTATAAAGTGAACTGAGTTAATGCTCGTACATGCAGATGTAGCAAAGAGGTTCTATAGGGCACTTAGGACTGCTTTCTTAGCCTGTTTGCAACATTGTTTTGAGTAATGTGTGCAAAATGACTTTTTCTGAAGTGCTACTTGTCCATATAAGCCTTTGTTAACCTTGAGTCCACACACCACATCCATACGAAGCCACTGGGAAAGACTATCAAAAGTTTACAAGAAACCCTGAGGGAAAATTGGAGGTTGAATGTGACTGTCACGCAAAGAGAAAATGTTGATTTGAACCTTTGGAGAGCGAGACCATCAGCTTAGCCTTCTTGTTTTCCCTCAAGCCACGCCATGGGGATGACTGTAGAAATAGAGTGTACCGAGGAAATGCCCATGTTAGTTTTAATCTAGATAAACTCTGCTATTGAGGGCAGGATAGTTATGGTAGCATGGAGATCTGAATAGGCAGGTGCCCAAGTACCTACCCGGGCAGTGAGGTGTTTGTTGCAGCCTACATGCTGCTGTGGCAATTTTATTCTCAGCACTTGGGCTACCTTGGGTATCTCTAGTCAAACCATTGCCATACCTCTTTTCTGTAATGTAGTCTTAGGTTTCTTCCCATGTTCCCTGCAAATCTGAAGTAGGCATTTGCCTGTCAGACTGAGACTCGGGGGGTGTCTTACTTGTAAGTTACAGTTGTTGGTGTTGATCATTGAGCTGTGTACGATGAGGTAGATGACTAGCTTTCTCTAAAATCTACTTTTGTTAGGATGGTGAATATCACTGAATCTTTGGATTCTTTTGCTCTCAAAAATTAAATTCGTAGGGGTATATTGTGTGTGACAGATTTTGTTAAATATAAAATATGCTTGGAGCAGATAAGAGTACATATAATGTCATCATATGGTGTTGTTTAATTTTCTAACTTGCTTTGTCTTCTCTTCCTTATAGGTAATGTAGTAACATACCTAGCACTGCATCATAAAAAAGATCTAGTGAAAATTGAGCAGAGTGACAGGAGTGATCTCACCTTTTGTTGCTAGCAAGGACAACAGAATGGGAAAAAGTAGTATCTGATTTACTGAAGCCATCAAAGTAGGGGCAGCAGGAGGTATTCCTCTGATTTAAAAGTAACATATGACAAGTTGTGAACTCTGTAGCAGTATATTGGTAGCTTCTACAGCTAGATTGCCTTTTAGTATTTAAAAAATTAATCCATTAATGTGGGGTGAAACTATGCTCCAATTTTAAACAGTCTGTGTATCTAAATTTTATGACTTCAAGGTTTTGGTTTGCCCAAAACATACTAGTAGTCAGCAGTCTTGCAAAGGGCTCTCTAGACTGTACCTCCTGAAAAATGTGTCTGTTAGTAAACAAAATTTATTAGTATTTGTTCACAAAATAATACTGAGGGATCAGTACATTAAATGTTTCAAGCAATGAAGTACACTGCATCCTGTATTGGTGTGTTTTCCAGCTCTTGCTTGCTTCATTCTGGGGTCTGAGTCTTATTCAAGGGGCGTGAGGCGGGAAAGTAGACTTAGGGATGTATGCCATAATACTGAAATATGAATCTCTTGACTCTTCAAGTGATAGGCTTTATAATGCCCTTCATAAAATTAGTCAAGATCCATTTTAGGGGTAGTGGGGAGATCACACCATTTTTGTTTGTGGATATGATTTTCAAGTGTTTCCTTTTTGTTGCTGAGTATTCTCTTGTCATATGATGGCATGTGCCCCAGTATCCTACTGTTGAGTTGTCTGAATTATTGTGGCGCAAGCTGGTTTGTGCATGAGCATATATGAGCACACACATCCTTCTAGTAGATCATATTTGTTCTTACGGTTGATTTCCTTTTTGAAGCCTTCCAAAGGGTCCAGGTAGATCTCTCTCACCCTGAAATAAATTTTGCCCTCAAAAACTATTAGTTTCCTTTGCTTTGACAAAGTAGATTTTTTGTTAGAGTAGAAATAATCTTCTCTAAAGTGTTGTCTACTCTAATCCGTTAACACCTTCTTCCAGCCTCCTTCCTAATACTCTTTTATAACTGTTATGTGCTTGTGACAATGCTGCTGGTTATCTGTACAGTTCCCCACTGACACCAAATCTTGAACTTCTCTAATTTAGAAAGACTGAAGGACCCAATCACTGCAGCAGGTTCTCCATTAGTTTGCTGGTAGAGTAAGACAATGTGTTTGTTCTCTGCATCCATCACAGCTCGAACTCCCCTTTTTCCAGATTGTGTTAGCGGAATTATATTTATCACTATGAATAAGTCCTCTGCAGTGCCTAGCAAATGCCTCCATATTTCCCCTACTACCATTAACTTGCTAATAACATTTCAATCCCCCTCATTTTATGCCACTTGCAGGCATTGTTACCCAGATTTCATAGTGGTTCAGGTATTGACAGTGAGCTTTAGTGGATCAACCAAGACTGAGTGCTGATTGCAGGCATGCTGTGTGAGTGTAGTGCTGTTCTGTTCACGAATGTGATTGAATGACATCTGCGCATGACTGTTAGCAGTATTCCTAATTAACCTAAAAGGGATATCGTCTCTTATGACCAGCTCTTAGGTTAGGAGAAAGAGACTGTTTTCTGGGAAAATGGATGCGAAAAAAACTTGGTACTAATGCTTTCTATCCAGTACTGGTGAAGAGCTGGAGAGCACCTAGTCTGATCTTTTCATTAAAGGGCATCTTCACTGTCACTGATTGTATTTTGCTGTTGCTGGAGCCTTTGTAGAGTTTCCTTTTTTTCATTTTCCCTTTTTTTTTTTTTTTTTTTTTGCCTCAGATTCCTGATCTGAAGAAGGGTGATGGTGATAGCCTGCAGACTGGAGAGAGGGATGGCAGGGAAGCAATAGAAGGTGAACCACATTCTGTTTGGTGTCTAGCCTCTCACATCGCAAAGTTTGTAGCACCTCTTGCTAAGCATTAGATGTGGCCAGCAAGCTTCCTAGATTCCTGAACTGGGGTAAATCTGGAGTGTTTGTATATGACCCCACTTGGAGTACCGAGTCTAGCTCTGGAGCCCTCAGCACAGAAAACACATGGACATGTTGGAGCGGGTCCAGAGGAGTGCCACAAAAATGATCAGAGGGATGGAACATCTCTCCTATGAGGACAGGCTGAGAGAGTTGGTGTTGTTCAGCCTGGAGAAGAGAAGGTTCCAGGGAGACCTTATTGTGGGCTTTCAGTACTGAAGGGCGCTTATAAGAAAGATGGGGACAAACTTTTAGCAGGCCAGTTATGATAGGGCAAGAGGTAATGGTTTTAAACTAAAAGAGGGTAGATTTAGACTAGATATAAGGGAGAAATTTTTTACACTGAGAGTGGTGAAACACTGGCCCAGGTTGCTCAGAGAGGTGGTAGATGCCCCGTCCCTGGAAACATTCAGGGTCAGGTTGGATGGGGCTCTGAGCAGCCTGATCTCGTTGAAGATGTCCCTGCTTATTGCAGGGGGGGTTGGACTAGATGACCTTTAAAGGTCCCTTCCAACCCAAACTATTCTATGATTCTGTGACTCTATGAAAGTACTTCCATCTGACATGACATAACTCAGAAACGTGATATCTAGTGATCCAAGTCATAGCACAGAATATGAAGACATTAATGTTTGTACAAGTTTCATGCTACAACTCTTTATTCATTAAGGGTAAATATCACAATCAGAGGATCAAATTCACCTTAAGAGACATTGCATAGTAGTAGAAACCCCATTTTAGCTATAGGGCTGATTTTAATTACAAAGATGATACCAAATCTGAAGGATAGCTTCTTGGTCCTATGTAACCTTCCTGCAAAGATGCAGAGAGTAGCTTATTGATCGCCATCACCAGTTACAAGCAGATACAAACTAGCAGTAATCCAACCCTGTCTGGGGAAGAACACTACTTCCACAGGCAGAACTACTGAGGGAATTTTGCATTCGCCTGTGTTTGGTCAGGGAAGAGATCTACTGGTGTAACATCCAAGTGAGGTGCAGTGTATTGTCTCATATGCTATTGGTTGGCTACATCTTCTACCTCCCTGCTCCGTTTTGAGCAGTGTGCAACACTAGGTGATTCTCCATCTCCCAAAAGCATGAAAGTCACCTTGCAGCAAGTTGTTGTGGAGTAGGTTTTTAGGCTCGTTGGGATTTCAGCAGCTGGACCAGTGAAAGTATCTGGTGTCTGATTAACATTTTGCGGGAGGATTTCCAAACCGGTAGGAAGTAGTATTTCCTTTCAGCAGGTACTTGAGGTCTTTTAGTGTGACGCTCGAGATGAAAGAGCTTCTGAGTGCACATGCTTGGTATTCCTCTGTGCCTCAGTGCTTATTTCTTGTGACTTGTTTGCAGCCTTCTGGTTAAGGCTTCTTACTTGAGGATTATGTTGTTTTCTCACTTTGGAGGCTTGTACAAGGTAGCAGGGTCTTTTTGGGCAATCTAAATGTATGTTGCTGAATATTCTTTACCTTGGTGTACTGTGTACTTAAACATGTTTCTTCCAACACTTTGTGCAGAAGTAGGAATCCTTTAACTCTGGATAAGACACCAAATGGAAATGTGTGCAAACCAATTCTTTCATCTGCTTGGTTTTGTGGAGGCAGTTGCCCTTTTTGCTGGACCCATTTTGGTCCTTGCTGAAATAATGTTTGAAACAGAATAAGTAACAACAAAGGGATAGAGGTATAAGAGATCACAATGCGATTGTTTGTGGGTAGATTGTTTTGCTCTTCTGTTAGCCTACTTTTATTAGTATTTTAGATCTGTGTGCTTTTTGTACTCAAGCAAATTGCATTGGAGTGTCAATAACTACCATTTCCTTGCTCTCATGATGTTAAAGAAGCGGGAAGTACACTTCAGTCTGATTATTCTTCAATTCTAAATTGAATCTCTAGTATATTGCATATCTGAGTGTGGGGGTTTCTTTGAAGGTTAAAAAACAAGTGAGCTTCCTAATACATGAGGGTTTTTCCATTGTACATAAATTTCTTACTGCTCTATGATACTTACGTGGCTCTGTTAAAACAAAAAAATCCAGGAATCAATATGTACTACTAATGATAGATTTTGATGAACGAATGTATCAGCTGCCTGTATTAGGTAGGGAAATACAGGGAGTGACTGTACAGACTTAATTTCTCGCTGTCATTTGTAAAGAAGCTTACCCTTCGTTTTTGGGGAAGCGTGAGAGATCTGCAGCTGTGAGGCTTTTGACAGGGGCTCTCATTTAGATTTGCTGCTGTAAAGGAGCTCCTTTCCTGTACCACCCTCAAATGCTCTGGAGAGTCCTTTATTGGATTTTTTTTTTTCCTTAAAGCAAATAAACCCATACCATTCTCTGACATTTTCCAGGCTTTTTCCCTAGCTCATATGGTGTCTCATCTAAAGATGTGCAATGTGCTAATACTCTGAGTTTGCTGAGAACTCTATATTGGCAAGCTAGCTATACAGAACTAACGAATCTCTTATTTCCTTCAAACTCAAACCATTTATCTGTAGGGCCTATGTGATAGACTTTTGTGATGCTATTCTTTGTACAATGGCAAAAGATAGGGAGGGGCATGTTAACCTTGCGGTACTGAGAAAAGTGCTTTCATTGGCAGGACTGGGTTATATTTTCAGAAATTGAATGCAAACTGATCTCAGCTGAATTGTTATCAGTGAGTTGTCCTACCCACCAAAATATATCAACTCAAGTTTATTTGAACACGTATTGCCTTTTGTGTTCATAAAGGAGGAGGAAGATACACAGGCAAGATAGCTGACATACCTCTTTAGTTTCCAGATGTTCTTCGTCTACCTAGAGTTTAAAATTGAGACCACAGTACATTTTCCTTTTACTTTGACATTATATTTTCAGTATTTTTTTAATTTCTGAGAGTTCAGAAAATTTCCAGTTGGATTGAAGCTTACCACTGAGTTTGTCTTCCTTGTGTCTTCACAGGCTCTGACTTAGTGCTAGAAATCTGCAGTAATTCATGCCTAAAATTCAAGGTTTCCTGAAGGGTGATTTAAATTTCCTTAGTTGTATGGCAATAGCTTGTAGCTTCCTGTAGGTGCATGCAGTCCTCAGGTGAGAATTAGAAAGGCTGGAATGGCAGATCCATGAGTCTTTGAGATACGGGCCTTATTCTGATAAGGAGTGATAGATTTCTTTATGTGGAAAGCAAATAATGGTTGATAAATAGACTATTATGCAAGTGCAGGAGAGCAGAAGGGCAAACAATGTCCTAGGAGCATCCCATGCTGTGTGGGTTACACTATTGGATTTACTGACTTAATGTGGAAGGCAGGACCTGATGTGCTGCTACTTCATGTATGTGCCATGTAAAGAAGTCTTTGAAAAGTTATTTTTCTATGTTGGAAAGATGGGAATTGGACTTCTGTTAAAAGCAGTGGTATGCTAGGTTCTTCCTGTGTTATGTAGGATACTGGAGTCCTGTAGTAATATTCAGGACTGTAAGGTGGTTCCTGTGATCAATATGAGAAGGTTGGAAATACTGGTGAGTACTTTGTCCCAAATGGGGTGGGAATTGTAATGCCATCTCTGGCCTTCATACAAAGAGTAAGAGTCAGGATGCTGGAGTCTCTCCTTTATTTCCAGCTTGTGTCATTGGTTTGTTGCTGTAGAAGAGTCCTATAATCATGATTGTGTTTTTAAACAGGGAAGACCAAAAAAGGGATAGGAACGTTGTCTGCTCTCATGTATGAGCAGTGCCTGTTGCAGGTGGGTACTCTTGCAGGATGTCTTTCTTCTGATATGAAAAATAAATGTTAGTAGAAGAAACCCACGGGACCAACTTCTCTGTCTGGAAGGGCACTTTTACTGAATTCTGGTATTACAATTGGAAGGTCATTCCTGCTGCTCCCTTTGGTGCCTCACTAGGTCTTCAACAAGGAGTTGTGTGCTGGCTTTGGGGAGCAGTCCTGGTAGACAGAAGAGCAGGAGGAAATGCCTGCTTGATTGTTATCTGCACTGACTGGTCCTGTTGCCACGAGGAACTGCTGGTTTGTTGAAACCTAGGAGTATTGCTAAATTCCTTGGGGAAGAAGGATAAGAGGAGCCTTCAAATGTGAGACAAATATCTCTGACACGTGGCTGTTAAATAATTAATTTCCCCAAAGGGTTTGGAAAGAGCATTTCAAAACACTGACTACTGCAGATCTGTACGTGTGTTAAACCCGTTGCACTTGAGAGGCTGGCTTTGTTCCACACGCTGTGTAACTTGGAGAGAAGAAGCTGTTTTGTAGGCAGATTGTGTGGAGATAAAAGATGGAAAAAAGCTGTGAAATGAAATGTTTGAAGTGTGCAGCTGTTTTTTATGAAGGGAGGGTTGCTTTTAACTTTCAGTATGGAGATAGTTTAAAAGGAACAGTGGCTAAAGAAATGAACAAAACTTGTTTCCATATTGCTCCACCCCTCTAGATCAGGACTGCACTAGAGAAGGCAGCATCAATTGAAACCTATTGTTTCAAGAATACATATGCTGACTTAAAATTACTTCTTCACCTGAAGAAAAATTGTGGTTTACATTTTGTGGGCATTACATTAGAAAGAGAACACCTATTTGGCCAAACTTTAATGATTAGTGTGCATTTTGAGAGGGAAGGCAATATTGGAATGGGAACTGGGGGGAGCTGGGAAGTGAGGTGGTGTGCCAGTACACAAGTAGTAACTGGAAGGGTCCTGTGCAAGGCTTGTGCGCAGATCAGAGCTGCTTGCTCAAAAACTATTGGCGTGCTTTAATGTACTGGTTTTTACCTCAAGTTCTCAGTTCCTATCATAGCCCCTATGAGGATCTGAAACACTGTAACTTTCAGGATATGTTGAAGGCTTGCGCATTTAAAATCTTGCATTAAATCTGATTCTGATCTTGGTTCCCAAAGTAATTACAGCTTGGCCATGTTACAGGAACGCAAGCTTGGCTGTATTAAACTGTCTGTAGTTTATCTAGTTTGGTATGTTTCATCTGAGAAAACGATGACACTCCATCAAAAAGGATGAAACACTTTTTATCAATAAAGTGTTTGTTGTCTTCATTCTGTAAGAAAATAAAATGGATGGTGTTCATGGAGCTAAGGCACAGCAAGCACCAGAACTATCATTGTGTAATGTTGGCCTTCAAAATTATCGCCATAATATTTCAATAAAGCAACATGTTTTTCACTTATGCTAGCCAGTTCATACATGTGTACATGCAGGTTTTAATTCTATGACTAAGTGAACATTGAGGTTAAATTGCCAAGAAGATCAAACCACAGATAAAGCTTTTGCTTTGTAATGGGTGTGACGAGTCTAATTCTTCTTTTGTGTAACTCAGCATGGTGTAACAGTGACTACACTGGAGTTGACGATTATTTTTATGCCAGTTGAGGATCTGGCCAATTTAAGTAAATGTCAGTTTATATTTGGGAAGGGGGAGATGGGGGGAAAAATCCAACCTGTGTACCATCAATCTTCAGGAACTAATGTTTACTTATGACTAATGCAAAAGTCACATTTCAGCTTGAAGTTGCATTCAGTTCTTACAGTGTATAGAATCAGCTGGGGGGGAGGGGACAGTTGGCCTTGGTTGATTAGTTGGTTTGGTTTTTAACTACAAAATATATGATCCTCTCTCCTCATCTGTGATTTTTATCTTGAAGTTATGTTGTGAGATTACTAGGTGTTAGAAGGAGGTGGTTGTTATCATTTTAAAGTGGTGGTTTTGTTTGGACTTTAATATTCCAAATTGTGCATTTATGAAGTGTTCCTTTTAGCATATTATTCTTTGCCAGTCACAGGCTACCTCTACGTAGAGCATGCCTTTGAGCAATTACCAGTGAGCTCTGCTTTCAGCAGCCTGGGCATGCTCTGTGCTCTATAAAAGAATTCTGCCTTGCATGCTTGCCTGGGGACTGTTTCTGTATGCTGCATGCCCTGCCTTTGCTGTCTACATCTAAAAGTTCAGCAATGGCACGTGGCACTGGCCAGCCTAGGGCTCCCTCTGCGCCCCCCACCTAGGGATGTTAGATGAAACCCTCCTTCCTGTCCACATTCCTTGTTGAGTTGTGTGGGCTTTTTTTAATAAGTGGCCAGCTCTGGTTTCCAGATCAAAGTGTACTTTAAAACGGGGATTTGAGTCTTGTTTTAGATTTATTTTTCCTTTGCTGTTTGCCTATTTTTTCTTAGCTAAAAGCAGAGAGAGACTACTTTTCAGGTTTGGGGATGACCCCTTGATCTGGACCCTCTGCAGAAGAAGCTCTACTCCCTCCTGTTCATCTTTCTCTGCAGGAGGATGTACCTCTTGCACAAAGTTCATAAACCAAAGTCTTCCTTGCTGAACTTCAAGATCTGCTTGCTTGTCCCACTGCTGTACCGTGTCAAGGAGTGATATGATGTGCTGCAACATATGGATTTGGAGCACTCTGGGTTGAGTTCTTCCATGTGGAAGCCTCCACGCAAGCTTCATCCTGCAGAGGCAGTCCGTTGGAGGAGCCTTTGCATGCCAGCTAGCTGGAGTGTTGTTCTCTGCTCCTGTGCTGTTTTTTCACAAGCTTCTTAGTCACACCCTTGGCAGTCAGAAAAAAAGTTGGAAGCAATGGTGCTCGCAGCAACCTAGGTCATGAGTGATTTCTGTCCTTCAGCTGAACTTGCTGACATTGCTTCTTGCACTCCTGTCAGGCTACATGGCAGTTCCAGTTGGAGAAAGATCTGAACTGGTAAAAATTACACAGTTTTCAAGAAACAGGCCCATAGTGAGAGAGCACTGGAGTACATCTAGGCTCTTCCTGTCCCTTCTTGGTTCTGTTGCAGTGCAAGCTGTTGGAAAGACATTGAAGCAGCATTGTTGATAACACAGAAGGTTATTGTCTTAAGCCTTCAAATAAAGTTGGTAAATTTAAATACTAAATAGTGTTTATTTGCACTGGCTTTCCGCTTTCCAGCTTTTTAGGCAAGACTTTTAAATAAGATCCAAATGGCCTGCACAGAACCTCAGAGACCTCAGGCACACTGCCAGCTGGCAACCTAACAACTCTGCAGTCTGCCCTTGATGGGTCTGATATAGCAACCAGAACTGGGGCTATTACTGTACGTCTCTTAATTTCAAGTGGCTGAAGTCCTGTGTGAAGTCCAGATGACCATCAAGAAGGATTGATCTTAAAAAGCTGTAAGTCTTCCTAATGCAAAGGGAAAATGTCAGCCTGCATGATTTAAATCAGAGTATTTCAATCAGTTGTAAATCTGTAGTGTGTATGGCCTAGAGGATGGGAAGAGGATAATGTCTACATCACCTGATCTAGCTGATAACACTGCATCCAAGTCAGTGAGTCACACAGGTCCTGTGTATTTTGAGAAAACTGGGGCAACAAAAGTGGTAAAGATAATTCAGAAAGGAATTCTCTAGCTAAGTTCAAGGAAATCACTGATTCTTGCAATAGGCTGCCTTTTTTGTTGTGGGATTTCTGTACAGTTTTAATCAGTTTTTCATGGGAGAAAACTCCGGTACCTGATACACTTTGTGTAATATTGTATGCTCTGCTTAAATCATGAAGTTTTTCCTGTTTTTTTTTTCTGTGATTCTTTTGTGCTAGAAATACTTGTGATAAAGTTGAAAGGAATATCAATAGTACGTATGCATCTGATCTTCTGATACCTATCTACTCCTGACACATGCACGCCTTGTTTGCGTGATGGGTCTTTATTTTGCTACTGCTGTGACAAGTCAGATCGTGCCTTTTAAAAGACACAGTATCTATTCCTTCTCTACCTACTTGAAATGGTACGTCTGACTGCTACTCTTCATAATTTGCAAAGCATTGAATAGGAAAATGTCTTGGTTACCAGAGAAGCACAGCCTGCCTTTTGTAACTGGCAGAGGCTGTGTTTTTGGAAACTGAATAGAAGAGCGTAAACTCTGAGCCTGATGATTATACAAGGTTGCCGTGTACCCTGTAAGCTAAACCTATGTTTCCTGGGAAAATTATTCAAAGCAAATAGTTCTAAGAGTACAACACTGCTGCAGAAACCTGCAAAAGCAAGAAGCTAGTTACCTCTGTGCAAAGTATTTCTGCAGTGTTATACTGAGCCACTGGGACTACAGAGTAGGAAGCCAGTAATGTTTTATTCTGGTTGGCACCCTTTTAGTTTGATGAGAGGTTAGGCAAGTTAGTGGTATCTTCATACTCTTGCCTCCTGGAGCACGAGCTGCAGGCTGGCTGAGCAGGTTGCAATGTTCAGCCTGTGGATTATTTTTCTAACTTTCTTGCTGCATTTAACTTTTGAGGAAATGTTAATGCAAGCACAATCAAACTACATGTGATTTGAGAGGCGCTGTTGTCCTTGCCTGTGGTGTAATATAGTTGTATGCTGTGCGTATACGTCTTAACAGAATGTACTTTCTGATGTGTATGACATTCTTTGGTAAGAGAAAGTGGGGCTTTTTGTGTATTTATATATTTGGATAACTTCATTTTGAGGGGTTACACGCTACATTCAGTACAAAAATCACAGCTTTATGTATACTTGATAGGTATATTTGATCTGTAGTACTTTATTTTTAATTCATGGAAGCCATTTGTTTGATTTGTAGTTTCTGACCTTATTGTCCCTATAAAGAACACTTTGTGAAAGTCACTGTTAGGGATTAAGAAGCTAAAATAAGCACCGGGACATAGTTCTTGTCTCTCAAGACCTCACGTGATGAGATGCTGTAAGATTACAGGCAGAGACAGGGAATTCATGGAATGCAAGTGAAAAATGAGTAATGGTTTTGTTCTGAACGATGTTCTCAAAGTGATAGAGTTCCGTGGCTATTCACCATTAACTCTGTTGATATAATACAGGTACTCAGTCAGCTTTTTGCTTCCTGTCCTGAAATTCAGATGGAATATGTTATGCATAAGAAGACTAAGTAGAAGTTATCTGCCTTGACTTAACTCCTAAAAATAAATTGTTTGTATTATTTCTGGTAATATGTGGGTATTTCTTATGAGTGTGCTAGTTATCTGAAATGGAAAGCCAAATGCAAATATTGTTGGAAAAGTACAGAAACCTTAGTGGCCATTACCCCTAGTTTTCTTGTTCTGCTGTTCTGCAGAGATGGTAATTTCTTTTTTTCATATGTTTACACCTCTATGAAATGTAACTCAGCGTAACTAGAGGCTTTATTTCAAAGCACTGCAAATTTTCTTAGGATTTAAATTACCTTTTGCTCAGTTTCCTAATCAAATTCATTTTTCTTCCAATTTGTGCTAGAGATTGCTTTCTGTGGCAACTGGTAGTCTTTTTTATCATTAGTCATTTTTCTCTGAGATAAATTCACATGTGTTCTTATTGGTAACTGAAAATGCAGGTTAAACAAGTTGAAGACATGGACTTAGAGCGACAAAAATAACGGGATTTTCTCTCTTGATGTGCCATTTTGTTCTGAAATGCTTTCTTTACAAAGTCCAAATTTTTGTTTGCTCTGAAACTAAAAAGGATAAACTTGCCTTTTGTAGAAATTAAGACAATTGTAAGAATACATGCTAGAAGGAGAGAAATTATGTGAAAATAGGTTTCCTTCCTAAGTATGTGGATTAAAGATGAAAGATTCACTTGAGTCAAATAACTTTCCTAATCTTTACATGGTCTAATTAGTACATACAAGCTATGCATATGGCAAAAAAACTCAGTCACATGAACATGTGGGCTGTTGTTCTGAGTGAAAGCATGAGTCCTAAGTCTGGACAATGTTGATAGCCCTATAATTAAGGAAATGCTAATGATCTGTTATGTCAAAGAAGTCAATTGTGATTGAATAAATAGAAGTTAAGACTATGACATCTGTTAACTTAGTTCACATTTGCTTTTATGCATACTTGAATTTTCAGTTCCTGGCCCCCTGAAAGGTGACTTTCAGCTGAAAATTCCTTTGGGAGAGGTTGGTGGCTGGTACTACGCTGCTTAAACAGCAGTCTTTGCATATTGCTGCAAGATACTGGCTGCTTCTTTGTCCAGTGAATGCTCCTTGCAGTCTGTGGTAGCGTAGCTCTGCAGTGTGTTTTTCAAGCAGTGATGGAAGAGAGAAGACATTGATCTATAGGTGTCACGGTTAGACTGATGCACTTCACTCGTAAGAAACAGCAATATATTTATTGATATAAACCAGCGATTTTAACAAAAGTTGATAGTAAATGCAACAGTGGTTTAACAGTATTCGATGGCAAGGTACTCTTGGTGCAAAACTGTCAGGGAGACCCTCTCGTTGAGTCACAAGGTTCAGAGAGGAGTCTAAGTGCAGCTGGATCCAATCCTGGTCCCGGGCTTGGTCAACGGTTTATGTCTAAAGGATTATGAGTGCACAGTCAATCTAGGATATGATCTTAATGAAGCTTCAAAGTTTAGCATGCTATTAATCACTTACTGAGGATCTGTTGCAGCAAGGAATCTTTTAGCCTTGAGGAGTAACCTTGAGAGGCGTTAGGGGAGACGGGGAGATCCTGGCATGCAGCCTGCTGTTGTGCAGGAGAGCTCATCGGGCTCTTGAGCTATCCACTATTTATAGGGGTAAGGTGATTGATTTATAGTCATATTTGCGTATAGACCACAGTATCGTTACTGTGGTTAGGTGGGCATATTGATCAAGTTAGCCCTTGGCTACTGTGTTGTTATCTGTCTCCCCCAAATCCACTTTGCTGTCACAACCAGATGCACCCTTTGTGACTGCCATGGGTACTTATTGCTGGGGAAGGGTTACTGGAGATAAGATTAGGGTGGGGAGGAGGGGGGAGCACACCATCACAGTAAGACAGACTGTTTGGAAAATCTTACTTTTTTTCTAATGAGAGGAAATAGGACTAGAAAGGAGTTCCTGTGTCATTGAAAAATTCATACTGTTTCTAGCAGCAGTCTAATGTACTCTTTTTAAGATGAATCTTGTTCAATTTATAAAGCTGTTAGGTATTTTTAATCTACCAAAGCAGTTAAAAGCAGCCTCAGAAAATCAAATACCTGTATTTTCAGTGACTTTAGACACTGTTGTTCTTGTGCTAGTGGTTTTTAGCTTACATTGTTCTTTTTCTGCACTGTTAACCTCCCAACATCCTTAAGCCGTATTTGTGGGTAGCAGCCCAATCCTCTTTCAGCATTTGTTGGATAGCTTGAGTGAGCCAAGCTTTTCTCTTTTCCGGTCATCCTCATAGCCCTGGTCTGCATCTGCTTTTTTTCAGCTTTTCCTTCCTGAGTGTGGATATCTGGTACTGATGTGCTAGCCCAGAGATTATCTCAGTAGAGCAATGCGCTTTTCCCGTTCTCTTCAGGAACAAACATCCTAATGCCATCTTTCTCCTTCTTAGAGCTGCATAATATGAACAGAGCAGAAACTTCCAGTGGCAAGCTATTGTTCCCAGATACCTCGCTCTGTTACTTCCAAATTATGAGGCTCTATTTTATTAGTTCTGCAAGGCATCATGCAATGATCTGTCCTATCAAAATTAATTCCATTTCTGTTACTTTAACACTCAAGATCATCTGAGTCTTCAAGTGTGTTCTGACTTTGTATCATCCACAAAATTTATTAATTTGCATTGAATGCTTTAGTCCTCAGAAATATTTCAGGGAGCTCTTTCTTCATCAAGATTGACCAAAAGACAACAAAAACAGATAGTTGCATTTTTTAGTTTAGTTTTCCTTTACAGCTGTTTACTAATATTCAGTTTCCATTTGGTTTAATAGCAATTTCTTTCATTGTACCATATGAATGGCTTAGTATAGCCTGGGTGCGTTAGATCTGAAGTCTCTCTTTTCTCTATAAAATCAGAGTTATCAGATAATGACATATAGAGCTGGCTTTGAAAAAGTATAGAGGGTTTGTTTTCCTAAATTCCAACTCTTGCAGACATCTTTTCTGAATAATTTTTTTTGGTTTTGGTTTGGTTTTGTTTTCATACCCATGTAGTACTGAGGCCTGATTACTATGTCTGCAGTTACCCTGATCATTTATCTACTCACCAGTCTTAGTAGTATGTTTCTACTGTTCTCTATTTTTAAAAACATGGTGCTGTGCTCAATCTGAAACTGTTTTTCCAATCAGACTTCATTTCACCTCTGATTCAGTGTTCTGGGGTTGTCTGGGTTTCCCTGAGTTTAAATTCGTTAGATTATGAGTTTTGCATTACCTTTATTTTCATACTACTTCCTTGTTAACAGTCTTTCTTGTTGCTTTCAAGGTGATACTGAGTCAAAAGTGTTTTGTTGTTGGGACGCTCTTACATACCTAAGGCAATTTCTCTTACCCTGGCTAAGAATGACTGACTGACTGTCTTAGTCATTAGCTGTAGTCATTAGTCTGCTCACCATTCAAAGGCAGAATTTAATCATGAAGAGTGAATTCTTTATAGTTGTACTGGGTCTAGCTGGTATGGGGCTTTTTTTTCATAATAGTCTGTATGATGCTGTGTTTTGGATTTGGAACGAATAGTCTGTATGATGCTGTGTTTTGGATTTGGAACTAAAACAGCGTTGATAACACACCAGTTTTGGCTATTGCTGAACAGTGCTTTCACAGCATCAAGGCTTTCTCTTTTTCCTACTCTGTCTGCCCACCCAGTTGAGGTTGTGCAAGAAGTTGGGAGGGGGTGCAACCAGGACTGCTGGCCTGAACTGACCAAGGTCATATTCCTTGCCATATAATGTCATGCTCAGCAATAAAAACTGAGGGGAGGGCTGTTTTTTGGAAGGCAGCCATTACTTCCAGACAGGCTGGGCATCAGTATGCTTGTGGGAGGTGATTGCTTTCATGTCACTTGTTTTGTTTTTTTTTTTTCCCTGCTTTCTTCTTCCTTTGCTTATTAAACTGTTTTTATATCAACCCGTGAGTTTTCTTGCTTCTGCTCTTCATATTCTGTCCACTGTCCCACTGGGGATGGGGGAAGAGAGCAAGTGGTTGTGTGGCACTTAGCTGCAGATCAGAGTTAACCCACAACAGTCCTTTGTCACATCTAGTTTGAGGCAACACAGCTGAGGGAATGTTTGAGAAAGGGAAGAGAATAATCCAGATTTTTCTGAAAGCTGATTTTGCCATAAAACAAAACAGGGTCAAGGGACCTTCATGAGAGATACAGTTTTGGGGAATAATATATCAAGATGAGCATCATAACATCCCAATCCTCTCGGGGTATAGATGACCTGAGGCGCACAGCACTCTGAATTAAAAAGATAGTAGCAACATACGAGGGGGGTTGAGCTGCTTCAGAAATAGTTCATATAGAAGCACAGCTCCTCCTAGCTCCTTGACTTAGCTGCTGACTGGGGTTAACCCATAACATATGTTTTTCTCAAATAATATGAAAAAAAAATATGCTTCCATAATCAAATGAAGTATGGAGTTCACAACAGATTTCTGTGTCTATCCCAGTGGAACGGATTATCCATCTATTCTCCTCCTCTCCCATTCACTTAAATCCAAACCAACATGATTTACACAAAAAGAAATATCATGGCCTCAGTTACTGAGGAACAAGAAGCAAAAATCTACTTTGTTTAAAACTTAGGTTGCAGTCCTGACTTGCACTTCCACTCTGTCTCTCCTAGCCTTTTCTGTGCTAGCAGATGAGTTCTTTTTCTGGCCTATAACGTGCAAAATTTTACAATTGTATCAGGTGTTCCTTTCTGATTTCTGAAATCCCGGTCAAAACTGGTAAAATTCTTTAGCTGTCTGTGGCTATCTAGTGGGTCCTTTGTTTAACAATATTTGTAATTTTTTCTTCTTGTTATCTAGTGAGTTTTTTACTTGTGTTTGCATCTTCAATTATTTGCTTTTCTTTCCTATGTTTGTACATGCTGTAAGTCCTGTAAATAGCTGATGTTTCTTCTGAAAGTTTATTAAGTTATGCCAGATTTTCAACTTTTATTCAGAGCAAGTTGCTCCTAGCCCTTTTGGTATCGGGAAAGAACTTGAAAGGAAACTGTAGAGATTCAAATCCCTAGTACTTGTCCATGCATTTGATATTTTATAGAAGTTTGGGAGCAGATTTTTAGCCATTGCATAATTATTGGATTTGATTTTTTGAGTCTATCAATTTAAGATGGCACCTGCTTATGCTTAATGTAGGTCACCCTGCTCCCATTTAAGCATCTGTTTTGGGATTTAGACAGTAATATGGCACCCTGACCATCAAAATGAGAACTGGAATAACCTTGTATGTACTGTTCATCCAAGCTATCACTGCTGCAACAACTTCATCAGCGAGATACAGAAATTAGTCCCTGCACACTCCTTTGGGTAAGGCATGATGCAGGGTCATACTTGATGAAGGCATGCCAGGAGAGGGATGTGTGATGGATCAGGTGGTGCTTTGCTTTGTCCCAGCGTATGAAAGTTGCTTGGTTGTCTCTTTAGAAAGCAAGGCCAAGCTAAACTAACTTATAAGGGCTATCAAATGCTGTATTACTGATCACTGCAGAATGCTAAACACCTTTTAAGTTGTTTCTCACCTACTCTTTTCATGTTTCCACTTCTGTGTCTGTCAGTGCTCATACAGATGAACATACTAGACTTCCTAGTTTGTGTACATCAAGTACCGAGTAATTTAATAAAAAGCGTAATCTAATATTCATGGAAACCAGACCACAGCTGCTGCTTGCCGAGATAAGATGCTTCCTCCTAGTAAGGACAGAGGTAAACTTTTCCTGATACTTCTTATGTACGTTTCTGTCATGGTTTAAGGAAAGCTGCCCGACCTGCTTTTCTTGGAGGTGGTGGAGATTACTTGTGTGAAGTGCTATTTGTTAGACATCATGAAGTACTGTGACAGATAGTGCCTGTTCTCATGGCTAACAGGAGGCTGTAGCGTATCTGGTATTTACTGTTTGGGATGATGTTGTCTGATTGGCTGAAGGCAGTTGGGATAGAGTTAAGAAAAATGGATAATACAAATGATTTGCAGTCAAAAGTATTGTTTCGTATGAGAACAGTTGACGTACCTGGAAAAGTGGAAAGGATTTGCATGCAGAAACCTTTCTTCAAGCTTAAAAGAGAAATTGCAATCATCAGGTTAAATTGACATTGAGAACAGTTGATCAAAGGTTAATTTACCTATTCATCCTGTTGTCCAAAAACTGCGTTCTTTTAATCTGATGTGCAAGGAGCCGATATACACACAGAGGCAAGATGGGTGCTAGGTGGTTCATCCACAAAGCTAGCACCACTTGGTTGGCAGAGGGTAAGCGTTTATATGTTTCGAGCAACAGTTATCGATACTTTCTACACTTACATGGAGGCATACTCATTCCCATTGGTTGTTGATGTGTCTCGTCTCTACTTAAAAGTCATAGCGTCCTCTCTTTTTACAACATAGGCTGCATGAGGAGGGAGCTTTTGTTATCAGGGGATCTCCCTACTCGAGGGCTGTTTTTTTACTATGTTAATTAGGATAATTCACTCATAGTTCAAGTGACTTTTTCTTTGGCCTTGTTAGCAATTCTGTTCCCTTTATGCATATCTTGGTATTCCCTTATTTTGCCTAATTTAAGCTATCCTCCAGTCCTTTCTCTAGGGGCACATCTTGTTAACTATCTATAGTGGTTAATTATACCCTTTACTTCTACTATTTCTCCAACAATCCCTTAGCCTTTGAGATGAAGAAGGGTTGGTACCTGTGGATTTGGGGAGGGTAGGGATATAGGGCAAAGACAGGGAATTGTCTGTGGAACAGTGGTGTTCGTTGGAGGTACACAGGCATCATGGAGGTGACAGAAACCATAACATAACCATCCTTTCTAGCTATCTTCTGACTGGTTTTAGTATATTATAGACTAGGCTTTCTTTGAGAGGAAGCAGAAGTCGCTTATGTGAATCCACCAACGTGGAAAATGTGCATGTGTGTTCAGGACAGATGTATGTGGTTTCATCTTCTCAGTGAACCCTCTTCTGTATGAGCATCAGTAAGTTCTTCCCCAAAACTTCTTGGGGATTGCTTGCTACCTGGAGTTGGTAGCTTTTGGACTTCCTTTTGGGCTGTCATCTTCCTCATATTGATAACTAATTCTCATGAAGGACTGAACGTTGAGGTCTTTATTATAAACATAATGGTCATAATTTACCATTCTTAACAGTGAAAAGGTTTACTCAAAGCAGCTAAGTAGGGATGGTATTTCTTAAATTAAAGATATGCAGGCTTAAAAATAAAAAAACCCCACAAGTATGCCAAGGATGCATGAAGAAAAAATTATTTTCAGTGTGTGTGCATATAGGAAGTTGCTTAAAAGAAAGCGTTGAAAGGAGACTGGTGTTCCTTTTGCACAGTGACTTGCAGTGGATGCAGTGTAACCATTTTTTCTTTGCTAAGCAGTTCCTCTGTGGTAGTGCTTCTGTGCACAGTAGGAAAAAGTCAGTGGTGTTTTAGGCAATGAGAAAACACATCTGGAAGAGCTGTGACTGCTTGGTTTCATGCCCATACAAAGCAAATGTTGATGTCATGGGAACTTGCCAAGCGGCATGTTTTCTTTCACTGTTGGTACTAACTCCTTTGATCAGCACATGCTATACTGACCTCAGTCATTTGTGGCAAAAGCAGCACGTTGTCTTCACTGGAATATAAGATTGGTGAAGAGGAGTACATTAAAAGATTTCCTGCAGGCAAATGCTGAAATAACTGGGTCTCAGAGCCTGAGTATATATGAAAGGGCCGGCCTGTGTTTATCTCTTTCTGTGCAAGCACATCCAGTAACTTATTGTGATGGGTGGGGAGTTAAGAATCATGACTCCTGCCTTCCTCTTTGTTGGTGATTTCTGTCCATAAAAGCACAGCCATGTAACGCATGCAAGGAGTTGCATTCATTCAAGGGAGTTGCTTACTGGGGCAAAATATCTCCAAAAGCAGACATGCAGCCAGTGGAGAAAGGTTTTGTTTGTTTGTTTTTAAATTTGTGTGCATGATTTTCCCCCCATCAGCCTCCCAACTTCTGCTGCAAAACAGCTTTAAAAGAGGGGAAAAGAAGTCCAAAGATAACAGTGTTTATATCACCAGCTAGGGTAAATGGAGGGGGTAGGTAATGGGTGGTGGTGCTGAGGCAAGAAGGGTCTGGATTTTGTTTTTTTCTGCTGTCTAAACCATTTGACTTACACATTTTCCTACAGGTTGAAGACTGGAACCTCTGTCTTGGAGTGGACCAGCTTACTCCATTACACCACATTGGTGCTCACCTGCATGTGCTGCTCATGCAGAGTAAAGAACGGGAGGGAATCTACCTGAAGCTGGAGAGCTGATGCCTTGTCTGGCTGGGCTCCATGAATGACAACCCCCTCATCTTGGAGAAAGGGGGAAGGCATTGCTTGACTTTCCAGCTGCAGTGTTTTTTCCCTAGAACTAGCTTTTTTTTCCCCTCACAGGAAATATGTATATGCTTTTTTATAGTAATAAGTTACTTTAAAAAATTGTCTTGTAGATCAGTAATAATGTTCCAGCTCTGAGCTCCAATTGTTTCATGTAGCTAATCAGCACGAGCTTACAGCACTCCTGCCTTCAAGTTTTCCTCCTAATTACTTGTAGCTCCTGCAGAGAAGAAGGGAGTAGACACCAGAGATAAATGACTGATCAGGTTAGATGGCATAGTGAAGCACTAGAATAGCCTGTGTAAGGAGGCTGTGGAGGCATCAATACATGGAAGTGTTTTGAAAACCTCCTAGGCAGCTTTGCAGTTAACATAGTAGGTAGTATTCAGGGATTTAACTCTGTCTGTGGTATACAGAAGGCTTTTGAGTAGTCCAGAGAAGATAATAGATTTGTTTTTCTTAGTTACCTGTAGACTTAATTAGTTCTATGAAAAATGTTTAGGAGGTGCACCTAGTAGATGTAGTCTGAAAATCTGGAAAGGTAGTAAGTTATTATTATAAATTATTCTTCCACAGACAGGGTGAATGGATTGGACTACATTATCTGTCAGTCTGTCTTTAGCCTTATTTTTACTGTTTTTTTTGTGGTTTTTTTTTAAAGCTTTCCCCAGTCTTCTATGCAGTGTACTCATTCATCACGCAGCCATTCGCCCTGTCTGGTCTTTGAAATGGTGGTCATATCTTGCCCGCTTGTCTTGCTTTTTATTTGTATTGGAGAGTTTACTATGCTTTTACCGTATGTTCCCATAAGAATTTCTGAGTTCTCTTTCTTGGTGTTGCCTTGATACATAGGTTAAAGAGAATGAAGAATGTCATGGAGGGCAACAGTTCTGTGTCTCTTTAAAAAAGTTTACATACTTGAGATCTTCAAATTATTGTACTTACTGAGTCAATACATAACTATGCTTTTAGTTGCATTTTAAAATAGGCATTTTATGGTTAATCTTGTAAGCAAATGTTTCCATGGCTTATCAAGAATAGTTAGCTAAAGGAATTACTAACAACTTCTATAGAAGAACAGTGTTAACTGTTTTAATGACTCATTCTTGCAAAACTTTGAGGTGGAAAATAACAAGTCTCAGTAAACTCTGTGTGTGTTTCCCTTCTTCTCTTAAATGTTTTTCATTTAACTAGTTATAGTTCAGGTCAGCCTTAGAGATGTTTTCTTTCTAGTTATTTGTTCTATAAGTACAAGTATTGAGGCAGTTCAGATTCATGCAGTGAAGGGCTAGGAAGCAGTCTGCTCTTGCAGGAGGTAGGGCCTGTTCTGTGTAGTAGGGTGAGGGCTTTTTCTACTCCAGAAAGGTAGAAAACCTCAAAATTCTTAAGCAGACACAGTATCCATATTAGGCATTTGAAGGCACGTTTTATTCCTACCATCAGCCACTCTTGAAGGTAGTTCTAACATACTGCAAGGACTCTGCCTTGAAAGCAGGAATGAGAGATTTCAAGTTCTTTTGGTTTTTCCCCTTCCTTTGCATTAATTGTGTGGAAGTGTCACTGGAAGAGTTGCTTTGCAAGGTAGGAACCCCCATGGTGTGGGTGAATGTGAATTTATCAGCTCAGTTGTGATGTTCAAGCTCCCAAACCTCATGAAAGGGGATAGGGAAAAGCCTTAGAAATCTTGGACCAGCCCTGGTTAGGAGCAAGAGAATCTTTTCTCCCTGCCCCTATTTTTAGTTACACAGTCTGACTGGTGTACAAACAGGAGGAAACTTGCACTGACCGTCTACACTGTGAAGGAGGAAAGGCGAGTGTGTATGAGTGACCTTGTGCTGCTGAGCCACCACAGCAAGTTTCTGGGTAATAAATTTCTGTAGCAGGTTGTGAAAGTAAGCTGGTGACATGATGCAAGAGTAGCACAAACTGACACTAATAATCATTGCTTGAGAACCACAAAGAGAAAGGAGGCTGGGAAGAAGGGAAAGGAAAGGGTAGGGAAGATGAGAGGAAGAAACATGTTATGAACTTAAAGGCTGGCAGATGGTATTTAATGTATTTACTACAGAGGCATTCAGTGCCTGCTTTGTGTTTCTGCAGCAACTGCCTGAGCACATCAGTGACAAATGGTCATGCAAGGTAAGGAATAGGGACATATTTCTGCCATATTTATTCGAACAAAAATCCTGCTTATGTGAAGCCTGAAGAATCAAGCCACTTATAGAAATATTTTTGTCTATGCTTTTTCGGAATGTATTTGAGACTGAAAATATGTACCTGAAGAGCTCTATGCATGTGGCACACCTGGATAGTGAGATTCAGATGTGTTATTAGTTTTGTTCAAATTCCTTAGGAAAAAACAAAATAAAAACCCACACTTGAAGTGGGATGGCTTTAAAGTTGTTTTTCCCCAGGTGAAGTTGGCTTTTTCTTCAAGAGGGCCTCACAGTCATTATCTCTACTTGTTTGTTTTAGGCAATAGGTTTAATGGCAGTAGAGGTTAAAAAAGAGAAAATCCCATCTGGCAGTCATTTCTTCTCTTAATTGGGTTCCTAGTTAAGCAAAAGACAAACTAATCCTGTCACTAACTTCCTTTCTTTTCTGTGATTGTGTTCTGCCCCAGAATTTGACTGTAGAATCTGTAAAGGTTTCTAAATTACAGTGTGGGGGGTTTTCCCCCAATTATTATTAAATTTTGCTGTGTTTGGGGGAGTGGAGGGCTTTTATTTCCAATACAAATATAGTAGAAAGCTACACCCTAGGAAAGAGATAACATTGTAAATGTGTGTCACGAGGCAGCTCTTAGCAGGGGAACTCTGGAAGTGCAACCAGCCGTATATACACTTCTGTGCCTCCACAGCTGAGATATTATAACATCTTTGACTTTTGTTGGGAAATCAGTTTCCGACCAGTGAAATCATTGTTTGGTTAGCATACGGCAGTTAAGATCTCCCTCCACATCTCTGACTATTGTTTTGATGTATAATAGCATGCATTGAATAACACGTACTCCTGCCACGGTAGGAGTTATTTCTAATCACCTGCCCTGATCAGAAATAAGCAGGGGGACTGACAAGTCAGTCATTTATCTGTACTATAGACATGATTTTATCATATTAAGGTAATACTATTTGAACAGAGATTGTCTGTTAGCCTGGCTGTAACACTGTTTGTTAGATAAAATTCATTCATGTCACTAATGCCTGTTCTCCAGTTTACAGCACAATGTCATCCAAAAGCTTCAGGCAATTAATTTCACTAATGATGACTGAAAATGTAGATGACTTGTTCATAGCTGTTTTCTGTTTTCGGTCAATAGTTGAGGCCAGTAGGAGACCTAAATTGAAAGGATTTCAGAAGTGTTTCAAAGACTGGCCTGGTTTTGATCTTCCTGAGGTGAATGAGGATTTGTGGTGCTTTCAGGCTTGCCTGAAGCCAGGAGAGCATCTGACAAGTCTCATCCTTCCAGGACAGACATTAATATGGCACAGATAAGCTCTGAGCAGGGGATACGTTTCACTTAGCAAAGAATAACCTCTCACATTAGACCTTTGCTTTGGTGCGGAAGTTTTGTGATAGCTTTGACAGGAAGGAAACATGTTCCTTAAATCCTTTTCTTTTCCATCTTGACAGACAGCTCTCATTAGTCCCATGGTCCCCCCAGCTCAGGACATGGGTTGCTTGAAGAAAGCCACTGCTTTTGGATTTTATTTTTCCATCTCCATGGAGACAGAGCTCTCCAAGCTTGTTGGCTTTACTGACTCACTTCAACTTCCCATGCCCCAGACCAGAGAGAGACTTTGCTAAATAAAGGTTTGATTCACAAGTCTTGTGGTCAGGCTTATAGTTATGAGCAAAACAAATACAAAGCCTACTTCTTGCCTGTCCTTGATAATGGAATAAGCAAATAGGAAGGTGAAAGTTATATGATAGTCACTAGGAGACTGCTGAGAAAGCACTCTCCAGCTTGTAAGTACAGCGGTGTTTTAAACAATCCTCACTCTCCTACCAATTCTTGTACAGTTTCTTACAATTAGGTTTTGGGAATAAAACTGGGTCCCAATCCAGAGAGATTTTGAGGTGTTTAACAGAGATTTACCGGTTTCCCCCTCCCCTCCTCTGTCCTGTTTGCTTCATCAGTTCATCAACTAAGGGATGTGCAGATATTTATACTATTAATAACTATTCTTGGCTCTGCACACTTTGCCACCCACCCACCTTGTCTTTGATTTGGGGATGGATGTTCTTCATCCAATCTGAGCTATTTGCTTTGCTCTGGATGATTGGTACACCCCTGTCAAATGTAGAATGCATCAGTTGTAGCAGGGCATACAACTGTTACTTCTGACAAGTTAACAGTGATGTATAAGGTGTACATTAACAGACCTGGTTCCAGGTGTCTTGTCCAAACTGCTTTCTGGTCTATAATGGTGCAGTTTTTAGAGGAGCATGAGGACCTGTATGTGGCAGGAATAGGTGTGTTTGTTTCTCCTACAAGTTTGTTCTGTTCTTCATGTAATTTTGTTGTACTATTTTAAGCCATAAATGCTAATTTTACATGTATTTTGATAAAATAATTTGTAGCATTGAATTTGTAGTTTTCAAATAAATGAAACTCCTTTTTCTCAATATCACTGTGGAAAATTTCTGCTCCCTCTTTCCATGCAGTCCTCTCATTTCCATTCCCTCCCCTGTCCCCCCACCTTGCTGTACCAAGATGGGTGACTGTGTGGTTTATGTTCAGCATTTCAGCTTCATTACAGCTCTTTCTTTGCCATGCCGTGTTGAGGTGACTGATGCTTTTCAACATGTTACTGATCTGTGGCTTTGCATATACTGCATAAATTTATATATTTCTTGTTCTTTATTCCAGAGATGGTGATGTTGCTGGAATGGTGGTCAGGCACCAATTGCACCCTCTACACTGATCCTGAGAGTTACAACAAGTATGGAAAGGAGAATGCCATCGTAATCCTTAATCACAACTTTGAAATTGACTTTCTCTGTGGTTGGAACTTTTGTGAAAGATTTGGGGTCTTAGGGGTGAGTTTTGTTTAGCATTTAAACTTTCTCTTTTTGGATGTGGAAAAAAACAAACCCAAATTCTTTGTTTTTGAAAGTTAACAGATCTATGCTTGAATTTCTTTCAGCCACTCTCCAGACCTAGAGAAGTGAACCTACAGCAATGCAGTGGAAGTATGTGGAATACTGAGACAGGATTGCTCAGGCATTCACAGAGATTTTTAAAGCATTGTAGTTAAAGCTGATGAAAGAGATTTTTTTTTTTTAACCTGTGGAGGTCATTACAGTTGTTTCGCTTTCTGTGCTTGCACAGGGGTAATAGGTAACTATTATGGTACATTGTGCTGCAGAAAGATGAGCTGTTCTGTGATTCTTTCCCAGTAAATTGTAGAATTTGTTAGCTTTCTCCAGTGTAGTCTTACAAATTCGCAGCTAGAGTTTGAATGATGTAGTCTCTGTCTCTCAGAATGAAAGAGCTGCCATTGCAAGTGAAAGCAGTAACCAGGTTATAGCTAGTAAATGATGGGGGAAGAATGAGTTATCCATAGTTGAATGCACTATTACATTAGGCTAGGAGTACCCATGCATTTGTTTTCAGGGTTGGTTTTTTGTTTCCCCTGTCAGCTCATGCGGATGATTCAAGCCCCTTCTACACCCCCAAGCCAGCTTGACTTAATTTTGTGGTGGTGCTGTGGTTTAACCCCAGCTGGCAACTAGGGCCATGCAGCTGTTCACTCGCTTCTCTCTGCCTCGAGTAGGGTAGGCAGAAGAGGGAGAAAAAGGAAAAAAATCTCATTGGTTGAGATAAAGACAGTTTAATAGAATAGTAAAGGAAGAGAAAATAATAATAATAAGGGTGAAAGAATATACAAAATGAATGATGCAATACAGTTGCTCACCACCTGATGATCAATTGCCCATCCCATCCCAAACAGCAATCGCGGATTCCTGCCCCCCAGCCACCCCCCATTTATATACTGAGCGTGATGTCTATAGTACACACTATTCCTTTGGCCAGCTTGTCCTCCCTGTGCTCCCTCTCAGCTTCTATGGGAAGCTGAAAAAGTCCGTGACTTAATATAAGCATTACATAGCAACAACTAAAACAATATGTGTTATCAACGTTATTCTCATACTAAATCTGAAACACAGCAACTACTACAAAGAAAGTTAACTCTATTCCAGCTGAAACCAAGGCAGGTGATGATGACATTCTCTGCCTCCAAGTGATTTAGATAAGAGTTCTTCCCTCCTAATAAAGGAGACTAATACCTGATTTTGGTGGTCTTCTGCAGCATCATTTTCTAACTTCGCTACTGGCCACTGTCAGAACTCCCGACATTGGATTGTGTGAACCTATGACTTTTTGCGGCCTTTCCTTTGGACACTTTGCATTTTCTGGACATTTAGGTGCCACGCCAGTCACTTTCAAATTATAATAATGTCAGTCTGCTTAAAATAATAAAAAGAGGCCTTAAAATTGGAGGAAAATGAACCTAGCCATTACAGGCCCTGCATATGACCAAAATGGCTGCTGTCTCCTGGTTACTGAGGAGCAATTCTACCATCATGTCAAGGACTTCAGCACAGAGCTGGAGGATAGTATGAGACAGCAGGAGATGGAGGGAAACCTGTTCCTGGCAGGCAGATGTACGTACCAAAACCATACGCCTTTCTGTGTGCTCCTTATACAATGGTGCTTTATTATAGTCTATTTCTATAGTCTTTTGTAAGCCTAGTGGCTACAGTTCTGTAAATAAAGTTGGGTTTTAGAGGGTCAGGTGCTGCTTCAGAAAGCACTATTGTAGAAAATTAAAGGATTATTTTTGTACAAACTAAGAGGGGCCTACAAGGTCAAAAATCTCGTTTTACATTCGTGCTGTGTGGTTGGATTGAATCTCATTAACTTTAATAATTTTTTTATAGTTTCTGAATGTAATCAGGCTTATGTTCTAGTTTTTTTATATTGCATATTGCAGATATTGCATATCTTCCTACGCATAAGAAAACCACTACGTAGAAGCATAACTCTTTTGAAGAATTACTGTTCTGCACTAACTGACAATAATTTTTCCTTTTTATTTTTTTTAGATGCTTACCATTATTACTCAGTTTGTATTTTTGATAATCTTAGGATTCTTTTAGGAACTGATACATGGTTGGGCTTTTTTAATTTATTTTTTAAAACTATTTTAGTCTTGAGTAATGTACTGTGATTTTACTTCCCAGAAACTGTTCCAGGAAGGAATAGTTCCCATGTGCTCTCATTTGCGCAGATGTCTTTACACAGCAAAGCAGTGTATTTCCCTATTGGGGCAACTAGTCAAGGTTCATCTTAAGCCAGTTTAAAAAAAAAAAAATTGAAAAAGACACACACAGTCAGCTTCCTGATTGGATTACCTGTATCGGCATACTGGTACTTGGCTTGGGGCAGTGCAGGAGTGGATGAGTGTATAGGGATTGGCGGTGCAGCTTGGTTTGACTTTGTGCTGCCTTACACAAGTTTGCAGTGCGCAAATCTTCAGGGTTTGGTGTGGCAGCACAATTAGGAATGTAAGAATCATTATTCTGAGGGATGATGTTTGAGAAAAGGAGTTACAAGAAAAAGGCAAGTGTCCAGAGAGATTCCTAAGTGCTGTCTAAGCCTCCAGCATTTTGCGGCTCAGGGACTCTCTGAGCTAATGGGGTTTTATATTTAATGATGTTTAATTTTATACTCCATGAAGTTTCTATGCTAACTTTAGGTTACCATCTTACTAAGCTGATCTTGTGTTCACTGCTGCTGAAAAGGAAATCTTGCACATGCCATCCTATTTCCATCCATCTGCTGTGGTGCTTGTCTGCCCTGTTTTGGCATGTTTCGGACACCCCTTCTCTCTTTCCTGCCTTCACTAATCCAATGAAGAAAAGAGAGATGACTGGGGAGGGGGTAGAGGGAGAAGGTGAAGACAACTTAGAGCCAAAGGAGTTGGGACTGATTGCGCTTGGCTGCAGCAGGCAGACAGAATGGTTTTGTTGTGACATCCAGCTGTACCCTGTGGCGCTGGAAGACAACAGCAATGCTCTTAACAGTGTCACAAGCGTTTGTCCAAACTCTCAGTATTTTACAGCTTCAACTTTTATTAAATGAAGCCACTAAATGCTGTAATTTTTTGCTTGATTTTGATCATTTAAAAGCAAAATTAAACCTCCTTAAACCTGTTTTGCCCCTTCTGGCCCCAAAAGAAAAAAAGTCTTTCCCTTTTCCTGTTTATTTTTAATCATGACGTGAAAACTGCCCCTCCTGGTCTTAGCTGCAACATTCAATCTGTGCATTGTTCTGCTCCTTCTTTTGTCTCTCTTGTCCTATACTGGCTTTCTCCTTATAGCCAAGTTGCCATAGTCCCAACAGGTTTATAATGCTGAATCAGTGTGGTTTTCTTTTTATCAACGTGAGTTTAGGTTTTTTTGCTGTTTGCTGGGGGTGGAGGGGGAGTGGCATAGTCTCTTGCATGTTGTTGTTAGGTTTGTGAACTGAGCTTTCATAAAGGTTTTTAAATGGCTGTGGAAGAAAATCTAGCAAAAAAAATGAAGAAGGTGCTAAAAAATTGAGAAGTGTGTGCGGAGGGAAAAAAAGATAATTCTAACATTTATTTTACCTTTTTTTTTTTCTTTAATATAATACTTTTGGAGCACCCATTGAAAACATAAGGAGGCACTGGGTTGACAGTGCTGAGTAAGAGCCAGAGATCTATTCATTTATAGTGGAGAAGGAGAAAACCACATGAAGAACCAATTCTATGCTCGCTTTTACTTTTGCAAGTTATTGTAGCCAGTGATTTTGTGTTGCTAGCTGCAGTTGGACTCTATGCAGCTGAAGTTACTGATGTGTAATTTTTTGCAGCACCAAGCCTTAGAAGATTTTTAGTTGTTGTTGGAAATTAGCAGAAGGAAGCAAGCTTCACAAAAACTAGAAGTCGACAGGGATTTCAGGCACACTTGTGTTCAGGCCAAACTATTAATCACTTACACTTGTATTCCAGTTGTGTTTTTTTGTGAAGGGATCTTCTTGTTTTGTTTTCAGTTCTTGACACCTGTCAGCCACACGTACTCACCACCTTGTGCTGCCAGACCTCAGTGATGTGTGCAGGAGGGAGGGAATATAGGGGTGTTTGATGCCAAGTCAGCATCATGCTCCCATGGGCAGCATGGACGTCCACGAGGATAGCTGAGTCCTGACTACTGCTGACACAGAGGTGGCTGCCACGTGCTGCAAGAGGAGGAGCTGTGCTGCCAACTTGGCTTTCTGTAGAGTCGGAAACAGCATACCCCAACAGGGCGAAGCTTTGTCTGCGACAGTGTTTCCTAATAGAAGGCAGGGCTGTTATTATGAACCTGAAACAGGGTGATTGTGTTGTGGATGCTCTGCTTTTCCACCCCATGCTGGTACAATATCTGGGGGAGATGCCAACTCTGGTGTCTCTGTGTTGCTCTCTTGTGTAAATAGAAACATGGTCTTGGTGACCCGTTCCTGCACTCTGCTGTGCCCTTCCCTTTTCCTGCCTGTGACATTCCAGTCCTAGGACTTACCTTCTTAGTGTGGATAGCCTGGCTACTGTATCACCATTTAAACGCATTCATAGCATTTAGTTTCTTCAAGGTGTGTGCCAAGCATCCCTTTGAAAACAGACCCACTGGACACCAGAACTTGAAATCAGGACATAGACATGTTCTGAGGAGGAAACTGTTATTCAGGGCTTACACCAAAAGCACATTAGTGTGCTCCCTGCCAAGATTCACTGTACCCTTCTGCTTCGTTGCTTGATCTGACCAAGCAGTGATAAAATAGCTTTTTTAGTAATTTTAGTAATGCTTTTTCTGAGATGAAGACCTTTATATTAGCAAAAATTGCCTGTGCTTTAAAGCTAAACCTTCTGGTTTATCTGTTCATCTTCTGGTGTTCGGAGTTTCAAGTTATTAATGCTGGTGGTCTTTCTACCTCAGCAAAACATAAACATTCTGAATGGCTCATTATATTGGCATCAAAATATGTGCATTTCCAAAAGAGGCTATAGTTTTTTATTCCATGGCAGGGTAGACAAGGCAGAAAACCATTATGAAAATTGTTTGTTAACTATCTTGCTCTAAGTTTCTCATAAAAAAATGCTAAGCACTTGTAATAATTTTTAACCCTAAATATCTGTTCCATATGCCAGGAGACCCAAATTTTATTTAAAAGTTGTTTGTGTTGAAGCTTGCTGATGGAAAAAACTGACTGTGGCCTTAAATGTAGGTATGAGAAGAGATTTTTGCTGGGTTATTGTACAGGACTAATAGGTGTGTGAACACAGTAGTTCATTTGTACATTCTAATGTATTAATAGAAGTTATGTAATTGTTCATGTAGGCAGCCAAAACTACATTATTATTTGTATTTCACACAGCATCTCAGCATATGCTCTAAAATATTGCTGTGTTACCTTTCCAACATGGAAAAGTTTTATTCAATATGAAATATGAGAAATTAGGAGACTAATTAAATTTCTGAAACCATGGATTTGAGGGACTAAAGAAACATAGCTTTCCAATTTGCTGTCCCAGAGAGTATAATATGAAGGAGTGCTATATTTCAAAAATAGAGCAAATGAAATCATCAAAAGTATGTCAATGCTGAGGGCAACCTAGAGAATAAAAAATTACAAGGCAAGTTGCTGCTGCTAATGGTTTGCATTTACAATTAATTTTTTTTGAAACTGTGGAACAAATTTTGTTAGACATCCTCTGCTTACAGGTTGATTTCATGCTGTTTGTTGCATTCTGTGATCAAGAGGTGTTGGAACAACTGAGGCTGGAAATATAAATAAAGATTTTCCTTCTGTGACAGTGTAGCTGTGCAAATGCATCTAAAGTAAGCTTGTAAAAATAATTTTTTTGTGTGTGATATTAGTGCAGTCATTCACAAAAGGAGATCTTCATGGGTATTTCCATCTGAACAAACTTGGCCAAAAGAAATTAACCTGGATTAAAATGCTATTACTGTGGACAAGTTGTCCCCATTCAGCAGTAATTTCATTAAACATCTGTTGGAACACAGTTCTGAGCACTGAAAATGTTTGACTTCATTCAAGAAGGCATCTTACATGGAATAAATCACTTTTTAATGAAATTTATTCTGTTGAAGAAGTGGAATTTGAAGCTTAGAGGTGACTGTCACGTATTTACCAAAGCACTTCTGTAAAGGAAAAGTTAGTGTCCGAAGTCAACTAGAGCTGCATTTTTCACAGGAGCTGTGCATGGGTAGACGACTAAAACAGCATAGGTTGTAGTTCTCGTTATTGTAAGAGATATGGTAGCTTCTGAGGGGAGGCCTAATGTATTCCTCCCACACAGGACCAGTCTTGCCAGTATAATGCACTGAAGAGTTTCCTTTCTCTAATTATTTCTTCGCCTCCTGGGATAGATGAGGCGCACAAACCAGCATAAGGTGATTCAGTTTCTTTTTTTATGTGCATCTAAGGAGTCATACACTCACGTGGCTAAAAGAGCGCTTTTAAATTTAAAAAATGCATCAGCACAGAAAATGAGTAAGAACATGCCCTTGGGAAGAATTCAAACATCTATTCTGCTTTTGTGGTTATACCTGCGCTACATGACACCTTAGCTCACAACATAATTTCTTTGTTTCACTGGGGAAAAAAACAATGGTGGCAAGTTCTCCCCTGCCCCTTGTTTAACTCATATGCTTTTTAAAATATGCAAAACATTAGAAAATAGCTATGGTGAAGTAGTTACTTTAGTTTGCTTTTTGGACTAGGATTCCTGTGTTTTAAAGTCTAGGAGGAAGGACTATTAGATTGTCTTTTCTGACTCTGCTCTGGAGGCCTTGTACATCCTATGCAGAGCACACTTACTTTTTTTTTATGGTAGGTCTTATGATGCAGAACATTTATTGCGAATAAACTTTAAGAGCACGGGTAGTTTTGTATTTTGGGGCCTAACACTGTTGCTGTTTGCCTCCTCATGTAGTGGCTTGCACTAGGCTATGGGTGACGACTGCCCTGGTTGTGGCTGAGGCAGGCGGTAGTTTCTTAAGGTTTTAGCCCTCCCTGCTCAGCTAAAACCACTTTGTGTCTGTTGGGGTTTCCTGGGGCAAAGCCTTGGCTCAGCTGTCTTCCTCAGGCATGGACAGGGGAGAGGAATTGGAAGAGCATATGAACTGGTCTGTGTGCTTTGAATGGAAGCTATACTGTACGTGGTCTACCACAAAAAATGCTTTTTAGAGGCTTTTAAAGCTATATGCTAGAACTATTTGTATTTATTTTTGGAAATAAAAAATTACTTGTATTAAGAGTAACTGAGAAAAGGAAAAACTGTAGTGTGGGAAAAAAAAGACCTAAGGAAAGTTGTGGGAGGAGAGCCTGTTTCTCTGTGGCCAGTTTGGGGTGCTGGAAGAGGAGGCTGTGCTCAGCATTGCTGCTGCCATGCAGTAGGGACTGACATTCAACATGGTTTGAAATTGAAATGGCAAAAAGTGTGCCATATCCTACGGCTGCTCCTTGTGGGAGAGCTGGGTTTAGAGTCCTGATCTGGGCCCACCACTGAAATTCTTGAATGATCAAGAAGGATTACTTTATTATGATATGTTAAATCATGGACAGAGATGGTTCCTGCATTCTTAGAAATGGAATTGTCTCATGTGGTCTTCTGCTCTGCTTCTGTGTAACAGTTGCTAGTGAAGCTACATGGTGTGCACTTGACTTCCAGTCCTATGAGCTTTTAGATAGCTTAATTATTTAAGCTATTTTCCTTCTCAAGGAGGGAGAGCAGATGAGCGAAATGAGCTGAGATAAAGAATTAGGTCAAGTTTCTTCCCCTAGTAACCAAATGAACAACAGTGACCAAAAAAATAAAAGCAAATAATTGCTGTCGGTGGTAATTTCTACCAGTAAATAATTCCTACTAGTCAAATGCAATGTCCTGGAACCCATCTGCAGAGAACTTTGATGGGATAGCTTATAATGATATCATGGATAGAAACTGGACTGTAGTTGCTGTATCTGTCCTCTAAGAAAATGTCACTGTTTTTCAGGAAATGCTGAAGCAACAATTTCTAGATATACACACATGCACGCTGCCATTTTGTTCATTAAATAACAAAGTGAGAGGTTAGACAGCTCACCAAGGCAGGCTGGCTTGGAAGATGGGAAAGGAGCAAGTGGAATCAGTTCTCCTACCCAGAGGAGTGTCAGTCTGAGGTGATCAGTGATTTAAGTACTGCAGTAGGATCTGAGATTCGAAACTTGTTGAATGCTTAATAAACCATAGACTTCTTGTGGAGGGTCTGGACAAATCACTTCAGTGTCTGTCACACCTGTGAGACAGGAACAGTAGTTTGTTTTTTTTTTTTACACCAGAACCAGAAGAGAATTTCACTAGTGTAAGTATTTCTGCCCTACCATAAACAAACCTAAACACAAATGAAGTATTTTTATTGCTGTTGTTTATAGTGTCATGTAAGGTTTCTTCCATTGGTAAACCATGTGTATGCATCAATATATTGTTGTCCAGCAACAGCTCTGTGACTCTGCTTCTCATTCAGAATAGTGGTTTTTTTTTTATCATGGTGAAGTGTCCCAGCTTTGAGGAGAAGTATAGCTGCAAGATATCTTAAAGGAATTGGCACTGCCACTGCCCAGGGTCTGCTTGAATTAATAATTTCATTTCATATGGTTTGGGTCTTTTGCATGGATTCCTTAGTGTTTGAAGGATTTTGGCTTATGGTTTGGGATCCAGGGTTTGGGTAGGATAGACATACATCCACATATATATCTCTAATTCTGGCAGTCATCTTTCATGCAGATGTCTGAGATTAGATTTGACTATTCTGTTGTATGAGGAAAACTTTTGCTTTTACTTTTGCGCTGGTGTTAAAACTGGGACTGGCCAATATGGATAAATATATTAGTGTATAACTGTGCATGTGTCATACCCACTCGTAAGTGGAGTAACTTTGTTTTACTTGCTTTGACTCTTCTTGCAGAGTTCCAAAGTGCTTGCAAAGAAGGAGCTCTCCTACATGCCTATCATTGGCTGGATGTGGTATTTCCTAGAGATAGTCTTCTGCAAGCGTAAGTGGGAGGAAGATCGGAAAACAGTCATGCAGAAGTTGCTGAATCTCCGGGACTACCCTGAAAACTTTTGGGTGAGTGATGACTTAGGAGTGGAGGCTGAGATGCTGTAGTGCTTAGGGGAGGGATGAAGAGCATAGACAGTATGTGATAGTCGCCAGGTTGCTCCCGAGAACTTTGATTTATTATCTTCCTGGCAGTATCAGGAGAGTATTTCCTAAGAATGGAAATCTGTCTTGAATTTCCCATGTAATACTCTGTCCTGTCTAGTTTTCTTCCTCTAGTATGGAGCCCTACAGATGTTATTGCAAAAATGCCTCCACTGTCCATTCAGTAAACTTTGTGGTCCTCTAAATATAGGAGCTGGAGAGGGGTAGATGCAGGGGTTCATGGCAGTGTAACAGATGCATGTGACAACGTTGTATTCTTTACCTGAGCTCCCCTCTCATTCATTGCTGAGTTCACACTAGTATTTTCTCCTTCTATTTCCCTGTGATTCTGCCATTCCTGTGAAGGTGCTAGGACAGGCATGGCCCAGTAGAAGTGGAAGCCACAGATAAGTACCTGGACTGGGAAGTGGCCCCTGGGACCATTGGCTGTGTTACAGAGAGGGGATTGGTGTCACCTTTCAGTAACAGGAAAGTGTTACTTTTTGCATCACCATCATTTTTAGTATTGATCCTGCCTGGCATTTCCTAGTCTGGGAATGAAAAGCCTTTGAATTTTTTTTCTCCTCAGTAATCAGAAAAATCCTAGTTCTCATGAGCTGGTGATGGCGAGAGAAGAATTCAGTTAAGGAAATTGTACCTTAAGCAGCCTCACATGGGCCTACAGAAACTATTGCTCAAGAAGCGGTTTCCTAGTGAAGATGTATATGCTGTATCTCTCATTCTCTGAAACATATTATTTTTTTTTGTCATTGATTTAAATGAGGACTAAGCAATCAAAACTAAGCTTTGTGCTTGGATAACGATTAAATGACTTCCAGGCAGGAGGCTGTCTAGCAAAGGGACAGTTCTTGGTTTCTAGTTCTGATCTCTCTCAAAGGGGTTTGCCTGTGCTCCGTGACTCTTAAAAGGTGTTGAATGCTTTTCTGTACACCTAGGCAGTGCAGCACTAATTGGTGAGCACAAACCGCCACTGTCCTTTATATACTGCTGTAGAGGGATCACTAAGAAGGAGGTATACCTGTACTGAGAGATACAGTTGTTGGTGTACACCCAGGGTTATTGCAGCGTGGAGTTTTAATTTGTCCTTGTGTGGGGACATAATGTCAAAAGGCACAGCAGTAGCACCTTGGAAGGTAGAAAGACAGAGTGGGGTAGAAGGATTTTCTCATTAGTTTCTGTATGTTTCATCTAGCTGTTTAACTTTATGTGTATAATGCATGAGTGAAAGTGCTCTTAGATGAGCTGGAACTGAAGCTGTCTGCTTGGCTAGTTTTCTTCAGTCTCCCTGTCTTTGTTGGCTAAATCTTTGCTGTGGGTTACGGGGCTTAGCTTGTGCGATTTGGCAATGCTCTCTGATGTGTTAATTTGCATTCAGGCTTGGCAGAAAGCAGATGAGCAAGTTGGGAATCTGTCTGCTCTCCCCTGTCTGCCCATGGCAAAACTGTAATCGTTCATGTCTGAGCACTTCCCATGTATAGTTCATAAGGGCGTGAGGCTTTCAGTTGCCCTGCATTTACTGCTCTACGTCTGTTATCAGCTCAGTCACTGGCATCAAAGTTACTGTCTGCAGTTATCAGTGGTCCTCACACCATAGTGAAAGCAAGTGGGTTGGAGTGAGGGGAAGCAATCTGGGCACTGAAGCATTTCTTAGAAATGTGTTTGGTTTACCAAGCTTTAGATACCAAGACACTCAAGCACCTCACCAGGAGTGAGAGATTTGCAACAGGAGGTATGTTTTGATTGTTTTCTAAGATCTCAGTAGAGAAATCAAGTCATTCAGACACCATGTAGCAGAGCAGATGCTAAAGCACAAAGGCTAGAGTTGAAACCAGAGCATAGCATGTTGGATGGACGGGGGCAATTGAGCGAGTTTTGGTTTGGTTTGTGTTTGTTTTTTTTAAACTCCAGGGCAATTAAATTACCTAAATGTGCGCGTGGCTACACCTCTCCGCGCTAGCAGTGTTCATTTGGGCTGTGTTGGTGGGAATTAGAGGTGCCTCTGGTCAGACAGATGTAGACGACCTGAGCTGCTTTCTAACTGTAGTTCTTTCTTGGTTTTAGTTCCTGATTCATTGCGAGGGCACAAGGTTCACAGAACAGAAGCACCAGATTAGCATGCAGGTAGCTGAAGCCAAAGGCCTGCCCAAGCTCAAGTATCACCTACTGCCACGAACAAAAGGATTTGCTGTCACTGTGCAGTGTTTGAGAAATGTAGGTAAGGAAAGTCACAAGGAACAATTCTAAATAGTTATTTCATGTAACTGCTGTCACTTTGCCATGCTCTTCTTTTCTCTGTAGCATGTTTCCTAGCAGAAAAGCCCTGGGATCCTTTCTGACCTTTCTTCCACTAGCCTGTGAAAATTAAAGATTAGGTTTTACTAACAAAGTGTTGGGACAACTTTGGTTGTTTTTTTATTTTTATTTTTTGCTTTGTTTTCTGTTACTGAGTCTGTATTGGGGGGTACATAAAGTGGCATGTTTTGTACCTATTGCCAAAGGGTAATGTTTCTTAGTATTTACTAAGCAATCCTATTCCAAATGAAGCAAATACATCACTAGAGAATCTGAGGTAGTGTGTCTTAAATATTTGCTTGTGGTAAATATCTGCTTCATATAACACCATTTTTCAATAAAAAATATTCTGCTTTAAACTTCTGTGTAGATGTACTCTTTAGAGTTTCTTACTAACCTTTGTGGAGCTGAGGAATGGGAGTATACCTCAACTGAAGATACATGTAGGAGAAATTTATAAATAAATTATCTCTCCATTACAGAAAATGAGTAAGTTTTTCTTTGTTAATGTTGTTCTGAACTCCCCACCCCCAAGTTATTTCTGGTTACTTGAATTTGCCAACATGTGCCATCAGTAAGAATATGGCACATATGCCTTTGAAGTGATTTTTTTTGACTAATACAATCCATCAAAGTCTTCTGCTGTGTACTTCATGGGTAAAGGAAAGACAGTGCTTTGGGGTTTGGTAGATTTGTGTGCTGTTAGAAGGCTGATATGTAAGAAAGACAAAGTGGTTAGTGGTTTAGAAGAAAATGTTCTAGCTTGACTGAAATGAATGTCAAAGCTTCTTTTGTCTTTGAAGATGTGTTTTCATGTGGCATATCTGGGATAACTGCTGTAAAAAAGCTTTGCAGTCAGCTGTGTTGCTATCTGTCATGTTTCTTCTACATATCCTCTTACAAGTCAGGTAGATGATATTGCTGTTGTAGCTTGTCAGGCATCCACGACTTCCCACTCCCAAAATGGATAGCATAGCTTGGATCTTTTCTGATATGCGAAGAGGTAAGTTATGTGCAGCATCCAGAAACTCCCTTAAGGGCACAGTTTAACCTTTGAATATGGGTGACTGTTTTGCTGAGGGCAGGGGAGATAGACTTGAGACACTGAAGAAGAGTTGAGTCAAAACTCTGTGGCCTCCAGTGCCCTGAGCTGGGGATCAGGGATGGGCTATTTTGGTGGTGATTTTGTTCTTTTTCACTACTCTGTAAAGCAAGCAAAACATGGTATGATTGTGGACAAGTAGCTGATTTGTGGGAAAATGTTTCAAAAGGAAATAATTTTAGGGAACCCAAATGACATTTATAAAAAGTTTTGGGCGTTCACACGATACATTACAGTAACACTTCTTGCGATCCTAAGTATTTGAAATACTTTCAGAAAAAGAAGACTGAGATTGCTAGATTACTTATATACTTAGGGAAGTTATGTTACTACCTCAACCCAGCAGATGTGATTTGCTAGATTAAACAGGCTAAGGCTAGTAAGAAGGTAGTATTTCCCTGTCAGGGTTCAAGGAGAACCACAGACAGTCGTAACTTCTCATAGGTAGTTTTTGTTGAAACTGTGTAGCTTAAAAAACTTAAAAACCCAACGAACAAACTTGTGTGGGAAGCAGCTGATGACCCCAGATCAGTGTTGCAAATTCTTCTGGGTATGTTGCTTACTTGCCTTGTCGCTTTTTGCAATGAGAGGGAGTTAATAAGAGTTACTGTCTGGGTTACTATATGTTTCTGTCCTAGAGAGACAAGGGGTACATGTGAAGAGCATTTGAAGGTCTTTTGTAAACAATATCTTATTTTTAGAGCTCCTTGTAACATCAATATATACAGGTAACAAGGAAGTCCATAAAAGTTTTTTGAATAAAGAGCATGATGGAAGTCATTTTGTCAGTCCATAATCAAGAAATGTAAGTTCTATCTAGAAATTATTCCTTTCTTGCATGAGTACTGATCGGATTTGACCACTTGTCTGTGTTAACCTTCACTGACATTTGGTACCCACATTATAAGCAGTAACGTGGTGTTGTAGGTGTCAATACATGCAGAGGCTATATGCTGTAGTAATTTGGGCATCTTTTCTTTTGAATATTTACATTGGTAAATAGTACTATTTGACTTATTCACTGTAAATCCCCTAAGTCTTACTGTTATGCTCTGCCTTATAATGTGGCCCAGCAAGTGACTGTATCCCTCTGTTACAGCCTCAAATTACGTGTTCCAAACAGCATCAGTGTGACTCCTGAATTGCTGCTCTGTCTGCAGAAGCAGCAATGGCAACATGCAGATGTTCATAACTTCAGTTCATCTTAGTGACATCTCTAATGATCTACAAGGATGACTCTTGCAGGCTGACCTGTCTCTCTTGAGGTACAATTCACATCCATTTCAGCAGCCAAGTCTGCAGCGGGGTGTCCCTTCACATCTCTGACAGTGAGAAACTGGTGCTGAGCTGCCTGAGCGCATTTTGGGGCCTGTCACTTAGGCTAATGCACTTTCTGCTCTTCCACGAGGTGTGTTGGGCCGGGCTGGAGTACCTTGCTAAGGGAGGCAGCAGCATGACATAGCAGTGAAGGCAAGCCAAGTATTTGGATCCAGTTCCAAGCTGGGTGTGACAGAGGTCAGCGTTTCCCTTTCCTGTCTGAGGCTGTAGTGCTATAGGATGGATGGATGGATGCTGGTTGCTGTGGCTGTAGAGGTAATTCACCACCAACAGCAGCGATCACAGTTGGTCCTTTTTGAAACTTTGTATTAACTCTTAATGCTACCTGGTGCAGTAGTTCTGTGTCTGTCAGAAGCAGGCATTGGTGACATCAATCTGGCAAGTCCATCTGTATTGAAAAACTTAGCTTCAGAAGGAGTTTTAATGTGCCCAGGAAGCTGCCTCTATACGAGTGGGTGCCATATATCTGCAAATATCTTTCACACAAAATGAGTAAAGAACCTTCCCTCCTAACTCATTTCCTTCCTAAGTGATAATGGAATTCTTTTCTCTTCAGCAACTTACTTTCCCAAATTCAGATCTCTGCACACAGTTTGATTCTTAAAGGAGTGCTTTCAATATTTTTCGAACTTGTTCTGATATTTTTATCAGTGGCTATCTCTACCAGTTTGGTCCTACAAACACAGTCCCCAGGAACTTCATTTCTAGAAGCTGTTTGATGTCTTAATAAATTGCTGTTAGGTTGTAGAGTTAGCTACCTGTACTGTTATAGAATCATAGAATGGTTTAGGTTGGAAGGGACCTTGAAGATCACCTAGTTCCACCCCCCTGCCGTGGGCAGGGACACCTCCTCCCGCTAGACCAGGTTGCTCAAAGCCCCATCCAGCCTGGCCTTAAACACCTCCAGGGATGGAGCTTCCACAGCTTCTCTGGGCAACCTGTTCCAGTGCCTTACTACACTCAGAGTGAAAAATTTCTTCCTAATATCTAACCTAAATCTACCCTCTTCCATTTTGAAGCCATTCCTCCTCGTCCTGTCACTACATGCTCTTGTAAAAAGTCCCCAGCTTTCCTGTAGGCCCCCTTTAGATACTGGTAGGCTGCTATAAAGTCTCCCTGGAGCCTTCTCTTCTCCAGGCTGAACAACCCCAACTCTCTCAGCCTGTTCATGGAAGCAAATGAAAATACAGGTCTGTTCCTAAAACACTCATCCATTATTTACAGTAAAAAAAAAAAAGTCATAAATATTGCAAAAGTTATATTTATCTGCTACTTTTATTGCCTGGCTGTATATCAGGCAGTTCCTTTCAGCTGTTTTTATTTAGTTAAGACTTGTATTTAAAAATGTGCCTCATGATGGATTGTAGATAACTCCAAGTTATCAACCTTTTCCTCCAATTGGGCATGCTGGGAACTACTGTCCTAGAGGGAACACATAAGAATAAATTCCAGGGTGATGTTCTCATGGAGTTCAATATAACAGTGTTTGGGGGCATTACAATGACTTTTCTTCCCACAAGCTGGACTTTAGTCCTGTTTTTTTTCCAATGTTTAGTGAGGCTCCTGGTCATCCTCCTGAGCAAGCTATAAAGTTTGAGAGGATGAGTGATTTTTGACCGAGATGACCAATGGGATGTTAAATCAAATGATTGTGTCAAGGTGGCTGTCATACCAGCAGTAAAGTGAATTGCACTGTCTCTTCCCCTCCCTTTCCCAGGCTTCACTTCAGATCATTTGTGTGCTAGTATGAAGCTCTGTGTAGGCATACTCATTGCCTGTAGGTTGATTTGTCGGATGATCATTCTGGCATAATACACCATGACCACAAAATAACGCATGAAATTCAAGAGGACAGTTGAAGAAAGAAAAATCCTCTCTAGATATGTAATCCGAAGATTTCTTAGGTCAAAATTAAGAAATTAAATCTTAAATTTTTAAGTACATAGCACGCTGTCAGAATGCTGTACAAGGAACCAAAAAGTTAAAGATACAAAAAAATCTGGGCAGAGATTAGAAAACAAAACAAAAAAAACCCTAGCCTTTTTTGTCAGAAAATAGCTATTCAGCTGAAAAAATTTTGGTTTCAGTTATGATCTGTTCTAATAAGCCTTTGAAAAGGCTTCCAAATATTGAATTGTGTTTGTTGTTTAATGAAAAAGATGTTTTAAGATAACTGAGAAAATATTTTATTTCACAATTAAAGCAAAACTTCTCAAATGCTGCCTAAGTTAGTTTGAGAGGGAGACAGTTGCAATGTTTTCAAGAAAGCGTGGAGTTATTTTTTTACTTGGTTTAGAACATGAAATTTTTGGACTCTTCAGCTTTTGGATGAGAAAGTCATGAGATGTCCAGTTCTAATTATGTAATTACGAAATATACATTTAATGAAAAACAATTCCAGTGTGTCACACAGCATGCTAGTACTGCTTTGGCTGTGGAAGCTTTTTGGCAAATTTTAATTCTGTGCAGTCTTTTTCTTTGATGCTTCTACTGTTGTTCTTCTCCTGCACTGTCAAAATAGAAAAGCTTAAGTCTTCAGTTATTTTATATCTGGATGTAACAGAGGTCTGCTTACTCCTGCGTATGCTATCATTGTCTTGGATTTGGCACTGCCTTGCAGCAAAAGATTTCAGTGTGATATTAAAAAGCACTGGACTGAATATCAAACTATAGACCAGTTACAAATTGAAATGGGATATTTTTTCCCTGGAGTGAAGGACAACTCTGTATGGCCATCAGCACATAAAGATATTCCTGACCAACTCTGCAAAAGTTTTTTCAGAACAGGAGATGCATCTTCCAGTGTGTTTGAACAAGGACTCAATTCATATGAAATATAGCCATCTTCCAAAAGACAAACAAACAAGTGCTGCATGCATCATACTTTCCTTTATTGCATCCCTGTTGTCGTTAGAATAATCTAATGCTATTAAAGAATAAACTAAGAAGCTTACCCTGTATAAACCAGATTGAGCTCTTGTCCTCCTTCAATTACATTGGATTAGTAAATTAGAGTAGATTAGTAAAATCCTTCTACACTAAGAAGCTTGAAAATGGAGGTAGATAATTTATTCAAAAAAAGTTAGTTCCTACTTATATTGTACAAGGAGAGTAGTGTGCTTGAAGTAGATTTTGGCTTATGTGTTGTAGCTTTGAGTTTAGGCTAAAAACCCCACTGTAGTAGGAATAGAGTTGTTCATGAGGGATACAGTCTGTATGCAGTGACAGGGGTTTGGCCTCTGTTTTCAGGATTTCTTTGCAGCGCTGAAGCCAGGCTGTTCTGTTCTGAGCTATGAATTCTGCTTTGCAATAACAAATGTTGTGGTGTTTCTGGAGGTTGAATGTTGTGACCAAGCCATATTTATCTCTTGTAGCTAGATAGGCTTCAAAAATAAAAGCAAATCTATTCTGTGTAATAAAAGGGTTTCTTAGGTGGGTCGAGAGTGTGCACAATAAAGGTTCATCACAGTGCTCATTATTGCAGAACTCCAGAGCAGAAAACCTAAAGTACGGCAAGCTACACGTGAAGTGCATTTTAGTCACTTTAGTGACAAAATAAAAAGTTTTGTTGCTGGCATTGATCTTAGAATTTGTACCACAATGCACGATTGGTTTCAGTGACAGGAAAATTAATTTCTCTCTGGTAATTTTGTGACATCAGGAAAATAGTGTCTCTAAGGGTGCATTCAAAGAAACTCTTTGGAAACACTTTATGTGGTTTAAAACAATGAACACTTTCTCTGTAAAAACTGCTTGTTAATACTTAGTGAATGACCTTCACAAATACTTTTACTGTTACTCTGCAGTCCTGAACTGCAGACACAGTGTTTTCTTGAGGCTGAAAGTTTGGTTGCAGTTCTGTTCTGTGTAACTTGGATGTTATATTCCTCTGCATGTCTTCATGGCAGCAGTCCAGCTCACGCAGGGTGTGGTCTCTTATTCTGTCTCTGCCTTTGCCCTAGAGCAAGTACTTTAGTTATCAATGGACATGACAGGGAGGGTTTTTTTGAACCCCAGCAATTCATAGTTGCATTAAGCCTTCTTGCTATGGGATGTGTCTCACACACACTTTAACCATTCTTAGTCAAATTGTGCATATTGTTCATTGTTTATAAAGTGTGTAGATGCCTGGTTATTTACCCAGAATAGGGCGGGGATGTGTGTGTGTGTGTGCATGATACACAGTAAGTTGAGAAAACTAATAGTTTTTCAGCCATTTGACTCCTAGGATGTCCTAGGTATATTATGAAGTTAATGTACCCAAGACTGTGTTCCTTATGCCAAACATAAGGAGACAGGGGTGGAGAGCAAACCCTTCCATTCTACTGCTGCAGTTCCTGAAAGGGTCAATGGTTATTTGGCTTATTAAAACCTGCATGTTGAATATTCCATTGCCATCTTTACCTTGGTGACAGTTCAAACTACATTGCTATTGCTGATGACTTCATATTTAAATATGCTCCTTGTCTGAGAGAGAATGGTTTCCATTGTAGTACTACAGTAATAACATAACCTGTTTCTCTTCTTTTAGTTTCTGCAGTCTATGATTCTACCCTCAATTTTAGAAATAATGAGAATCCAACATTGCTGGGAGTTCTAAATGGAAAGAAATATCATGCAGATTTATATGTAAGGCAAGTAATCCATATTTTAATTCCTTTTTGGCATACAGAAATGTGTACTTGGCAGTCACAATTGCACAAGTAAGAAAATATTTTCAAGTAGGTAACGGATAGCAAATTTCTACCAAACTGGTTTCACAGAACTGCAGATAAAAACTCATACGGGATGGGAAAGGTTTCTTGTAAAGTTCTGTGCCTTAATATATAATGCCCCACATAAATATGTGGGGACCCTATAAAGGTCTACAGGATTTTTTTGTTTTTTATTTTTTATTCATTTGTGTGTCTTTTTGTCAGTTCAGCAGCAACAGTGGGGCCTCTTTTTCACTCAGCCAGAATATCAAACAACTACTAAGTGTTCAGGTGGAGTGGCTTTACACCTCTCTCTGGCACAATAGTTCCCACTCAGGTGGAGGCCAGGCTCAGGACTGTTTCCATCTCTGTTTGGTGTAGTTGTTGATGTATTTGACTGCTACTCCCTCCCTACCAAGAAGGGGGTTATTTCGTGAAAAAACATTTACCTGGATTCTGTATCATTAATGTTTCTCTAAGTGATGAATACCCTAATTGTTTCTCACAATCTTAACGAGAATGGGACAATTCCAAGGCACTTATTCTCAGGCCAGCTTCCACCAGCAGCACCCATGCTGCAGGCACAAAGGGTATGTGATGGTTTAGGGTTGGAGCACAGGAGCCTAGAAGTGATCCCAAAAGTGATCAGGAGTTCATCATAAAACCTTTATAGCTATAGTTAGTGGGTCCAGTTGGTTTATCTTGGGTACTGACATGAAATGGAGTAGGGTGGCCTTTTCGTCCTAACTCCCCTTTTCTTCCTGTTTGAAAGAATATTTTCTTTAGAACTGTTTTTGCCCAAAGGTAAAAAGAAACTTTCTCTTGATTCCTCATGGGTGCAACATGCGCTTGCATTCCCACTTGGCTGTCATGGGTAGCTCAGCCTAGTGGCCTTGTGTTTGGTGTACATGGCCTGGCTGGCTAGTGTTCATGGAAGAGTGGCTGGCCCTACCTTTGTGGGCCATTGCTCCAATAGTGTAGAGGTGTTCATCTTGCTGTGTCTCCCTTTACACCCTTGCAGCCTGCTGCAAGTCAATCTGGCAGAGCATGGAAATCGCTTTTCGCAACTCAGGCTAACTATTTGCACTTCTGTCATTTTGAGCTTCCTGAAAAGCTCTTACAGGTAGGGTAAGCCTCATGGCAAAATTTGTTTTGGCAATTAATTGGAGACCATCACAGGTATTCTTCAAAATCCTCCATGTTTGCTATTGAAGTGCTGTAGGTGTTGCATTCAGTAGAAGTTTGTAAAATTTGTATGGCCTTGTTTGTCTCTGCTTAAATTGTGTTCATTTCTGATGTTTGTCGTCTTATGACTTTCTTAAATAAAGGAACAAAACAGTGGTGTCGCACCTCTTAATTTATTAACTGTAAACAGGAATGTCCTGAGTGTGAAAAGTGCTCTCTTCTGTGCTGAACAAGTTAATTTGATGTTGCTCTTAGTGGATATTAATTAAAATATATGCTATATTGAAAAATGTAACATTATTAAATATTGCTATTAGCATATCTAAATGAAGATAACAAGGGGATTTTTTTTCTGTCACAAGTTTATTGATCAAAATGTGATGTAAACTTTGTTTTGTCAAGAGAGGGTTTTTTAGTGATAGGAGCCATTTTGCTGGAAATCATCCAACCAAGCTGCATATAACAAAAACTGTAGGAATCGGAATTGTTACCTGAGAAGTACTAGAGTGCTTTACCCTAGGTATAAGGAGAATAGTTTGTTTTTTCTCTCTAATGTCTAGCTGATTAAATACACTCTTAAATTCCATAGATGGGGTAAGAAATTAATTCATTCAAAACCGTTGTTTGGAAACAGAAAATTGCAAACCTTTATCTAGAAAGTGTCTCTAGTGGGTTCAAACATAATGCATTACTATTTCAGAAATCTAAGTTCCTGATACATCTAAAAACTGAAGGTGGCTCTAAAACTATACTTTGGTAATCTGGGAGCTGTTTCCACAAATTAAAAAAAGATGCAAAATGTAGTGAGTCTCCTGTCTGTAATCTGTCTGTATAATGTGTAATCTGTCTGTATAATGCAAGTGCTGTTCGTGAGAGCTGAAGTATTTAATATTCTTCAAATTCTCTTGTTTGCCATCGGCAGGCGGATTCCACTAGAGGAAGTCCCAGAAGATGAGCAGGAATGTTCTAACTGGCTCCACAAACTGTATCAAGAAAAGGTTGGTTTTTTTGTCTAGACAGCACTTGCAAGCCACTGGTGCTCAGTTATTTATACAGCTAGTAGACCTTTACAGTGTGCATGCATAGTGGTCCTGCTTTGGGGACTTGCGGTTGGTTTGTTTTTCAGGGTAAGTGCTCTGTTTCTCCAGGCACAAACTGGTCTTGTGCTGTCAGTCATGTTTGCCTTTATTTTGTACTTAAAGAGCAACAGGAAGAAAATTTAAGGAAACCTTGATAGAGTAGTTTTAAAAATCTTTTTTAGCAAGGTGCATAAGGATACAAAAACCACAAGTGCCTCCTGGTAAGTAGACGGACCTCCTATCCCTTTAAGGCACCTCCTAAATCAAGAAGTAATTTGTGGGCCAAATGAGGTAAATTTTGCTTTCGTGTTAAAATTTTTGTCCCTTGTTTTACCATGTCTTTTTTACCAAGTCAAAGATCCAACATTAATATGGCAGGCTGATAAATTGCTTTCACATTGTGTGCATAGAATGCATGCATTTAAGATTCCTAATTACATAGGATGGAGGCAGAATAATAATGACTGTGTGTTTGTAGATGCCCGCTGATTTTTTTTTTCCCCCAAATACTCTCATATGCATGCTTCAGACTTTCAGAATCTGTTTCTCCTGGGTTTTGTTTTTATGAACATAGGAGATAATGGTTGGGGGATGCGCTCTTTGAATACACGCAGCACTCCCATTTCAATCAGTGGGAGTCATAGGTATGCAAGGCATGAGAGCCTGCCAGCTCAGTTTGCTTCAAAAAATTGATCTAAGTTATGTATTCAGGCTGGAATACAGTGGTGCTTTGGATTTAGAAGTGATTGATAGAATATAGGTAGGCTCTGGTTTCTTCTCACTGGGGCAGCAAAATTCTGTTGTGCCATTTGTTGTACTCCAGCCAGAACACCATGTTAGCATTACTGTATTGACTATGTTCTAGTATTTCTCGGCTTCAAACCATGACTGGTTTTGGTTTAATTCATGGCATCTCTAAGCAACTTGCTTACAGGAATGTGAAAAGTAAATGTGTGTTGAGACCTCAGTTGTAGATCTACTACCTTTGCCTCTGATTCCCTTCTTGTAAGTTGTGCCACTAACACCTAATTCAGACACAACCCCTAACACCTTTCTGCAGAAAGGCGTTATGTTACTCATGGGCCTGTGCCCTCTCTGCAGGCATATAAATGCAAATGGCCCTTTTGCTTAACAGTGCAAAAGTCCACTTTCTGCTACTGTGACTTTAACCCTGTTTCATGTTCCTAAGAACTGTTTAGACATTTGCAAGACAAGAACATAAATCAGATGAGAACGTGATTGTTTTCCTGAATCCCTTATTACATAGTTTGCAGTAATCACTTCAAGTTTTTTCTCTTATTCCCTCTTTGGCAAACACTCAAGTTATTTCTAGTGCAAACAGAGTGTACATCTATCCTGCTTTCTTCATAACAACTTAGTCCATAGTTTCCTATTGAAGTATAGAAGGAAGGAATGTGTGTTCAGTTTTCCTTTCAATTAAACCCTTTTTGGTTATGTGGCATTTTTTTGACTGGTTGTGGGGTTTTTTGGTTTGGTGGTGGTTCTGTTTTTTTGCTAAAGGTGGCACATTCCTCTTCCTTCAGTTGTTTTACATCAGTGAAACATTTCATTGCAGTCGCTCATGGTTTAGACAAGCCCATGTCTCTGTAAAATCAGACTGGGAGGATACAGAGCAGGGATAACTTCAAGAGTTCTGAGATGGTGAAAGCCCACCTTCAGAGTAAAAATGCAAATCTGTTTCACCTTTCTGCCATGCATCTTTAAAAGCACAATTCGCTCTTAGGTTGGGTAAGAAGTAGCATTGCCACCTAGGTGTTGTTTCCAAAAATTAATTCTGTTTCAGGTTAATGTCTTCCGAGTCAGTAAATATTTATGATAAAATGTAACAAATCTGTATTCAAAGGGCAGTAATTCATTGCAAGATATGTACTCATCCCCTGCTTTGTGTATTTTGGCTGTAGGACTCCACTTTCTGTTTCAAAGTAAGACAAGGTATGCACACTACTGAAAAACAGTCCCTGTTTTATCTTGCATTATGATTGCGTGTGCCATTGCTTATTCTCAGTGATTTTCATAATTTTGCAGTATCTTCTCAAGGTTTGTGTACTGTCTGCTGAATTATGCTCTAATAGCATGATTTAGTAGGTGAGGCGTGCCACAGGTACTGAGGTCAAGGCTGGAGTGCCATGTGCTTGTGATGATCAGGGACACAAGGCTGTTTGAATGAGTAATGAAACTCAGCAGGTAGTGGACATGAAAGGACATGACTTTTTTTTTTTTTTTTTTAATTGTCATTAGTAAAGGAGTAAGAGTCTTTGAGAAAAACTTGTTCCATTGGTTTTTCACCTCATTGCCTGATGTCAGTTATGTGTACCTCAATCTGAGATGCTGCTCAGATTTTATTTCTTTTTTTTTTTTTTTTCTATTTCTTTATGTTCTTGCTACTTATCAGTTCATTTTCTGGTTCAGCCAGTGCTGCAAATGCAATGAACAGGGTCATGCCAGATAAACAATGACACTGTGCTGTTCTAAACCAAATACTGTACTCCTTCGTTTTCCAGGCTTACCATGTCCCGCGCTTCTTCCTCACCTGGGGTGAATTTTGTCCTTCCGCAGATCGTCAGCACTATGTCAATTAATGCCAAATTATGACAGAGGTGCAATTTGGGTTGCATATTACTTCTCTCTCCTCTGTCTCCATGGGCTCCCCTGTCGTGCCTCCCTCTTCCCTCCCTCCCTTCTCTCTTTCCCTTTCCCTCCCCTCTCCCCTTCCCTCTCTCTCTTCTTCCCCTCTTTCTTTCCTTCTGCCTCTCCCTCCCCTCTCTCTTTCCCTCTCTCTCCCCTCTTCTCCCATTGCTAGAAACACTTTGACTTCAACAATGACCGGGTTGAGCATCTTAGTGCCTGGGCTGATGGTGTACTGTTTAATAGTCACAACTCTGTTAGCCCTTGCATGTTTGATTTTTTTTTCACATCCTCACAGCCTCAGTGCCTGCAAATAGAAGTTCTGCTTGAGAATCTTAATTTCCATTGAAAGGAAAGCAAGCTTCTAACTCTTCTCATTTGTAAGAGAAGCATGGAAAACAGGGCATGAAAATATATGCTGAAATGCCCAAGGGAATTGGCAAAGCATAACTGAAGAGGGGAAGTGTACAGAACTCCAGTGTTTGCTAACAAAGGATGTATTTTTGGACACTCATTCTTTGTGGACTTCCTCATGAAAGGGCGGTGGCGTACCTCTGCAGTTAGACCTCCCTGGTAGGAGCAGGGAAGAATAATCCAGATACCTCTCACAAGATAATGGATGTTCCCTGGTTTCCACCCACTGCATTATCCACCCCACTGTCTGAAGTAACGCAGATTTGGTGGGGCATTAGAAGGAGCATGTTTTTATGTCTGAATATTATACTTGGGTGGGTGTGATTCATTACAAACTGAAAACAAGCTCTGTATGTAGGGGAGTGAGAGGAACTTAATTTGGGAGAGGTGACTGAGTGAAATTTTGAAGTACATCATGGGTTTAAACGCTGACTTGAGCTTTTGATGGATACCATAGGCACCCTTGCAAAAGCTTAGAAGATGGATCAACCCGCAGATCTCTTCTGCAAGGAATGTGTTTTTAAGGGTAAGGTATCATAACTGAATTGAAGAGCTATTCTCCACAATGATGTAAAACGTAGAGTGGAGGTGATGCATTGACATTGTTTTGCCTGTTGTTTGTTCCTTCCATCTGTTTCAAACCTCTTGGTGAGATGTGGTCAACGGTTTTGCTGTCCCTAAAGCCATGCAGAGCCAACAAAGAGAAAACTGCTGTGCTTGTTTTAAGCAAATCTGGCCTGCTGTCTGTAGTAATAGGCCCCCTAATGGCGTTACCAATAATAGTCAGAAATTGTTAACTTTTCTGTATTTAGAAACATAATTATATATAGTAGAGTTCAATTTACTGATGATTAGTAGCTCTGTGTTAAACCAGTCATAAACCAAAATCCTCAAGGCACTGTGAAGAAAACTTCATACACTGCATAATTTGTTGAAGACAGCTAATTAATTGGCCATAATGATCCCAGTACAATTTAGCTCACATGTGCAAAACAGTCGTAATTTTTCTAATCTCAATAAAGAGAGCGCAATGCTTTAATTACTGTGTAATCTCTTAAAAGCTAAATGTTCCCTTTGAAATAGATAAAATGGTAGCAGCCTGTAATTGCTCAAGTTGCCATTAAATAATTAAAGCATTGTTTGTGTCAGCTGGAGTGTAAGTAAATGTAAAATCGTAGCATAGTAGAAATAATCTTATTGTGGTTGATTAGGACAGTCTTGGCTTTGCCAGAATTTTTGGAAACAGTTATGAAGCATTCCTTTCTTTGAAGAAATTTAGCACCTAATTCTGACTAAATTGAGGTTCCTTTTTATGTCAGTCTAATTCTGACTTCATTAGTTAACCAGTTTCATGTGATAACACAAATTAATAATCTTTGATTTTGAACCAGAAGGAAGGGTTGTTTTCCCCCACTCACGCTGATATCTTGGGTTGATCACATAGCTAAAGGCAATGCCGTTTACCCATATGGGCTCTAGAGGAAGGTACTCAATTCTAAGTGGTCTCTGTACTTTAAAAAACACACACCACAAAATAAAAACACCCAAACCCCACCCCATTATCTTCCTCATATTATACTAAAAGGAAGAGTCCTGGTCAAAACCAGTGAGAGATTCTAAACTGTTTGCATGCTTATCAGTCTGTAGAGAAGTTCAGCCCCCAAAATTTCCTCTGTAAGCTTTATGGGAACAGGATGAACAAAACTGCATCTATGGGACAAAGTAGACAGGAGGGGGTGGTGTTCTTTGGAACATGGGACAAGATGGTGTCTACTCACCTTTTCTGACAGGGCTGTGGATGCTGTTTTAGAGCAGTGGCTGGAGAAAATAGTAGGGAACAGAGATCTGCTGCTGAACGTGTAGCCCAAACACTTCTCTGGCTTACCAGCAGTATTTGTCCAGTGGCTGTGGCCCTTGCAGGAGGTTCAACAGTGATGTCTACATTGCTGCAGGCCTGTACATCCCCCTTACCCTTCTTATTTTCCTGGGCTTGTTATACTTTCCAGGCATGTCATTTTTCCGGCTTATATGTGTGGAAGAAAGAAAGGATACACGCATCAGTGTAAGCTCTTTGGTTTTTTGACTGTGTGTTTGTTGACTTCAAAGTACAAGCTTTCCAGCCATGACTTGGTCTTTGATCTTCCCCCGCAGTGACAAGCATGCAGAAAGAGGAACATCAAAGTCAGGAATGGCTAGTTTTGTTGGCAGATGGGGCTTTAATTGTTGCCCTCCTCTTTTCTACCAGGATGCATTCCAGGAAGAGTACTACCGAACAGGAACCTACCCAGCAGTCCCTATAGTACCACCGCGACGACCGTGGACGCTTTTGAACTGGCTTTTCTGGGCCTTATTGCTGCTATATCCTTTATTCAAGCTGCTCATCAACATGATCAACAGTGGATCATCGCTGACACTGGCTAGTTTTGCATTTGTCATTGTAATGGGTAAGTTTTCTAAAACAGAAAGATTACTTACAAGGTAGCTGTCAGACATGATTTATTGAGGCTTGCTAAATATAAACATAACTTGTGAAATCAACAATCCATCTGATGCTATATCCACTTCAGCCTGGAACAGGTTAAATAGATTCTTTTTTTATTTTTGTGTAGTTGTGTTATTTTTTATAAGAGCTGCATACAAAACAGTAACTTTCCAGTGGGTTGCCTACAAGAGGCTTTCTTTTCTTGTCTACTGTGTTTCTGGGTTGCACTTTGAATGCCTGGAAGAGGTGCTCAAGGCTAATTTATTCTGTTGAGAATTCTTTCATCTAATCATAGTCTGGTACGTCATCCAGTGGAAATCTATGAATTTATGATTTAAGGACAGCTTGTTTTGGCCATCTAGTCTGACTTAGTAGCACAAGGCATAGACTATCACGGGTGATTCCTACAGTTCCTTGTGGTAGTTCTGAACTGCCTTCATTTGTGTTTAAACTAGTATGTTATTTAAGAGGAGGAAGGAAAACAAAACAAGGAGGTGGCCTACAGAAATGGAGGGAGATCTCATTTAGTGTCCTTTATGGAAGTAAGAACCAGGTCAGTTTGGCAAATAACGTCATATCTGGGTGTCTGTGCTTTATGGCATATTGAGTGCCTGTTTGAAGAGTAAGTTCCCTTCCAGAATAAGCCATGCATTTATAAAGCAAATATTTTCTATGGCTGCACTGACCATTGCATTTATTTATGGCTTCATCACAGTAACGCCCGTGTATATTACAAACACCCTTTGAAAAAGAATCAGAACTTCACAGTCCTTCTGGCTTTGAGTGAACTTGGATGCAGAGATATTAGAGTTAGCTTTAAAAGCCATGTCCAAAATAGCAACATGGAGGAAATAGGAAAACATGGAGCATTTTCTTGTCTCAGAAGTGCATCTTTGCCCTCTACCTAGGAAATTGTTCCTAACACGTGAATATTTCTTTGCATTCTCAAAAAGTCTGAATCTTGAGCGGGTCCCACACTAGTCTGATCAAGATGAATTAACTAATGTCCTTTTGCCCATCTGTGAAGAGCTTGATATGGTAGGCACACAATATTCTTTTCCAGAAAGTGCCCACCAAATCAAACTCTGCATAAGCTACTGTGGAAGCTTCTTAGAAAGATAATTGGAGAAGGAAGAATTTGTGTGTGTGTGTGTGTGCATGCGTGCAGGAAATTTGCTTTGTGATGCTTTGGGCCAGAGTAGGGAAAACGAGAGCAAGGGTAAGGTCCAACATAATAGTTGGTACATTAATGTGGGCAACATAAAGGGAAAGGGAGGGGATTCCTGTGCTTTTGTCCTCACCTGGAGAAATTGTTGGTGTTTTTTACCCTGGGGATGTTTTACATAAAGAATGTTTTATGTAAGAATTTCTTGGAGCAGTGACTACAACTTAAAAGCACCTTTTCACCCACCTTACTTGTTAGAAGGCACAATTTGTGCTCCCCCCACACCCACCCCACCACCTTCTCTAACCAATGAATAGATGGAAGCGAAGAGTGAGCACCATGGTTGGGGTGTGCTCCTCAGGAACAGGAGGTGTTGGGTTCAAACCCCCTTCAGTTGCAGACAGCCCACTGCAGTGGGCATTGCTTCCCCATACATATCGGCCACATTTGTGGGATGCTACAGGTTGCAGTCCTCTGCAGCTTTTGAAAGACCCCTGAGTTTAGCAACAGCTCTATTCTCACTGTGAATACTTGGTGTGATCAAACCCAGAGTGCTTGTAGTTGGCCAGGATTTGCGGTGCAGCAGAAGACGCTACATAGCCTGTAGTAGTGGCTGTCACCTGATTAGACTCAACCAGCCACCTCTGGCTGATGAGTACGCAAGAAGAAAGATGATGTTGTCACTTAGTAGCAGATAGCAGCCTCCATGACACTGTGGAAGGAAGAGAATCCATGGGAGTAAAAGGAAGCTCAACCTTCAGTAAAAACAAACAAAAAGCTCAGCTGGTTTATTCTGGTCACTTAAAAGTGAATGTGTCATTACTGGCCAAAAGTGCAGTAGTTCACTTAGTGTGTTATAGTCTGTTTCTGTTTTACTGTATCCCTTATAGTATTATTGCTTGTTGGCAATCATTGGTCTCTTTCTGTGGAAGCATCTAAAAAACTTCAGCCCAAGCTGTAACATTGACTTTTGTAGCCAATAGCTGAGTTTCTGTAGCAAGGCCATTCTCCCGAAACTGTGTTTTATATCCTAAAGGGTATCACTGTCATGAATGTCCTGGGAGTGATGCAGCTGTCTTCTGACAGAGGAACAACCAGTATTTTATTTTGCAGTTGGTCTCCAGCTTTAGGCAAGGACTCAGAAGTGACAGTGCAATCGCTGGGAGGTAGCAGTAGATGAACACGAATGTACCTTGGAGGTTGTGATTCTTGGTGCCAGCTGGAACTGTCTGCCTGGCAGATCTAGTTTGTAGCAAAGCAGGGAAGACTCTATATGCTGTCTTTTCCAGTGTGAGCAGTGATTGGTACCTGCTTGCTTAGCTATGTAAAAAGCAAGTTTTTTTCTGTAAATCAGAGGGATTTATTTACCATTGTGATCAGGTGACAAAATCGCCTTTTCACATTGCTCACAGTAGACCTTTCCCCTCTGTTTGTTAACTGAAGCAGCATAGGTAGCTTTGGGACAGTCCCTAATAGCCCATTATAAGTAGATTGCTGTTTCTAAAGGCAGATTTCAGTACCTGATAACATTACCTTTATTAGCATAGGTGCAGATAGCACAAGATATTCCTAAACCTTCTGTGATAGGAAAGAGGGGAGGAACTAGGAGGTCCTTTTACCTGGTACCTTCTGCGTTGTTTTCAGAGTGTCATTTGTCTTTTAGACAGTCTCTGCTAATTGTGCTCTCCAGTAAAACACTTACTGGCTTGTAAGTAACTGGCTGTTCAGGTGGAAAGAGCCATGAGAGAAATGCCCCATGGTGGTCAAGCTGGAGTGAAAGCACTGTAACCCTCAGACCTTAACTCTCAGATCCAAGGAATGAATAATCAATGTATATATAGCTCTGCTGGTTCAGCTCAAACTCTCTCAGCTCTAAATAAACGATGTCTCCTCTTTATACTGAGAATGCTGAGCCATCCCCTCTTGCTTTGCTGTGCAGCAGTTTGGCTATTTATACTCATAATAATCATTGCGTTGTGCTGATATCTAACTACCGGTCTGGGAGCGGGAGCCCTTTGTGATACTACTTGAACCAGCACAAGGCAGTCCCTGCTCCAGAGGATAAAGGCTGAAGCAGTTTGAGTGACAAAAGTCTCTTTCGAAAACTGGCTTTAGTTTCATAGGACACATGGCAAGAGATTGATGTACTTAACTCACAACCGCTATTTAAAACTTGGGGCTGATATTTTGGTGTTAAAGCAATGAGCGAGTCTGTCAAATCTCAGTGTTTGTGTTTGACAGCAGCTTCTTTTTTTTCCTCCTTCTGCTTCCCCAATCTCATTTGCCTCCAAAGAACCCAGTCTTAGATTGCCTTTCTTGTTTTGCTAACTTGTGTTGAAGAGGACAACCTTCATGCTCTAGAAGTATTCCATTATAGAGCTGTCAACAGCAATTAAAAGAGGATTGTTGGTTCTGTATGCAAAAGATGCGAGGGCTTCCCTTGGCTTTTAAATGAAGAAGTAGCTCTTCCATGTCTAATGCCAAAAGCATTAATGGCATCTGGGCTTATGGCATGGGGCCAGCAGTTCAGTATCAGTTATATGCGAGAAAAGTATTTCATTTGAACCAAGCGTAAGTAGTAATGAGCCAGCTTTGATGCTGCAGGAGCTGTTGTATGTCTGCTATACAGTATGTGCACAGTGCTATTAGGCCTGTTTCCAGGGATCAGAGTACAAACTGGGAGTGAGTCCTTGGTGACTTGACGGTGTCCGAGTGTGGAATGTGGACCGAAGGGTTGGAGCCCAATGTGGTCTGGGCAGCAATGCTGTTGATGCCCATAGGCTGAGATGAGTGGAAGGTGAGGAGTGCATGAGCCAACAGCGTTACAGTAAGTTTTACAAACCATGTGCGAGATTCTGCCTGTGTTGACTCTGCCTGTTGGTGGTAGAGCTGCCAGACAATCTGGCCTTTCAGCCTGGTGCCTAAAACTGTTTGGGTTTTTTTTGTTGCTTGTTTCTTCTCCTTTGTAGTATGTAAGATAGGCCCTCAATGGTAATTTCTAGCATTCATATAAGCTTTAATTGTTCAAATACTCATTTCAGAGTGTAACCTATATAACTCAGTTGTACAGCAGACTATATATGGGACATGTTGATGCCCCTGCCTGCTGTGCTGCTTATAGCACTTGCTGTGTGGTACAAACCCCAGGTAACAGATGAGAAGAAATCCTGAGGTGTGAGAGAAAAGGTGGAAAACCTCTGCTCTGAGCTAAGGTTTTGCTGAGGGATATGGTACTATGTGTGGAGGAGGTGGCTTTCTTGGAGCTAAAAAATGTTGCAAGAAAGAGATCGCATGATTGTCTCTGTCGATGTGTGTTAGCTCAGCCCTCTCTCAGCACCCAACACTCTGCTGAGGACCTGCTCTGCCTGCCAGTCATCTCCTGCATCTTTTGGCTGGTGGGTAATGGTGCGCAGAAAGGTGGCAGCAGCTCAGTTACCTTCTGTAGTTTGCCATGGAGCAGTGCAGGGATGCCTCAGTTGGTAACTTCTCTCTCCTGCTCTTCTCAGGGTGGGCTTAAACTCTCACAGCTGATTAAGTTAGACACAAGTGCTGCTTGATCTCCCTTTCTCCCCTTCCTTGTAGTAAAAAAACCCTAGGTTCCTCTTATTATAGTTTTATTTAAAACAACAGCGGAATAAATCCTTAAACATGATGGTATCACTAGGGTATGCACTAAGGCTCCAAGAGAGCTGTGGAGGGGAGGCAGGCAGTGCAGGGAGAAACCACTGAGGCACCTCAGCGCTTATCCCCACTTTGCTTCCACAGGCTTGGAAAACATGAGCTGTCCTTTTTCCTTGCACCCTGCCAGGGTGCTGAGGGCTGCAGGGTGAAATGAGGACAGAAGGGCAGTGACAGCTTCTGCCAGGGGGCAAAGGAGAAGAAAAAAAATCTGAACTGCTGAACTAGGTATTTTTTGGTGTCCAGGCAGTGGCATTCTTGGAACCAGATGAAATCCCCAATGTGCCATGTGGTTGCTGTAACAGCTGCTCTTATTTATGCTCTGTGTCCATCTCCAGATCCTGCTTCTATACTTTCTGGTTAAAATCTGAATGATTTCATGCTTACTATTATGTTATGATTCCCGGACTGCAGGCTACATGTTGGATCTTCCTCTTGTCTTCCCTAGCTCACGGCCATTTAAATGTCAGAGATTTTTTTTTCTTTTCTGTTTGTGAGAGTGCAACCCTTCACTTGTCCCAGTTGTTTGCATTTTCATTCATGGTCTAACAGTGAAGTGTAAGTGACAGTGAACCCCCTAGGAACCGTCTCCTTTTCTGGGCTCTTCACTGCACAGCTATCTGGCTGTGAGAGGGCCCTGCTTTCCTGGTGTCTCAGCTTCCCCATTGCACCACTGTCTGTCCAGCCATGGCTGTGTCACATCATGTGTGACTCATCTCTAGTATCCAGTTACCACTTGCACTTCTCAAAACTGTCAGTTAATTTACTGTCATACTATAAAAAACATGGGTCTGTAGTTGATTGGTTGGTTTTCAAGTGCTGGTATTTTGAAAGAACAAAATACACAGTGCCTTTCAGCCAAGCCAGTCAGACAGAAGACAATAGCAGAGGTGGGAAGGCACCTCTGGAGATCATCTAGTCCAAACCCCCAGTTCAGAGCAGGCTCAGCTACAGCAGGTTGCTCTGGGCTGTGTCCCGTTTTAAGTATCTCCAAGAATGGAGAGCACAATCTCCCCTGTCAGGCTGTGGCAGTGTTCAACCACTCACACAGCAAAGAAGATTTTCTTCCTTTTTTTCTTACGCTCAGAGGGAACCTCCCATGTTTCCGGTTGTGCCCATTGCCCTCTGTCCTGTCACTGGGCACCACTGAGAAGAGCCTGGCTCCGTCTGAATTACACCCTCCCTTCAGATATTTATGCACATTGGTAGGATCGCACCAAGCTTCTTCTTTTCTCCAGGCTGTGAACAGTCCCAGCCCCCTCAGCCTCTCTTCATATGAAAGATGCTCCCTCCACTCCCTTAAATCATCTCTGTGGCCTTCACTAGCCTCACTCTAGTATGTCCGTGTCTCTCTTGTACCAGGGAGCCCAAACTGGATCCCGCACTCCAGATGTGCCTCACCAGTGCTTAGCAGGGTGGGAAGGATCATCTCCCTTGACCAGCTAGAAATGCTTTTCCTAATGCAGCCCTGGGCAGCCTTGGCCTCCTTTCCCACAAGGGCACACTGCTGGCGTCTACCAGGAAGCCCAGGTCCTTCTCTGCAGAGCTGCTTTCTAGCCTATCTTCTTACTTAAATAATATATTCAGCCTTTTCAAGTTGCCTGCGTTACAGTTACCACATTTGTTCAACAGTCAGCGCTCCACCTCAGAACAGGTTGCTTGAAGCAGAAGAGAGAAGTAGCTATTTAAAAAAGTGATGGGTTTTGCGTGGTTCATGTGGTAGTGCCAGGTTACAGCTGGACAAGCAAGCAACTGGTAAAGCACAGGGCAGCACTGGTTACCAGCTGACAGCCCACTCCCATTCCTGTGCTAACAACACCCTGTGTCCTGGCATTTGCTGCTTGTATCAGCCCTGTTGTTGGCAGTTGATGCCTGGTAGTGGTATGAAGCCTTGGGATTCACTTGGTGATCTCGGGCTCTGACTTAACCTGAAGAGTCCTTTGGCTGGTGATGAATTGTTCAGGGTCATCTTAGCGAGATAAAGACGGATGGGAATGAGACATTTAGACCACCTCACAGGACTGGGCCTTTTTCACCATCAGTCAGCAAGAAACTGGGATTTGGAGGTTTAGGAGAGGTTCATGGCTTTCTTGGGTTGTTTTTGGAAAAAGCATTCTGAGCAGAGGGAAGGTGTTTGTGACTCCCAAGTAGGTTTGGGCCTGAAAGAAGCACGGCAGTTCTCAGTATGTAGAGTAGCTGAGCAGAAGTTTGGGGAATAATAGACTTTGGGCAGCTGAATCCCTTTGCAAGACAAAACAAAACAAAAAAAAAAAGCTGCAAGGGTAGAGGAAGGGCTTAGGCCAAGTTGCGTTTAACTTACGCAGTCACTTCAAGCACTACAAATAAATTATAAAAAAATCCCCAACCAAACATAAATCCCTGTACATGGAGAATTACCATTAAGTCAACTATAAAAGTTTTTTAAATTAACCTGGCCTCTTGTAATGGACTGTTCCATGTTAAAAAATGCCACAACTTTTTTTTTTTGTTGTTGTTGTTTATGAAGATCCGAAGCACCTTTGCAGTTGCTCGTGCTCTTCCAGGCATGGGGGCTGCTGAAAGCAGGCAGAATCCCCTTCCCCTGTCACACCTCACGTGTGGATCCTTTAGTACAGCTTGTCACTCCGCTCCTGGGAGCCAGTGGCCCTGAAGTACCCCCATTTCACAGCCGGCCTTGTCTAAGGTTTAACAGGGTTGGGCACATCACGCCTGTGCCTCTCACCCCTGTGTTGGTTCCCGTAGCCTCTTCCCTGCTGGTGGGAGAGGACCTGTGTAGCCTGAGGCCAGCAGCCCAGGAGCTTCCGTAATGAAATACCGTGGGCAAGAGGGTGGGGGGGTGCCTTTCATCAAGGGTGAAGTACAGGTAGTACGGGTACATATCTGTAATGCCGTGCTGCTCTAAAGCTGAGAACGCTGCTGTCTCTTTCAAATTACTACACCTCTACAGACCTTCATGTTCTGTCTGCAAGTGGCTTTTAACTTTATTTTTATTTATTTTGCAGCTTCTGTTGGTGTCCGATGGATGATAGGCGTTACAGAAATTAACAAGGGCTCCACCTATGGCAACAATGACAACAAACAGAAACAAAAGTAGTATCTTCAGAGACTGCTTCAATCCAAAGGGAACAAATGCAACTTCGGAAAACTCTTAAGTGCATATCATGGTCCTTCAGGTGAGGTCAGAGGAAGGGTAGGATGAGCAATTGCCATGCATATCTGATTTTGTGCTCCTGTTATTTTTCTCTGGGGATTTGGGCTGGATGACGTGCTTGAAAGATGCACTCCTTCGTATACTCTCTACAACAGGTTTGCATTTGTTTGATTTGTTTTCCTATAAAGTGTCTTAAGTTTTGAAGAAAAAAAAATAATCCAATGTGCTTGTATGATGAGACTCTACCTGGAATCTAACCAGAGATGTGGGCTTTATCTTGCTTAACTTGCTCTAAGGAATGGATAAATGTCAGAAGATTGTTGCAAGATGATGAAAATTGATAGCCGTGTAGATTACACATTACCAGTTTAACAACCACAATCTGTCAATGTTTGAATACAGTAAAATGCTCTGCTTGGTTATACCAGTATTGGACTGAAGCAGCTGTACTGAACTGGCAGAATTGCAGTAGACTTTTTCTACATCTAGAACTTACTCCCACGGTGTGCACCACACGAGCCCTTTAGAACTTCAGCCAGACCCCGGCTAAAGGCCCATGGTGTTAGATTGGAGCCTTGCAGTGGCATAACCTGAATAGAGCTGCGTTACCCGCTGCCACATCTTCCCCCAGGGCAATACATCAGAGGGATAGCTGAAACCTGTAATTCTTTTGAGAGTAAATGCCATTTATAGTTTGGAAAAACTGAGGTAATAAAATTCCATTCGGCTTTAAACACCAATTAAAATTCTAGGCCTTCCTAACAATGGTGGAAACAAAACAACTGGGTATGCTGTAACTAAGTAAGGCAAAGCGTGCATTAAAAGTTATGCCCCACACCCATACTGTTGTGATCCCAACTGATCTGCTTGTCTGTCTTTTCTGATAAATTAGTTTAAGTGGTGCCTCATAACAGGCAGCCTGAGGCAATACTTAAATTATGTTTTCATTTGGGGGGGGGGAGAAGAGGGGAAGTAGGAGAGAGACCTAGGACAGGCTTAGAGTGGGGTTTTTTTGGCTCTCTGGACTTGCTTTGACACCCTTCTAAATGAAACAAAACTAGAATCAATCCCCTTGGGAAAAACTGTTGCTCTGACATCCCTGGTACTGATTCCAGGGCAGCCTCCTCTTGTTTTTAAACTCCAAGCATTAAGGGTATGCAAGTTACTAAAAAGAGCTTGTTTATGAAGAAGAGAGGACTTCCAACTACCGGCAATTATGATTGAAAAAAAACTCAATCTTTTAAAATCTAAAGATACTGATGCTGAGCAGTGGGGATTCTGATTGGCACTTTCAATGATGGTACGTTTTCATTGCGCATAGGACTGAACCATGATAGTCTAGGAATGAACAGCCTGTGTGTCACGAGAGAAGAAAGGGAGCAGTCTTGCAGTCTTAGTTCTAGCAGCTGCTGTAAAAACAATTTCTCTTTTCCTATAACAAAACCGAGGCCAGAAGAAACAGGGGCTGGTACAACAGAGTATGAATCATTCCATGAAATATGCATTTGCTGTTCAGTACATCAGGTCATCTAGAAACCAGTCTTTTTAATCGCAGCACCTAAAGAGCAGGTGGAGTAGTGCTTTTAGCATGGGGCAGTAAGTAACATTTTTTGAGAGTGGAGGCAGTAAAACGTACAACATGAAGGAAGGAGGGACTAGTTTTGGGGGGCTTTTTTCCCCACCTGTCTTGAGTACACATGCGTTCCCTGTGCTCTGAAGCTTTCTGCAATAGGTTGTATGATGTCATGAACATAAACACAGGCATTAGTATAGTTTTTCAACACATGAAATACAGCGTGAGATCAGAGAATACTGCCATGCTTCTAAAGCTATTCTCTTAATAAAGCACACGCCCTGCACCTCTATTTGCTAGAACAATCTTAACAGTGGAAAACTGAGTATTATAACCTGTAGTAGTGTCTGAAGGTCCACCCATCCCAAATTGATGTAGCAGGCATGTTAGTGAGCCAGGCCTGAAGACACTGTACACGAGACTGAAAATGGGTGGGGGTGGGAGAGAAAAGATCTCTCCACTCTCATGTTTTACTGTAAACCTTACCTGGCTGATACAGTGGGCTTTTCTCAGGGTGGCAGAATGAACCCCATACGCCGGGATGAGTAGTTCTGAGCAGCAAATACATAGTCATGTAGTGACAGAGACTGGCTTTTTTGCCTTTTTAAAGAGCCGCTGATTTAACATGCTGGTAGGGAGACATTTAACATTCCTTATGAATCTTAGTCCTTTCCTCTCTAACTGCATGCAGTGCCACTTCTCCCAGAGAAAAATACAACACGTAAATACTTCTGAAAGAGTATTTAGACTATTTCATACCCATTTCCCTGGGATCAACCCTTAGAACAGGCTGAGGGCCAAACACGTCACTCCTGGATCCGTCCTCCTAAGCCCTTTTAGAAGTCCCAGCGCACAAGGACTGCACCACTGGCCCTTCCAGCATTCACCGGCAAACAGAGAAAGCTTATTGGTACTTGCCAAAGTTAAACTAGTCCAGTTCGCTGTATTAAAAGAATGACGTCTGTCATTAGGAAGCAGTGTTTGCCCCTCCTCCCCACAAGCAACTGTATGTTCTACAACTGCCTTAACAAAAGTAGTTTTAACGTTTGTTTATACAAAAATAAAAGTATAAAAACCTGACGTGTAGTGAGTTTTCTTTTGGCCAGCAACAATGAACTAGTAACAGTTTACTCTTCACCTTTATCCTGACTCAGTTCCTGTTGTGTACAAGGGCACCTGAAACAAGGCAAGTAAGGACACACACCTCAGGAATACTTCTGCTATACCACAACATGGAGCACACAGCAGGTCGGGAAGGGTCAATTGCTGAGGATGACAACGTACTTCTCCTCCTATCATAACTGACAATACAGAACTGAAGAGAAGGGAAAGTCTTTGTTTAAATTCAGCACTGTGTTTTTTGAGAGCCTGCATACACTGCACTGGTGACCTGCACAGTGAGGCTCATGCTTTTCTAGATTTAAATGTCAGCTTTCACACCTTCTCAACAGCTCACCCAGCTGCTACAAGCTGCCCCACACCTGTAACAAACCAAGGATTTGTGGATTAAGAGGAGAGACAGGACTTTAGAATAAAGCCAAATATTAAAAGCAAGTTCTCTGCTTTATAAGTTACCCATTTTAAAGTCTAAAGCTGTAACAGGAATATGCAAACTGTACTAATGCTTACAGGAAACAGTTTTAAGTCATCTGTTTGTAATAGGAGGCCAAACAATCTAACTCAATCAAGCGTTGTAGACCGTTTCTTCTAAGTGGTAACCACATCTAGCTTCTCTCCATTTTCTGAGACTGATGACGATTGGGGGTGGGGAGATCAAAGTTCAGGATCGGAAAGCCGTTTTAAAAAGCTAGCCATAAGTTCTTTTTTTTGCCAAAGAGAACACAACAATAATCTTAACTGATTCTCCTCTCGGCCACAGAAAGGCCATGCAGACCACTCCCTGTTCGCAGTACTCGCATTCAACAAGAAAGTTATTTCAGACCACGCCTCTGTCCCCTATGTAATAGGTAGTGTCAGGAATTGCACATCACCTTATTTCCTCAGGTGAGGACCTTAATTCTATTATCACTTGTGCAGTGTCAGATGCTTCTTACACATCTTAAACTTGACAAAACATTAACTATAAGAGAAGCTTATTCCAGTTAGGTTAGCTTAGCACTCTTAAACAAGCACTGAAAAAAGTTTAAAATGTGACATGACCCCACATATTTATTTTTAGAAGAAAACCCCTTCACCAACAACTCCTAAAATAAACCATTTATTGAGAAAAAACTTATTTTAAAATTTCATTAATCAGCCTTGTGCATAACAAATCTGAAGCTTGCCAAAAACAAATAAACAAAAAACCCAGTAAAAGTTCACAGTCAGTGCACTCAACAAACAGATTAAAAAACAAGGTCCATAACGCCTGATAACACTACAGCATTTTTCTGAACCTAAAGAGTTCAAAAATACTACATATTAACATTACAGTTCTCAATCAAATGAGAAACGGGAGAAAGAACAAAAAAAGGTATGGTCCATATACAGTAGTAATGGCACTTTCACTGAAACATGCAGCTTCTTCCAACTTGCGGACACTGTCACATGAGCAACATGTGCCAAGTAAAACATACAGGAGCAGCAGAGAAAGTGACGCTCGTCACTTGTGCAGTCTTCGTAAGTTCAACTTTTATACTGTTTCTCAGCACAGTCTTTATGTAAATATTACATACAGTAGTGATTAAAAGATATCTTGCCAGAATAAAAAAGGCCAGAGATTGAATAACTTCATTCTTCATCTGTGCAAACCTGTGAAGAGAACAAAAGGCAATTAATTCAATTGTCTCCCTACTGCAGCAAGAAGATGACAACAGATCAATTTCTTTAGCACCTCCATCAAACAGAAAGGTACCAGGACATCTTTGAAGCTTTCTTTCTCCCTTGTTATACGAGAATGCATTACAAGTGTTTATATGTGAATACTGGTGTTTCCGCTCTGTCACCATGTAACTCTTCTGTGCTTCTGGATGGATGGGAGCTGGCTACAGCTGCACTGATGAGAGGGATGGGTATGATGGGCCCAAACACACTGTTAACTGAACCAGAATACCAAACCAAATAGCTTTATGCTGGAAAATGTGACAGAATTCAATAACCTACTGTGCTCCTGCTTCTTCAACGAAGAAGTTGCTAATCCACCTAAATTTGTAGCTGTGAATATTTGCCTACACTTAAGCGAAGCATTAAACCGAAGTTTAAGCAAGAACTACAGATTGTTATGCTGACTGCCAGATAAACATTCAATATGAACTTAACTTTAAATATGGACTTAAAAGAAAAGCAGACCCCTTGCACTGAAGGATGGTGGAGTTCTCAAGCATGTGCTTGTTTCACTTTTTTGGAGGGGACCCTTATCTCTACCTATAGAAGTCTGTGTGTACATACTCGCTAAAGTTTTAGGCACATAGTCCTTCAGATCAATTAACTACCACTGAACTGAAGTTTGACAAGTCTTTCTAATATAAAGATAACGCATCTCGAAACAGCCCTGAAAGTTTACTGCATGGTGCACACCAGGTTCTTCTAGTCAAACGTTTGCTTGCAACATCACACTTGCTTCTGAAAAGTTGCCAAACCTTGTTTTCTGGACAGCATCGACTTGGTAGCTGGGCAGCCTCCCACGGTGCTACAGAGCCCGGCAGCACAGCTGCAAATGATGGAGCCAACTAAAAGCTGTTTCCGATTCCCATCTACAGTCTTTGTAGCCAAAGCCAGGAGACAAACCTTGACAAAAGGATGATCGAGGAGCTGGCTGGCCGTCCACCTCATCTTTGGGTCACTTTCCAGGCAGTGGCAAAGGAAGTCTTTCCCTTCGGGGCTCACTTTATCAGGAATAGGAGGTTTATGACCCATCCCCACTTTATACATGATCTGGAAGTTGTGCTCGTATTCGTGCCAAGGCCTCTGCAACAGGTAACAGCATTGCTAAGCGCAAGGTTTAGCGAGTAACTCGCGATCCAATGGAACATATACTTCTGTACCCACAGAAATTAAAACCCACCCCAGTACTTGCAGACTGAAGTGTGACAAATTGCTGGGAGCGGGACCAGAATTTGCAGAGAAACTGCTAGGAACAGTTTGCACTCATTCAGTACATGAAACATCCCTACCTTGCCAGTGACCATCTCTATAACAACACAGCCCAGGCTCCAGATGTCCGCTGCACGTCCGTGCCCTTCTCCTTTAGCTCTAGTAATTACTTCTGGAGCCATGTACGCTTTGAAACAACACATATGATGTCATCAGCTCATACAGCAGAAGGAACAGTATACATTAAGTGATTAACTGGGCAAACCAAATGTTTTTTAACACATCTGTAATGAATTACCACTTAGCTTTTCTTGCTAAGCTTTGTCATTTGTTGGCTTCTTGTTCTTTGACACGTTTGCATCATAACGGTCTTTCAGTTTGAAAAGTCATAGTGAAAATGCTGGTACAGCACATGCTTGCAGGTATTTTCATTTTTTAAAAATAGACTAAGCAGCTGTTCAGCAAGAACAGTACTGTTTCAGTAAGGCTGCAGAGATAGACAGAACCCCAGAAAACACAACCTCCAGCAGCTTCATAGTTACCAGACAAATAGTTTTATCTTTCCAGTTCCATCATTCACTGATCATTTTGGCTTCCGGATGTAAAACACATCTAACTAGCTACAGTAAAATCAAGTTTCCCTGAACCACATCATTTTACTCCAGCCCAGACTTTTGGCAGAGGTACCGTCTTTTCTGGTAACTAACCAAGTATCTGCCTAGCACATGCTTCCTTACCTGCAGTCCCCAAAGTACTGTTCACTTCTCCAGGCATCGTCTGGGTGTTGTTCTTCAGTTTCACTGAGCAGCCAAAGTCTCCGAGTTTAATCAGTCCAGATGAGGTAAGAAAGATGTTGGCTCCTAGGAAACACAACAAAAAGCAGTAACACTTGTTAAACTAGTGCTGAATCAAGGAATGAGGGCATCTCGATATACTCTTGAAGTTACACAGTAGATAATAGGTGAATTCACACTTGGGTCATCACCTGTAGATAAAGCATGGAATATGATAGCATTAGAGATGTTCCCCAAAGGGTATGTTCCCATTAGCCAATAGGATTTTTGGTGGGTTTGTGCTAACACTAAGTGTACTGGAAGTTGAAAACAGGAAGTGTTCAAATCACAAAGCAATACTGCAGGCAAACTCATCAGCTTTCCATACATGCTCGTTAGGAGAAAATACTCCTCCAGGAATTTATGAATTCCAGTGCTTATCTTTGTGAGCGCTGCACTGCAAAAAAACACCTGTCCTTAAGGACCTTCCTGGCAGAGGCCATTGTTGCGTACCTGCCACTAGCCATCTTTTCAGTTCTGCTGAGTCAAGACAGATGGTATCATACAGCTGTGTCATCACCGCAGACTTGCAACATGGAGCTTAACAGCATTTTATTATATGTACGACCAAATGTCCACTCCTATTGTGCTCTACTTCCAGAAGAATTTCTGGAGGAGGGCTATGGTTATAACAGCTGGCTATACTGCCAGCTTACACTAGAAAAAATTTCCCTAGTGTAGCTGAAGATCTCCAAGGGGAATCTGCAGTTGGCTTCAAGTCACTTGCTCTACACAACACTGCAACATAAGCCAAGTGGTTTTGATAACCAGTGGTTTTCTTTCATTCAGCATCCTGCCAAAAGATGTGTTGACAGCCAACAGAAAACAGAAGGAGCTCACTATACATGTCAGGCCAAATCCTGGATTCTACAAGTATCACAATGAAACCACAAGTAGGTTGCAACAGTCACCTGGCAGAAATACAACTTGAGCCGTGATCTCTGCAGAAGATGAATGGTTTGCACAGAACAAAACTGCCCGCCTACTCTAGGAGTAGGCAAATGGTGGGGGTTTTGTTACATACAGACTTTTCCCATGGCACGCAGAAGATTCTTTCAAAAATGGCTCATCTGAATATAACCTTCAAAAGTTTCTCACTGTTGTTCCACCTTGAACATAGGTCAATGCAGGAATTCTTGGCCGCTCCTCCATTGTGTTATGTTCTCTTAGTCAATGACTTTTTCCAGTTAGCATGGCTGGGCATCCCCAAGATATTAATGGAAAATAAAAAGAATCTTCAAAAAGCTCAAGTCAAAAAAAGAAGGCAGTGCAGGTCAATGATGCCAAAACCCTGCCCGTTTCTCAAAGTGCTTCTCTAACTACCATGAGAATGCTTGATAACTAAAGCAAGATTTATTTAGTCCGGGAGGTGTTGCATAGAATTGCACTAGAAAAGGCGGAAGAGAATCATTAACGCAAATAAATTCCAACCTTTAACTACTGTAAGCCTTTTACAAGTTCTGAAAGAATTAACTTTCAGTGAATACAACTCTTCTGCATATTGTGTCCATAAGTTTTCCACTCCGGGCATTCAGGTGCCTGCATATACTCCAGATCAGAATTCTTTGGCTGGGTTCTGCAGCTCACCATCAGAGGGACACACGTGTCCAGAGTCACCCTGCAATCACAGGCACATGTAATGGAGCTGGGTAGACCATCCCTCTGCTCCTTGAATGAAAGAGAATCCAGAAACACACCAAAGCAGTACGAGGCAGCTCGGTGGGACGCTAAACATGGGCAATGCATTAGAAGAGTGACAGTTACTCTGTCAGCAACTTCTTCCTTTGAACCACTGCCCACAGCTTTGCTTTTCCTAATGATTTTCAAGCAATTACTTGTCATATAGAAATAGGTGCACTCGGCCCACACAGAGCTTAAGAAAAATGGCCATCACTAGCAAACACTTTTACAAGGATGTTTTGGAAAGCCATGTTCCCATTCCTCAAGAAAGCAACATGCACATTTCACGGAAGGCTACAAAGTGATTTCTGAGTACTGCAGCAGGTGGAAACTGGCAGAGCTGAAGTGCAACCATCTCTCTTCTGTCTGAATCTAAAGCTATTGTGATTGTTTAATACAGTTCAGAACCTACTTAACAAGGCCTTTCAAGCTCAAGTTTGTCCCTTTAAAAAAAAGTAATGACAATTTAGCATAAATGTTACTATGAAAGCTCCTGTGAGCCTTTGTCCTGAAAATACCTGGAACTGTCAAATGGAACAAAGCAACAGACCAAAGTTTCACCATGAATACGACAGCATTGAAGACTCGTATTGCTGACATTTTCTGTCAGCTGAATAAGGCTTCCACTGATGTGTTGTCTGCTGGAGCCTCTATTTTGTAAGCCGTTTGGTCTCAGCTTCAGAGACCAAGACCAAACTCTAGGAGGAGTCTTTAAAAAGGGTCTCCTTGTTAGATGAAACCTGCACAGAATCCAGCAGGACCTGGGTAAGAGAACTGGAGACCCAAGGACAGTACTTTGAGAGTGCTGGGTGCTTTTCACCTTTGACAGTTAATGCTACTGGAATTCTGCTAACAGAATTCCTACCATATCTGCATGGATAATAAGCAAAATAAAACCGGAGACCATGGCTAAAACAGCAAAAAGGCAAAACACGCCCATCTGTTGCTTCTCTCCTCCTACACATACACTATCAAAAGCATCTTCATTGGATGTACTTGGCAGAGGCAAAAAGTAGCCCAGTTCTGCACAGCCCTACTGCCATTTATACTACAAGATCTTCTGAGCAGACTGCAAAGAACAACAGTCAAAAGCTAGAGAGAAGAACAGCTATGACCCAAAGCATTTAAACTGAAGTTCCAAGCCCTGTATCTCTGTACCGAGTCAGCCCCGTATGCAGCACAGTGAAAACTGCACTAGCGTGATATTCCAAAGGTGCTGGTGTAAATACTGTGAATCCGAGGAGCAGGACAAAAAGCCCCACTGAAGACTGTGGCATAATTCCACAAAGAGGGGCAGCTCACAGACATTCTTCAGCCAGTACAAGAAACAAGCAGGCCACATGCCACCCTTTGCTGAGAAAAATCAGCTTTAGCATCCTCTTTTACTTTAGAAAGTGTGACATGTGCCCGTATAGTCATCTGTTGAACAGCCCTCTGTCTCTTGTCATATGGCCTTCCTTCCCCTGTGGTCATCATGAGGACATGGAGGCAGGAATAGCAGAAATTTTGAGAGCTAACAACAAAGTGAACAACAGTACAACACTTTGACGAAGACTTCCTGGCCTTAAGCATCTCATTCACAGGTTTGATTTACTGAAGCTTCAGATACAATCCCTTCATTTTCTATATTCTGAAAAGGCAATCTTCAGGAATATGCTCTTCTCTCCCAGAGAGAAAGCACCAGGCATCACCTCAGTGATTAATTCTTGTCAATTCAGCACTTGCTAGACCACGCTTGGTGTGCTGTGTCTTGGTTTTGGGCTCCCCAGTACAAGACTGGTGCAAACCTGCAGAAGGGCATCAAGATGGCCAGAGAGCCAGTGCACACAAATGTGCAAGGAGAGGCTGAGAGATGGGATTGTTTAGCTTGAAGAAGGGAAGACTGGAGGAGTGTATGTGGAGGGAATTTATTGCTGTTTTCAGCTGTGTAATGGGAGGATATCGAGAAGATGGAAATAGACTTTTTACCCAAAGACGCACTGTGAAAGGATATGGGGCAATGGACACAAACAGCAACCTCTGCAAATTCCAGGGAGGCATCAGGAAAAGTTCTTCACAATGGGGATAGGTCAGTCATTGGGACCCGGGCCCAGAGAAAAGGGAATCTCCATCTCTGGAGATACTCGTAACTCAACTGAGCAAAGCCCTGAGCTGTCTGATCTAATTTGACATTCAATCTGATACTGAGGTCAACCAGAGATGTCCAGAGACTACATTCAGCATAAAATATTCCATCATTCTCAATCACTGAGCAGAACAGCTTGCTTCCAAAAGGTGAAATAATTATAACCGAGGAGGAACCTGGGCTTAGCCACAGGGGTTAAAATCCAATACCCAGGACAGAGATAAAAAAACTATCCCAAAAGACTTAGTCATCTGCTGTATACTACACCAACTACTTTACACTGATGCAGACTAATCAAAACCACTGCAGCCAAGTGTAACAACCAGTCAACACTACTCTCAGTTTGTTCTCACAACCATCGGTTGAAAAAGGATTCAAGGCAGCTGTGTCTTGCCTCATCTTTTACACTCATAGAACTGGATGCCATAATAGCATCTGAAGGACAACAGTGGCACTGGTGACACTATTAACCAAAAGACTCAAGTTTTGAGCACAAGGTACTTGCAGACACCAACTGCAGGACACGTATAAAAAATTACTCTAGGAATTGGTTAGCTGCTGCTGAAAGAAACAGATCCACAGTTATGTTCAGCGAACTGGCCACGAGAGTGTGATCTGACTGCGAGATTTCCATAGGAAAGCAGTTTTAACAGTATGAATGACATATTATCATTCTTCCCCATTAGAAAAATAAGAGTACCTGACTACATAAGAGTGAAAAATAAAAACCAGACTTTTCTTTACTGCCGTTAGCCTGAAAACTTGGGGATGCAATGTTAGTATAAAAGGAGACAGAAAGTGAGAGACTTCCAATGTAACATCAGGCATCCTTTACAAAAATACCCTCTGTGGTCTGTCTTCATATTCTGTCCTTAAGTTTTGAGAAGGTCTATACATAGACGTGTCTGCAGTGACCCTCTGTTTATAGCTGCTGTTATTCTCAAGGAACACCCCAACATTTGCAATGAGGAACCTGTTGCAACAGAAATGCCCTCAGATAACAAAGCATTACAGTTCTGTTAAACAGCTCTCCTCACTTCACTGCATTTCCCTGATGAGAGGAAGACCTATTTGGAACCATATCCAGAAATCAGTAATGACACAGAGCAGCAAAAAAGAAATCCCTGTCAGCCAGCCTTGGATTTTGATCACAACGAGCTTCCAGGAGAGTGTAATCCAGCTAAGCAGAACCTGGATATGGAATGATCAAGGAAAGGGCAAGGAGGGCACTGTGAAAAGCACGGAGGGAAATCCACAACTGGAGAGAAACCTTTGGTCAGGAAGGAGAACCAGAAAAGGCAAGATTGCTGGGTAATGGGAGTGAGGGAAAGTGTTTTCTAGGAAAAAAAGCCAAAACTGACCCAAGAGTGGCCTACCTGGGTGGGAGGCCTCTGGATCGTAGATAGTTCTTTTCCCAAATGAGAAGCACGAGGCCAAAGGACCAAGAGCAACTGGGAACCTCCTACACTGCTGCGGTGATTCAAAACCCTGTGAGCAAGAGGGACATAGAAACCCAGCATCGTTGGGTTGCACTGCCTTGTCATAAAATGAGCATTCACAGGGCATATTGTGTGCATTGTTTCCCCTACCTTCTGTTAAGTTTCTGCCATAGGTGAGCAAAATATGCCAGACTAACAAAAACAAGGTAACTAGACATGGAGGATGTTCTTGGAAGGCGCAGGAAAAGAAAAATGAACGTGAAATGCGGACTGACACTGGGTGCCTTAAGCAAATGCCAAAACCAGCCCCCCTTCAGTTACTGTAGTTCCAGTCTGCTTATTTTGTAAGCAAAAGCTGAGACCCAGGCATGAGTAGATAAATGTATGGCAAGAAACCCACTAGGATAAGTAATTTTACCATATCCCTTTAATTTCTCTTAACAAGGCTTTTATTACTATGTTTAATCAACCATTCCTCTGAAATCCTAAAACTCTTCTGGAAAATGGGAATCACAAGGAAAAATTCTGATGAACAACTCTAGCACTGTACACTGCTTGTCCGCTCCCAGAAAACACCACTGTTTCTTGCACAGATGAGAAGAAAAACAGCATTACATAACTCAGTATATTAGCACTAAAAATGCAAGGACCAAAATCTGAGTTTGGATGAATCCCCAACAATCTTAACAACCTCTGCAGAAACTATATAAATCGTGGACAGAACTTATGAGTTTGCAATGCCAAATGTATTTTTTATGTTCTGCATTTAAAAAAGGAGCATGTAACTAGTCAATAACTTCTAAATTGAAAACTGAAAAATGTGTGGAAGGTTTTATACACTTAATGCCTGTATAGATAATGTGGGCTAAATCTGCAAAAGTGTCCCCCATCCCTCCCCCCCCCCGCCCTCATCTACAGATAACACTGAAACAACGTTACCTTTTTTGGTTAACATTACCTTTAATGTCTCGATGAACAATACCATGTTCATGTAGTACATTGATAGCAACCGTGATTTGCTTTGAGTAGAGCCTAATGACATGCTCCTGAAGGCCCAGTTTTGATACCTCCTCCAGAGTGCCCTCATCACAGTACTCCATGAAGATGTACATTTCTTCCTGTTGTGGGAACCAAACCGGATTTGATTGGTTTTAATTTTTTAATTTTTTTTTAAAACACTGAATTAGGATCAAGTTTTCCTTCCATCCTTCATTGTTTGTGAAAAGAGTAATGGAAATACCGTGTAATGTTTTAATGGAAGTACCTCTTACCATGGAATATCTAATAAATCATCTCTTCAGAACTCTATTCTCTTGGGCATGCTTCAACCTAATATATTCTATTGCACAGCTACGGAAAATCTCTGCTGCATGTCTACCTGCATCATCTGCATGTAACTGATACTATTTGGTGGTATAAAATATGTTACTTTGGCATCAACCAAAAAGCACTTCGCAAATCTTGTAGGTATATTACGCAGAAATACAAAAAGATCCTTTGCATATTTAGAAAAATGGTGAAATGATGTTGTGGGCTCAGCTGGTTTTTTTTTTCTCTCTCCCAGTTCCTACAATATCGTGTGTTGATTTCTTGGGAAGGGCAAGTTTTTTGTTGTTGTCTGTGGCTTGAACAAGCATGCCAACTCTAACTCACTTGAATGAAAAGTTAGGTTTGTGTTCCCTTTCTCTGTCTCCAATCCCAGTCAATTTCAGCCAGACTTTATTAATACAAAAAGATGGCAAAGACACTAAGGTCTTAGAATTAGCCTGAGAAACCAATGACCCAATGGCACACACACCCAAAGCTGTGTCCCCAGGTAAAGAAATGCAGACAGAAAGCAGCCTTTGTCCCCTTCTAAACCAGCAATGAGTCAGCAAATCAACCCATTTGTATTAAGCAAATCAATCAAGACCACACAACGCTTTCCAGACACCAGGTGTCCTGTTCCCTGCCCACCTCACTCGGTAGAGATACAGGAAGGACCTGAGACTCACAGGGGGAGGTGGGATGGGCATGTGGGAAGCATAGAGTAAGAAAAAGTAGGGTATCTCAGCACGCAACTGTGAAATCCAACTCCATTAAGAAAACCAGTTCTGCTGCTCAAGCAAGAAAACTTTTTCCATCTGAAGAGATGCTAGCTGAATCCCAGAAGATCTGCTTCCTTAAGACACTTGTCTGGCATCAAGATTTAAACACCAGCACAAAATTTTTCAAGGAATCAACAAGATATTGGTACAACCTTTGCTGCTAACAGTGAAGGTTTTTAGGCTGTCTAGTCTTTGTCTACACACAGAAGTTACCCTACCACATATGATATAGCTTGGTTTTAGAGCAGTTAACGGAGTAACAGCATAGGTTAGCTCCAGCATTACTCGCTCTAGTCAATTACTGCAGATGTTCTCTGTTTATGTACCAGTTCCAAAAAATTTCTCCAAACTATGTTTCAGAGACTTCAACATTCAGAGGAAAAAAGGCACACTGCAATTCACAGAGATACACAGACAATTAAGCTGAACTATAATGCTCTCAAGCAAAACCTCCAGATGATCCAAAGCTTCTTAAAATTTTCTCTCTGCCCTATAAAAAAGCCACAATAATTTACGTTTTCTTACCCTGTGGAGCTCCACACCAAAATAACGAACAAGATTAGGGTGTTTGATGCCTTCAAAAATCTTCAGTTCATCGGCTGTTTCTTTGATGGTTTTGTGATCATTAGGTTGAAATCTTATCTGCAAGAAAGATTTTTCATTATTTTGCCATTATTTCAAATTACTAAGGAAGAAAAAAAAACCAAAAGAGCCCCAGAAAACAAACAACCCACCCTAAACCCAAACCAAGAAAACAGCTAAAAAAGCCTCTTTATTTTTAAACAGCATCATACACAAATATCCCCAAAATAACACCCCTCCATCCCCAAACTTAAACAAAAAAGAACACCAAATACTTTTGGAAAAAAATACATACAAATATGATGATTTATAAACTGTATAACAGCAAAATGCTGTTACTTAAATGTATAAATACACACATGTGTGAACATATATATCTTTTCCGAGCTTGCCTTCTAGCTTAAACGTGGTAGATAGACACAGTACAAGAGAATCTGAAAGTAACATCAGTGAGAGCTACATTCAAGAAAGACTAGTTTCCAGGTACTTCATCAACGGAGATTCTAAAGGATTTCTTTGAGGGGTTTCTTCATTGAGAATGAGGCAGCTGCAAGGAAAAGGTGTGGCATGGAACAAATACCATCATAAAGGTTTTGATAAAAAGAAAGAGGTTTTCATTAGCTCTCCTACAATACGCCGTGATGGATTTTTCATGGAGGAAAAAGTTACCAAGTCTTCTGAAAAACTGATTTAAAGCTTCTGTTCAACCAAAGATAAACAAAATGCACAGCAAGTCATGGAAGATGCTACTTTTACCATAATGGTAGAAAGCAAAAACTTCATTAATGGAGTACAGGACAACTGCTAGAGAAACAAATGCACGTTATTTTACCTTTGGTTGCTATGATGTTACGATTGTTTTGTTCTGTATAACAATTACAGGATACAGTTTGTACTTAAACAGTGGTAAAATTAAATACATGGAGATTACAGATAGGTGACAAATGACATTCAAGTATTTTACCTATTTCCTAACACTCCAAGATTGCAACACTATGTATTTGTACTAAAGCTTGTCCACTATAATTTGTAGAGATTTTAACAACACTGTGGTTAAGACAGTAAAGTCTGAAGAAATCACTGGGGGGCATGCAATGTTTTTAACCAGTTTAAAAATAAATAAATAAATTTTCTCCCAAGGTACTCTTAAGGAAATCCAGAAAAGCCTTTTATTTCAAAGTTGCAAACAGTCTGCATTTAAGCCCACAGTGGTGGGGGCAAGGAATGTTTCTTGGTGAAATAATTCTGGAAGTTAAAAATACTACAGGAAAAAGGCAGCATACTGGGTAGTTTGGCTACTAGTGAAACGTTGTCAAACAAGGTCCATTTAATTTATTTGAACTTCTGCTTAAGAGCACACACATGCCCTGTCAAAATGCACCTGCACCTAGAAAGCAACTTTGAATTCCAGAAACAGAGTGCTACTGATGGGGGGGGGGAAATGTTATTTCATCAGGAGAAAAAAAAAAAACAAAACACCAACAAAAAAAAGTCAAGTGTTTGTATTAGTTAGTCAGTGAATGAGTATGGTACAAGAAGTTAGGCACAAGCCCAGTCTTGCTTTTCCCGACCTTTGAGAGATCACATGCATATTGTGTGTGTGGAAGAACTGGCTCAAAAAATGTACTTGCACTAGCACCAAATGGCTGGCATAGTAACTGTTGGGAACAGCTGATGCTTACAGTTGTCTGAAGATGTGAAAATGCAGTAAAAGTAAACAATACAAATATTTAAAAAAACCAAGGTGTGTAAGGAAGACGGATCTCTACGCTTACATAGCTTTACTTACTTCTATCCTGAAAATGAAATTTTCTGTACCCACCAGGTTAGTCAACAGTTTTGTGACGCAGCCTAACTTACTTAAATTACAGGAGAAGCTGAAAAACATCTGATGTGACACTTCCTATCTTTTTCTCTAAGGAATATAGAAAAAAGGAATAAAACGTGAGATGAAATACTGCAAAGTAAAATATAAGTTTGTGTGTAGTCCTCACTAATCAGAAAACTCTTTCCAAAATAATTCAAGATCTCTTAATGGGAGTTCACACATAATAAGCAAGCATTCATTAAGTTCACAACGTCCCTATGAGATTAGTAAAAAAACATGATCCATTTTACATACATTTAAATTGAAAGCTGTAAACTGAAAAGAAAAAGCTTAAGCAACTTAAGGAGGAACAAGTGATATTAGCAGACGTGGCTACACAAAGCAACAATTTGTCTTCCCATCTTTTCCCAGTCAGCTAACAATACTGTTCAGAAATTTTTAATGCCTGCTAACTCATACACATCTGGTTTGGAAAAAACAAGGGCAGCAGTGATTCTTGTTTACAGAGTACTCACTTCCTTCATAGCCATCAGCTCTCCAGTGTCAACACTGATACAGGTATAGACCTTCCCATACTGGCCTTCACCTGGCAGAATTAAAATAAGAAAAAATTATTACACTACATTCAATAAGCAACACGTACATAAACTGCAATAAGAAAACACATCACTGAAAACTGTGCTTCCCAATGTTATTTACCTTTATTTTCAGTTAAAATTTCAAGTAGCTTTTTAACCTGTAACACCTCATACTACACTTAAGAGTCCTGAATTCAAGCTGATAAAAAGTAAAAACATTACATTAACAGGCTTACCTGAAAGAAAACTTTTCATGAACATGAGGATTTTCCCCACAAATCACAAACCAAAGAGGAAACAATGATCATATGGGGGAAACAACAATAATATCGGTGAATTAAACAAATCCCAAAGTTTGTGGTCATTTCCATTCATATTTCTGGTTCTTCCAAAAGCAGAACTCATCAAACATTCTATAGGGTTGAATACATGCAAGAATCGCAGGATCATACCTAAGTAATTGTCCTAACCAAATCCTTCTCCTCCTTTGTTTCTTGTTATTTGACCAGTGAAAACTTCACTGATGCTCTACATAAAGGAAATCCTAGCTGCAGTAGTATTTGTACTTTAACATTCTGATTTCAGTCAAGTCGGTATTACCTATGCGGTGACCCAAGATTTCAGAAGATAGTCTTAGATTTCCTTCAAAAATATTAAGCTAGGTATTTTAGCTCGATAAATGAAGGTATAATGAACGTACCAATTTTGTTTCCTCTCTGCCACTTGAAAGTCACTTTTCTCAAACCTACATGCATGACATTATCATAAGATTTCGGTGTGTCACAAACTTGGCCAATGATGTTCTTCCTCCTCATCTCTCTGTATCTCCTTTCTTCAAACAACTGAACAGACTTTTGAACAGCTTCAATTGGTGCTTGCTTGGAAGCAGTGTCTAAAAAGAGTGACGAACAATTTCCTTGATTGAGAAATATTCACTGCGTTTATATTTTGTTACCTTTTGATATCATGTGAAGTGACCTGAGTTAAAGACAACTATTTTGTGAGTCTAATTTAAGATGTAGGAAAAGAATGAAACATTTTAGCAATCACGTATGAAACTATCACTTATGAATCTCATATGAAACTGAAGTAAAATGAGAATACTGGTACTTTTCTAATCATCTCTTACTTGATTCAAGGAAGTTAAATTAAAGCAAAATCCTTGTCTTCTAGAAATTTTCAATGTTCCCCTCATTCTTCTTTTCTAGATTAAACAAACTCAATTCCTTCACTGTTTATGTTCCAAACAAAAAATGAGCCTTCTAGATTTCAGAAAAAAAATTTGCTGTTCTTCCTATGCTCTCTTTGAGCCACATCAATGAGAGATCAGCTTTTTATGTGACAGAAAACTTTTTTTCTAATGTTTCATGAGGTTCTACCATGCCAGAATATATGTAAGCAAGCTATATGTATGTAACTGTACAGTATAAGAGTCTCAGAAGTAATCAAGTTACTTTAAGTTTCATGAAAATAAGCAGCAGGACAGAGAGGAAGGGACCCCATAAGAACCTTGAATTTGGAAAATGGTCTAGGATCACACACTGTTGGACACCCAAGAATAAGAAAATCCCACGCTGGGGAGAGATCTTAGGAAGTGCGGAAGTGCATCTTACTGTCATGCAATTCATAATTGGGCACTGAATAGGGTCAGCAAACTTCTGCAATTCCTATAGCAATAAATGTACTCACTTTGTAGGACAACACTGCTAGTATATTTCAGAAACTGAAAAGATGTAACCTCTATCAAGTTTAATTAGTCCCACCTCAGAGAGTACATCTTGTGATTCTGTTAGCAGTACCTTCTATCTGCAATCAGGATTTTTTCTCCTCCCTCCCTATGTACAAAGCTGTGAAAACCTCTTCACAATCAGCATTAAGATTCAGACTTTCAATACAGCACTAGTTTAACAGATGTTACATTATAGTGACTCCAAGATACCTACCTTTGGTCTGGTTGATTAAAGTTCTGAGCTCCCAACTCCGCCGGGACGAGCCACTTGAATCTCCTTTTGGATACGCTGGTTCTAGAGAAATAATACTGTGAGCATGAAAGTGGCTTTCTCTCATATTAATGATCAGGCCATGATATTCAGCAGAAACTGAGATCTTACACATCAGGATTAATGGTCCCTATAAGTGCATGAGGTAACCATATAGAAATGTATGCTCTTGAATTAAAAAAATGACTTATCTTTAGAAAACAAATTATGAAAGCCATTCTGAAATAGGATTTAGTTTATACAGGAACAGAGATCTCCTTCCACAATTGAGGGAAGCACTTCAAGCGAGGGCACTCTGAACCAAATATGTAGGAAATCTGTAGGAAAACAAGCTTCTAAAGTACCTTAGAAAAAGACCTGTATTCATTCCAACCTAAGCCAGTTTTCCATTCATACAGATACATTAAAAAAGTGAATAAGCATGAAGCAGACAATATTTTCAGTATCTGCTTTAAAAAACAAACCAAAAATATCCCCCACACCTCTTAGTATAAATTTTTAAGTCACTTCTTTCTTAGAAATGCACTTCATGTTGCAGGATGACCACAGTATCAGCTCTGCTTCACTTGGGATTTTGTACTTCATTTCAATTTGCACAGAATGCACTACCTTAACAATCAATGTTTCCAGGTATTTGTTGTAATAAATACCACATATACAGGGGCTGAGGAAACCTGAAGGAGGAGCCCTCATCAGGACATCAAGTCATACACTCTGTCCCTTCTTCCAGGATTCAAATAACAGCAAGTATTTGTAAGATGAACACTGCAGTGGTAGTTAAAGAACTGGACAGGAAACTCTTCACTGTCCTGATGGGTCCAGTTCATACCTGATTAACAGCATTTGGAAATTTACTGTTGAATGAGGTATATAATTCAGCAATTATGTTACTCATTTCATTTTGAACATTTTGACTTAGTAACTGACACCAGGAAATTCCTTCAGGTACAATTCAGAAACAATATAAAAGGCGAGAGAATAGTGGATACGTCTGAAAACTCTGACAACATGAGCCTAGAAGTTAAAAATCTAATGTTTTTGAATAGGAAAAGGTGAAAAGACATTTTGGAAAGGGTAAGAACTGGGAACACAGATAAATATGTTAATGACAGAAATCATCTGCACATCCAGGCCATAATCTGTTACTGTGACAATCACCTTCTCGCTCTTCAGTGGGACTGGAGTGACGACTAAGGGATCTGAACTGCAACTCAGCTGCTATTGAAGCCAGTCGATCATTTTCAGGGACACTGGAACCCCTGTTAAAAAGAGTCATTGTACTAATTAACTTAGCATTGCACTAAATAACTACTAGTGACAATTTAACTGTGGTTTTAAAGAGAAACAACCTTTGAGGCCTAGGACATGAACTATGAAAGTAACATTAAAGAAAAACTGATACCGAGAGGTAAACTGAAAAGCATTCCTATGCTATTTTTTCCCCCAAATGAAGACTTTGTACATAACTTTAGTTATGCCACTCTATGAAAAAAACCTAAGCTTCAAAGGCATAAACTACTTGAAATTGTTACTTGCCCATAACAACAGAATCCATTTTAATGACTTGTACCATACTACTAAGACAACTGTCACAGGATGCAGCTGGTGCCAGGTTTGGATATACAATCAGAAGTGATTCAGCTGGGTGATAATGTGAGCTACATTATCAGATGAAGGGTGGTAAGTGAATTCATACGTTCCTAGTGTGCCACAAATACAGCCATAGGCCATAGTCATTAAGTCAAAACTAGTGAGAAGAGCCACACGCCAGCTGACAGGAAGGACAGTGTTAAATGACAGCAGCTTGACTGCTTGGAGGCCCTAGCTCCTCCAGACAGCACAGAGTAGAATTAGATACCTCAGAGTAAGACCTAGATGAATAACCATGCTGAATAGAAAGGGAAACAATACTGAGAGAAATGAGTCTTAAATCCTTAAACCTTCAGTCACCTTTCTCCAGCCCAAGACATCTAATCAATCCACCCATGTTTTAGAGCCATAAATTCCTCATGAAACTCTCTACAATAACTCCCTTTTGGACAAGGCTCCCTTTCAATTTTTAAGGCATGGTGGGGAAGAGCTGTGACTGATGTCTCCTTTAACATAATGCTTTACAGGTATGAGCTAAACATTACTAGAAAGCGGGGAACATTGTTAAATCCTTCACAAAAAGATGAAAGACACCTGATATCACAGAGCACACACGCCTGTAAGAGAACTTCCCTACAGCCCTAAAGTTGCTTCTAAATTGTGTACAATTATTACCTAAAGATAGTTAAAAAAAGAGAAAAAAAAACCACAATCTTGAGAACAGAAGCCAAAACTCAAGACACTCTATTCCCCTGTGAACGTTCTCAATACAATGTCTGCTTTGCACCCCCTACTACTGCCAACTAGATCTTTTGAGGAGGAACTGAAACTGAACTAGTGAAAACACTCAGTACTCTCCAAGAAGTTGAGGTTTTAATCAGCAAGAAGGCTGAGGTTATTCTCAACACATACAGAGCAACAATTCTAGACACACAAAGAGCCTAAAACCAAGCAAAGCTAAACCACCTCTAAAGTGAGGCAGCAGCTGAACACAGGACCTTAAGCATCACAGCTTCGAATACAGGTGTCTAAAATCCATTCCAGGCCCATCTTGGCCACCCAGATCTTTTATGGTTTGTGCCCAGAAAGACTGCGTTCATGTTATTAGGCAAAGAAACAGAGTAAAAGAGAAGAAGATTTGCTAAATTTCTGCTCCAGTCCTGGAGAAATACAAGACGATGAATAATAACCCTAGCTAGCTCAGAAATTAAACGTTTAGAAAGGTCATTAGTATGAACATAGCGTAAATATATAACCATCAGAAAACTCAACGTAAACAAGCAGGTACTGCTGCTTTGGGTTTTACTTTCTAGCCATGTTAAACTGATTTTTTTTTTTTTTTAAAGAAAAACTTCAACAGAACTATGGTGGCATTTGTGCACTATGCACTGCCTAGTACGATTGATTTATCAAGTTCATACGTTCAAGGTCCTACATTAAACTTTTTATAGATACGTAATGCCTACAGTCATGTCATAAATGTCTAAAGAGTTTCTGGAAAGCATACAAAGTTTCTGTTTCTGTGCTATTCCAGCAGCTGAACTGCACACTCCTTGAACACAAAATCAAAAAACACTTTCTTGATCCAACAGATACCATTTCTCTTTTGGAGCACAAATAAATGAAATCCATAATTTCAATTTATGACTGCAATGTGTGAAAGTTTACAACTTTCTTTTAACTATATTAAAAGCAAAAATTTGCCATAAATATATTACGGTATAATATTTTGTATTCCTTCATAACCAAAACTCCTAAAAAATCCCAACAACAGCCTCCCAAACTCTGTCTTTGCTTTAATAACTTTTTTCTTCAAATTCTTTCTAGGTAATACAGGGGGTTAAAAAATGCTACTTAAAAATCCAGGCAGTGCACACACACAAAAAAAAAAATCATGGGATATTTTATTAACAACCATCAGAAAAGCAAAAACTGAAAGGTCTAAGTAAAATGCACAGGCCTAGGCAATTAGACTAAAATCCTGCATTAACATCAACTTTCATGTTACAATCCATGGAAGTATTATGCATTTGATTGCAACTAAGAAGTAGAATTCTTATTTCCTTTCTTCCTAATGAGTATCTTCTCGAACTAGAAGAAACTGTCAAAATTCCAACCTTCACACTTTGATCAATATTTGTGTAGGACATACATGGAGAAAACATTAAAAGAATACATCGCTGTATTCAAGTGTGTCAAATTATAAACCTGGCAGTTGCACTGAGTGGTATAAAATCACAACAAAGCCTACAAGTACTAAAAACTAGCCTCCTATCTCCCTCTTGAAAAATTAACTAGCTTCAAAGATACGCCTTGGCTTAAAGTGCTGTACATATTCTAGAAAAAAATCTGCTTCATATGTTGTATAAAGGCTAATGATCAAATAGGCAAGTTCTGCATTTTCAAAATCATAAATACTAATTAACCCTCACACTGTCAGGTTATGAAGCTGCGAGAACCTCTCAGTGAAAATTCTCTAGAATGTTACTTACTTGAAAAGCACTTTTCAAGTGCATACCACTGCAGACTACTACCTACTCTTTCTTTTTCAACAGGGGGCTTAAAACTGAAACATGAAGAATATACAATAAATCCGTGCAGTTTGAATGACAAAAATTCAGGATGTATTTTCAACCAAATAAAAGGGCCCAGACTCACAAGCTGCACATCTAGAGGCTACTGTAGGGAGCAGGTCACCCCTTACCATAAAAATAAACTGAAAAGTCTTGCAGGAAAGATTTTATATAAGAAGTGGCAATTTAATTCCCTCTTAACAACTTAAAGCATGCTTCTGCTGTGCATCTGGTAACAAATCTAGAGACCATGATGGTTTGCTGACTAATAATTGAAAATTGTTTATTAAAAAGTAATTCATAATCAAGTCATATCTAAGTTCACTTTGGTCACCATCAATCTGTTGTTCCTTCATTACCTGTTCTTTGTTTTCTCTACAGCTGTGTGATACAGTCAGATCATGTGTCTCCATTTATACAATCCTCTTCTACAACAGAGCTTTTGGTACTCTGCAGTAGAAATAAAAATCCAAAAAGCTATTTATAAAACCTAAGATTCTGTGAATAGCAGGATTTTGACAGTCAGGGGTGCAGAGGAAAAAAAGATATTAAAAACAACAGAGTAAATTTAGAGAACTTGGGAAACATGTCAATGGTTTCACTGTGGTATGGGAAGAAAGAACACCAACAGTCTGAAATATAACAACCAAATCAGAGGCCAAAAAGCAAGAAAGATACTAACATAGGTCTGCCAAAAAATTCATTCGTGACCTCTGCAAACAGATGATACGGGAGTGGTTTCTGTTACATATCCTGCTACAGGAATGGTTTCTTTCGTATTAATTTTATTCTGCACAACCCTAAGAAGCCAAAGATATACCAAGAAATAGAAAAACCGTCCTGAAATCCGAGGTGTTTAATGATGTGCTTGCCACTGTATAGTATTTAAAAATATTTATGGCAGACAATAACAACACGAAAACTGTTAGTTAACATTAAAAAAAAAATCCTTGGGCTTATTTGCATGTTACAGTCATCTTACTGCAAAGTGTTAGTTATCAATACTAATTATTTAGTAAAGTTATACTGATGAACTGACTGGCGTATGTTAATTTTGGGGACATTTTTACAGAGCAAATTTGTCATCTACGTCAGAACTGCATGCTTTAACTACCATACTGCTCAGACATTTTAAATCTGAAAGCGGTCTTATCATCTATTTCTAAGACATAAGATTTTGCTCAAGTCAAACATGAATGAAGGAGCCAGTGGAAGACACAATGGGACGGAAAAGCACAGTGCAAATGATCTACTAGGATGCAAGTACATGGAAACAGTTATATGGGTGATGGTAAGTAGAATGAGGCTGCTATGTCATGGAGCAGAGCTACCTGGTATCATTTGCACTGCTGACAGGTTTGGGTTGAGCTGAGTCGCTACCAACGAGAGCGGGGCGACTGTTAGCAACGCTGCAATGGTTCCGTGCATCACAAGGGACATTCCGTGTGCTGTGGCAAGAAGAAAAACTTCAGGAAACAGTAAAAAAAAAAAAAAAAAAAAAAGTATGGAGAGGAAAGTTTATTTTAAAAATAAAATTTTGAAGTGTGCACAATGAGGCCTGATTTTAAAAGTTTTTCAAGCACATAAAGACTTTTATGTGGAATAAGTCTGGGTCTCAGAAGATTAAGGGGCTGTCAAAACGTACAATAACAATAATAACTATAATAATAATCATCTTCAAAATCAAACTATCTAAATCTTTAAAGCAGTACTAGTTTCTGCCAACAGCTAAGCAATTTAAAAAAAAAAATGTCAAGTGTAGAGTTTGACACTGTGTTGATCTTGAAAAATAAGGCCCTCTGTTGTGTAAAAATATGCATGGAAGAGTTTATTCTGAAATTTTTAAAAATCTATTTTTGCATTAATTTTCATGTTAACTCTTTCAAAGGGAAGCAAAACCATCCGTTGCTTTAAGCTTCTTCAGAGCAGGTTGGTAATGATGCAGAAATGCCACCATATTCCAAAGTGCTAAATTTTTAAGTGTTATCTACACTAAACTACAGAAAGCACTGTCACGGCCATGTATGCAGACATTCAAAGTGGGGAAGGAAACAGTCTTGCAAATGAGCAGTTTTTACTGAATTAAAGCTTGTCACATTGAAACATTGTTTTTGCAAAAGGCAAAGGGGATAAGAATGACATCAAAGTGAGAACACAGGCACCAGTAAAAACTGTAAAATAAAGGACTGAGGGGAAGGCAAGAGAAAAAGAAACAATATTGTCCTTAAAAGCACATCAATAAAATTCCGATCACTAACATGCTAACTTTTTCTACCTGCTTGGTGCTCAACAAGAAAGAAAAGGTGCTCCACTTAACTGCCAGTCAGCATAGCCAACAGAGGATAAACCAGTTTAGAACTCTGTAGTAATGCTAAATACCTGAAGCCTTCAGGCGTGGGGATGATAAGATGAGGATTTGGTGGATCGCTATGGCACCGAGGTACCTTTACAGGACGGGGACTGTTTCGATGAATAGCTACAAACATAAAAAAGGTAATACATTTACTCAGATGTCAGAAAAACTCTGTTAGGGCCATTTCAAGACACAAAATTAAAATAAATTCCTGTTTTACAGAGTTAAATGAGAACTGGAACACATTTTCTCGTCCTTTAAGAAATAAAAAAAATTATTCAAATTTTAAATAAATCAATTGCACGTATTTATGTTATTCATATTATCACGTAATTCATCTATAAAATGAAAATTCTCCAGAGAATTAAAAACTAACGATTAGAAGATGTATACTTACTTCACTAAAACTACATCTTCATTATTGCAACTTCACAGATTAAAGATGGTTTGTTATCTCATTGCAAAATAAATATTAACAAACCATATAATAATTAAAAAGCAAACAGCATTATAATGTTCCTTTTGCATCAGAATTAGTTTTCTCTGACAATAATAGAAAGCAAAATGAGCTGCGAAAAAAACCCGGATATGACAGTTTTACCTATACTAATGCCCCCCATGACAGTCTGCCCCACAGAAGTGATACAAAGGGACAGGGTCCCACCTAGACGAGCCATCATTGCCTTCATGCCTAGCTCATTCAGTGCCCATAAGAGCAGTCTGCAGCGTCTTTCCCTTCCCTCAACCCCTCCTTAATTATCCAGAAAAATATTGTGCCAATCACATTGCTGATTGCCCATCAAAACATGAGCCAGTACTTACTCAGGTCACTGTGATTAACCTAGCCTGGCAGATCCTGCCTTGTTTGCAGTACCAGGACAAGTAAAAGATGTCACAGCCAGGTGTTGGTTGTCCTGTTATAATTCACAAGGACACTAGCAGAAGACCCAGAAGGCAGAACCTAACCCACTTGGGTAGACATAGGCTGTTTCACAAAGCAAAGAGATGGCATAAAACACTGGCAGACTCCCAGCTATGTGCCTTCAGGCAAGAGCATGAACAGAACTGGACCCTCAGCTTGGAAAAAGGCATAAAGATCACAGTGGGTTTAAGTCCCTCAACACAGTCTGCAAATGGAACTAGGAATTCTTATTTTTCTCCTGCTCACAAGATAGAAAGGGGTATCTGCCATATCTGCAGCCAGGATACAGTTTATGTTTAGTTGTGTTTATTTCAGCCTGCTGCTCAAGTCTGCACCATCCGTCTGTGTCACCCCCTTCCCGTGCCTCTGATCCAAAAGCTGTCAAGCAATTTAGCTTTGTGTGATCTGCTGTGTCTGCAATAGCATTTGTAAGAGTTTCAGTGCTTTGGGATCATCATGCTAGTGATTTACCTAAAATGGGCCTTCCTCTGAACAACAGTATCGAAAGTGAATGTACAGATTTTACATCATGGTAAAGAATTTGTTGAAAATTTATTTTTGGCTATGCTTGTTTCCAAAGGACTGGACTGACTTTCATCATGAAAGATTTCTCAGCTATAAGATTTTCTCATCAAAATTGTATGAAAACTGAAACTTTCCCAAAATACTTAAAAACCTCCTCTTGCCTGAGTCAAATTACCTTCCCTCCATGTCTTCTGCCATCATCCTTGTCCAGGAAGTGGACATTAGGAGAAAGAAAAGAAGAAGACATGGTATTTTGAAAGTTAAACCAGACAATAGACTTGGGAGGAGGAAGAAAAAAAACAGTGCCAAGAAAGAGATACATAAGAGGGAAACACAGCTGAGGAAATATCCTTTTCTCAACATAAACAATTAAATATGATGATTTCACTTTAATGCCAAATATATTTTTTACACTATGACAAATTTTGTGATATTGAAGAACTATTTCCAACAGCTCTATCATCAAGGCCCCAGGTGTAACTCCTCTGTACCTCAGTATTTAATAAGCCTGTCAGAAGTGTAAATATCTGCAGTGCCATAATGAGAGGGAGAAGGAGCTGTAACTGCCTCCTTAAAGTTATAGACACTTCCTTACCCTTTAAAAAAAACAAAAAACACAATCCTTTTCCAGAAGACCTGCAAGACGTCACAGGGTTTCAAGGACAAAATCAGAGGAAAATATCTGTAAAGCTCTTAAATTTTTTTAGTAAAACCACCAGGTATTTTTACTCTGTCAAGCAATAATGGTTTCACATCCACAATCACGAAAAGCTTAAAAATACTTTTATTGGTATTTCTAGCATTTTAAAACGCCTTTACGATCAAAAATCTCTAACGATAGCAGCAAAGCTCCAGAACAAATGCCAGTAACTTCTGCCTTACCAAGGTACAAACCTGTAACAGGACTGTGAGGTTTTCCAATAACATGGCCAATGCACTCGTTCATCAGAGCTTGTAAACTCTAGAAAAGACAAACAGAAAAAGTTGTGATGTGTTATGTTACAGGACATTGTGACACTGGCTAAGTATGTAATCTGGCAAGTAAGCACCCCCACATTCTATCAATTATATTAAACTTCTGGATCCACACTAGGGTTTTGACTTCCTTTGGGTTTTTTTTTTTAAGCTAGAAGTCTTAGTCTTATCTTGCCTTTTGACCCTGTCAAAATTATGCAACTGTAAGAACTGAACAATGATATATCATAAAGAACATTTCATAATAGAAATCTAGGGGAACTTAAAAATACCCATTGTTAATAAAATTAAAAATCAAGCTTGCTGGATAAAGCTGCAGGCTCCTCTGCCATCCCTCTCCCCGCCCTAAGAAGAAACACCCAAAGAAAATGGGTGAGAGTATGACACCCTGAATCACAAGACTAAAGTCTGTAAAACAAAAAATATGAAGCACTGCGTATTAAAAGAAATCCACTTTCCTTATCTACCCATGAAGTTAGCAAATCTTTAATGAAAAACACATTTAATAGTTAAACCACTGAACTGGGGCTCAAGCAATCTGAGCCTAATTACTGGCTGTACTATTCACTCTGTAGGTAACCTTGGACAAGTTATTAAATCTTCCTCTGGTTCAATTTACTTGCCAGAACACCAGAGATAAAATATGTCTTCGCAATAAAGAATTAAAATTATGTTCTATATACCAGTCATCCAGACTACTCAAAATTTATTCCAGAAATTCAGAGACTTAGTGAAGAGCAGGAACTTAATAAAAAACAAACAAACAAATTAAAAAAAAAGATAAAGTAAGTGTTTAGTCTGTGACTGGCATATCTTATCAATGCAGACTAAGCTCAAATCTCAGCTTTAGATCTAGACTGTCCTTCTTCTGTGACATCAGGTATTATTTAAATAAGAGAATAGGACTGACATAATGTATTTTTAGGTGAAAAGCTGTGACCTGTGTTATACAGGAGTCAGACCAATCAAAGTGGCTTCAAGTGATGCTCTCCAAAACTGAAATCCAGTTTAAGAAAGTGAAAGTTCAGAAATGCAGTTAAGGTTTTGGTTTCCCCCCTGTCTCTCTCACTTGTTCTAAATCTGACTTCACTCCATCTTAAATAACGCTGGCTCCGAATTCTCTTCTCTGTACATGTGAAACCTCTGTCATAAAAACATTCTATTTGAATAAGTGCCGTGATACCTGAGATAGTTATCAGTCAACAGAAACAAACTCATGGATGATTGCTTTTTTACTCTCCTTCAAGCTCACTACAAGCCTAACAATTCAATTTTGGGACAAAAATACCAGTTTATAAAGTCAAAGGCCACATTAGATTTTCTGAGCTTCTCTCCTCCTTAGAAGCTTCCCCCTAAATACTGAAGGGATCTCTAGCAAGGCAGTATCACTAAAATATACACGTATTACTCTTCAAAATACCAGGTGTTTTCAAAACTGTGTCAAAGTGAATAAATAAAGTTGAGGGGCTGAAGTATTAATGTATTTCAAATACAAGCTTAAGTCTGTCATTTATGCAGACAGCCCTTTCCCAACAACACATGCATAGGACTAAAATGTAACTTACTTGAGAGCTCTTGATAAAAACACATGTGAAAAAAGACTAAACTATATAGTTTCTGTGTTACACAAGATTAATGTGGTTGGCATTTCATAACACATCTTGAAATCAATAGAAATCAGAGGTGCTGACACTCACATTCTGCTATTTTGTGGCAACTGTGCTTTCACTTCTCTGTAGTACTGTACCAAGATCAGAGAAATAAATTCTCAGAATTTTATTTCCATAGGAAAACAGGGAAGGCAGAGCACATAAAAAAAAAAGTTTTAGTCTACTATTTTTTACATAGTAAAACCAAATGAAAGGTGCTTTAAAGTTTGTTTCAAGTTGGCACAATTTGAAGAAATGCCTTTAAATAATCGTGAATTTGTATTCACACCCATAAATAAACTTTGGGTGTTAAACTAAGTCTCAGAAGTCTATATTCAGAAATTTATTATGACAACTATGAATTGTAACTCTGCAGAAAAGGTGCTGTCAAATTTCCCAAGACACAAAAGGGAGATAGCCTTTCAAGACAGTACCAGCAACTTGTTCGCAATCTGAAAACATTAATGCCAATAACCACAAGCATACTCTATTCAGAATCTTACAAACCAAAGAGATATATCATCCAGCAATTGTTTCAGAACAGCATCTGTATTCACACATAGCTGTATCAAAAACATCCCAGATAACATATACTGATAGCTTCACATGTTATTTAGAAAGAAACAACAAGTAGAATAACTTATTCCATACCAAGAAGTCATCTTCTGGTAGAGCTGAAATAAATGCTGGCTCAATGGCTTGAAGAAAATCAAAACCTTGAGTTGCCCACCTATCTCAAAGAAAAAGGAAAGAGAGAAAATGAATTGCTTTTCAGCTAAAGCCATCATAAGAATTTCAACATCATCCAAGAACAGTAAATGGCAGTTACTTATTTTTCCTTTGGAAAATATGAAAAAAATCTTTTTAAGAAAATTGATTAATATATAAGAGGTAATATATTTGGCTTGTATTAATATTTGCCCAATTATATTTGGATGAAGTCTGATTTTAGCAAGGACATTGCAAAATAAAGCGAGCAGGCCATGCTCTATATCTCAACTCTTATATGTGCTATCTTCAGGAACAGTATCATCAATTCACTCATAATATGTTGGCAACAAGCCAGACCACTATGACCCCTGCCTAAATTCTCCTTTCTGAAACAAGATCGAAAGAGTACTAATGATTTCATCAGTATCTGATACACAGCAACTGGGTATCACTGGTTTCAGGGCCTAGATTGGTGAAGTAAAACAAATGATTAACTTGGCTAGAGTGAGCTATGTCTTCAGCCACCTGCTCTCCCCTCACTGCCTCCTTTTAGACCTACTAGAATTGGCAGCTGCAACCTACAAAACGCAAGTACAGTCATAGGATATCCTGAGTTGGAAGGGACCCATAAGGATCATCGGAGTCCAGCTCCTGACTCCACAAAGGGCAATCTGAAAGTTGACTCACATAGAGCTTAGCATCAACCAGAACCCTGAGGTTCCTTTCTCCAGGGCCGCACGCCAACCTCTTGGCCCACGATCTGTATGTATATCCAGGATTATACCACCCCAGGTGCAAAATCTGGCATTTGTCCTTGTTAAATTTCATAAGGTTGGTGATTGCCCAGCACTCATAATCTATCAAGATCTCCCTGTAAGGCCTCTCTACCCTCAAGGAAATCAACATCTCCTCCTAATTTAATACTGTTGGCAAACTTACTTAGTATGTACTCAACTCCCGTGTCCAGCTCATTGATAAAAACATTGAAGAGAACTGGCCCTAAAATTGAGCCCTGGGAAATACCCTAGTGACTGGCTGCCACCCAGGTGTTACCCCATTTACTCCAACTCTTTGAGCCCAACTCTTCCAGCCCAACTCTTCAGAGAACTGTTCATCCATCATATTGTGCACATCTAGCTGTATGCTGGACAACTTGTCCAGAAAGATATTGTGAGAGATAGTATCTAAAGCTTTGCTAAAATAATAATTAAAAAACAACAACGAAAACCAACCACATCCACTGCCTTCTCTGCATCCACTAGGTGGGTAACCTTGTCATAAAAGGATATTCAGTTAGTATGGCATGGCTTGCCCTCCATGAACCCATGCTGACTTTGACTGATGACTACATCATCTCTGAAGTATTTTTCAATAACTCCCAGAATAATCTTCTCCATAATTTTACCAGCAACTGAAGTGAGACTGACAGGCTTATAATTACCAGGGTCTTCTTTCTTGCCCTTCTTGAAAACTGGAATAACATTTACCAGCTTCCAGTCAAGGGGAACCTCTCCTGATTCCCAAGACTATTGATAAATAACTGAGAGAGGTCTCGCAGTAACATCGGCCAACTTCTTCAGTACCTTGGAATGAATTCCATCATGCCCCATAGAGTTGCGTGCATTTCATTGCAGCAGCAAATCTTGTACAAGTTGGAAGTCCACCAGGTGCTTACCACTCCCATAATTGTGGTTCTCCAACCCAGGGCTCCAGTGCCCATCATTTGTGTTAAAGACAGAGGCAAAGAAGGCATTAAACGTCTCTGCTTTATCTTTGTCCTTATTTGTGATGTGACCAATCTCATCAAGTAACGGACCAATGTCATCTTAAGTCCTTTTGCTGCTAACATACTTTAAAAAAGCCTTTTCAATTGTTTTGGGGTTTGGATGTTGGGGTTTTTTTTTGTTTCCTTTTGTTTTTTAAGATGAGAACACCGAGCTAACCAGCCTACCCACACACGGTTCAGCCTACCCACTCTTTCCTCTTCTTCTTCCAGCAAGCAGAACAAACCACCTCCAGGACAGACTGATCAGCCCTATACTTTAAGGAAACAAAACTGTCACTAATGTGTAATCTGCTAGCGCCAACCAATATAGGCACCTATTTTAATGCAAACTAATTCTATTAAATTTCTGATATACCAGCTTCAAAACGCTGCAAAACCACCTAAACAAATCAAGCATGGTATCATTCTGCTTGGGCCAGTTTCCCAGTTCCTCTGTTTACACCCTCAAAGTGATGTAACTTTGTAATTTTTTTCAATAGTACTCAGCAGTAGAGTTTCATAGCACCCACTATACGCACAATTTGAGAGACCACTGGGCACAACACTACTGTCAACAGACAGAAAGTACTTTGGACTACAAAAAAAACATCCACAAATGAACTCGTTACTGTGATCATAAAACTGAATAATTTTCACCAGAATGGCAACAATTCTTTCTCATCTGTGGGTTATACTTTAGATGCTTTCAGAAAGGACTAATAGAAGGACTTCTACAGGTGGCTAAAGCTTCCATACATACATCGTTTCCACAACTGACACAAAAGAATAGTGCTTTCTCTACAGAATACCAGAGAATGACTGATGCATATTCTGCAATCTTTATTGACTTCTGATCACATAGCACTTTTGTTCCAACCTAATGACCCTTATCTAAAGTCTTTTAATTGTCTGGGTCCAACAATCTCCACTTTTTCTTCCCATTTTCTGTCAGCTAATATGAGGCAAAATGTTCCAAAAAATCTTCTGCTAAGCCACTGGATTGTTCATTTGGCTTTATGCATTTACTATTCAAATTACTTTCAAAATTTAAGAGCCAGAAGCATCAATAGTTAGAAGAACTATTTCTAAACAATAAAGTGTTATTCACAGTATGAAAAGTCCTGCATGGTATTTAAACACAAACTACTACGGCAGTAACAAGTTGGCTGTTACCTGGGTCGAGTGCCTCGGCCACTCTCACATTTTGTTAGCACATAATTCATCCATTTTCTGGCAAAGCTGATATATTTGTCTCCAATTTTCTGCCTGAATTCTCCAGACATCAGACGAACAACTTCTTTATGGTACTGTAAGAAACTAAAGATTACTTTTCACGTATTAAGAGGAAGAAAAATACCATTTGCAATATCCACTGGAGTATTTGCAGGCTAATAAAACTCTACAGTATGGTAACGGTCACATTCAATTCTTAGACAAAATTATTTTATGCAAGCAGTTGCATATTTGCAGAAAAAAATCATTAAATACCATATGATACAAAATATGTTACAGTGAGAGACTGCACTTGAGCCTTATTGTATTCCTGCACATATAGGGGCATGTGTTTAAGAGTGTAACATTTAGGACTGTTTAACAGTGTGACATTCAAGAAACATCTCACATAAATGCTCAGTTCTGTAATCGGATTAAGCCGCCAAGTAGTGTTTATTTTCAGTTATATTGTAGGTAACAACAGGGGATAAGGAAGTTATGTATGTACATTTGAAAAATTAACAGAAATACAAGTTGATTTTTAGAGGACTATCCTTAGAAGTATGCTACAATATCATACAATCTTAAAAAAAATTTACAAAGCTCACAGGAATCAAATAGTGAAACAGTATACTAATAGCATCCAAAAATGACATTTCCTCATCAGCTCTCTAAGGCAGGCACTCAAAAACTATGTTCACTGCATCAAAGAACCACCATAAACTTTGAAAGAATAGCTCATATTACAGTCTTATGCTATTCCAGGTTGAAAAACTGTGAAAGCCAAGTTACATAATGACATTCAATATGAAAGGATATTTCTGATGTCATCTAAAATGCTGCCAAGTAGCAGAGCCTGAAAGAATACACCTGAATTCATCAAGGTCTTAAAGCATTTTAGAGTTCCAGGCATTGCTAATTGGACTCTGAATTTAACAGATCTGTCTGTTCTCCTTCAATCGTTTCACATAAGATTTCTACGGCAACACCTACTTTTTACGATGTTCTGCTAGAATTCTTCATATTTCTGCAGAGTTATAGTTACCTTATTTCCACCAATGCAGAACCAGAAATTGCAATTGGTTCTTACCAAAACTACAAATGTGTCATTAAGTTTTTGTTTCCTTACCTCAAACCCAAAATTATAACCTTGAATCATGGCTTCCCGGTAGTATTGCTGCAAAGTGGCAGATTCAGATTCATCAACTTCAGCATCAAACTCAGATGTGAACATGTGATCAACTCTATCAATGGCACTGCTTATCTTATTGCATAGCTGTAATGCATCACTCTGAGTAACAATAACAAAAAAGGGATGGGGGGCATCAAATTATTATTTACATTCTACAGCTGACAAAAGTAAGGCAAACATGAATCTAACAATTACATTATTTTAAATGGAAATGTACTTTAATGCCACCACAGTTCATTCAGTCTTGGAAAAAAGAACACTTTCCAGTAATTGCAGTAAGCAAGCCCTATAATTACCTGAAATATTAGAATTAAGTTAGTTTGCTTCAGTGAGATTAACTTCAAAAACAAAGACAGCAAAGGGGGGAAAAAACAAACAAAACAAAAAAAAAAAAACGAACAACAACACCCAACCGAAATCAGACAAGAAGAGAGAAAATGAGGTTTATCATCTCTAACACAACCAATTGGTTGTATTTTCACCCTGGCTTCTGTTGAACTCAGGGGGAAAATGTAGGGACCTGATATTGCGACTTCAGTATATCAAATCTTTGCTTTTCTGGGTCCTCCAAAACAAACAAACAAAAAACAAACCACCACGAAAGAAAACCCTCATCCAACAAAAACCACCACAACAACAAAAAAACCCACATCAAAAACAAAAGGAAAAAAAAAAAAGAGACCTACCCACATCACAAAGCAGCCATCTTCTCCAAATGTGGGAAAAAAAAATTCCTTCTTGCAGATCTTGGGTTTTGATAGAATTTATTTTTACAAGATCACACACTTCCTTTCAATTCAATAGTGCGCTTTTACAAAGATGTATTTATTCTGTTGCTATTAGTATTTCTATTGCATTATGGATTTGTTTCCCACCTACCCAGTGCAAAAATGATTACACCAATATTGTCCAAAAATACATTCACAAATCCTTTGCAAAAACAGAATGAAAATTGTACTGAAAGCAAAGTCCATAAAGGTTGCATTAATTACAATTGCAGCATATGTCATCAGCATTGCAATCAAGTCTCCTTACACATTTTTACTTATCAGTGAGCCAAACACAATCAATTTTGACTGAGATAATCTCAAAAACTGCTTACCTTTAGCTGTTGTAGAGCTTTGGCGATGACTGGTTGGCTGGATGTCTGTTCCTGGTGCAGAGAGACGAGCCCTTCAATAGACTGCTGGAAAGCTTTTCTCTGACTCACAAGGTGGGCAGATTGAATAACTACAAGGAGGAGGTTATCAACCTAGGAATACAAGATACCACTAGTTCTTATGAACAAAATCCTCTCTATAAAACATGTCCCATATCAGCAAATTCCAACTGCTTATTTTTTTAATTCTAAAATATGAAAGACCTCTCTTGTCGCTATTCATGAAAATCTTTAATTCACACAGAAAATCTTGATGCTGGCAACTGAACTTCATAAACTCTCACCTTATGAGCAGAGCTCTATTAGGGCAAATGCCACAGCAAGTTTTCAAGGGGAATATACTCCTAATCACTTCTGGAAAGGTTTGGGAAACACTGTATTAAAATTAGCTTCAGAATAGCTATATACAGAAAGGCAGCATCTAAGCAAAATAACTATATTTTCTCAAAGCAGATGGAGGCAGCAACCATCACGTAAATTAAGAAGGTTTTATCCAAGTAATGTAATACACTTCAGGACAAAAACCTACTACTGAACAGGGAAAGCCATAGATTTACCACACAGTATTTGCTCAAAATTTGATAATTACTAAAATGGAACAATATGTTTTGGAAACTAGAGCTCTGATACTGCAGAAGTCTATAAAAGTACACAGTCACAGATGGTGTTGCCTTTGCTGTGGTGCTATGAGTCACATACTAAGCTCTGTTGATTTCCAACTACAGACAATGCATCTGTAACAAGTTATTCACAAAACAAGACCTACTTAATCCAGATTTTCAATACCTCATCCACAAAGAATACATTCACGCTCAAAATTCTTTAAGTGTTGATGGAATTCTTCTACCTTATGATTATTTTTTAAATAACACTAAGATTTTCTCCAGTTTGCAATCAAAACATGTTTTTTAAAAACACAGGACACAGTCTTTCTGAAGGACTTTTTACTTCCTAACCTTTCAATATTGGATTTAAAAAAATTAATGAACAGTGTTATACACATACACAAACACACAGCATTTTATGTGCACTTACATGCATTGGATGGAATTTGGTTTGCAAACCGTATTCTACATTTTGCTGTTTTCATTTTCTGATAGAAGTTCAAAGAAATTCTAAGCACTTAATCACAGGCTATTTTTTTATTGTTCAGTCTGGACAACAGACAAGAAGTAACATGCTTACATGTTAAAAACAGCAGTATGTACAGGAGTGACTTTTTCAACTGCCTGTAATTGCTAGAGCCCTCTGAATGCTAGAGGCCAGGCACAGTGACATGGAAAGTCACTCTGTTTGTGGACAGTAGAGCCCATTTATGGTAGGGATCCAAGGAACTGCAATGACATACCAGAAGGAAAATTCTCTTAGCTTAACATAAGGATATGAGTACAGGAGGGGCAGGGAGCTGCAGCTGGCTCAGTTGCTAGAGTGTAGCAGAACTGCTAGCAGGGAACCCCTATTGGCTTGGGATGAAGGAAAGTATGACTGGAAAGGCTTCTTCCTGCAGAAATTTAACTTTACATGTCACAATTTATCCAAGATCAAAAGTAACTGGTTTCATGCCTCAGTGTGTGGAAAGCACACAACCACCACACATTCTTGGAGACTGGTGACTTCTTAATACAATGTACAGTTATCAAGTCCTATCCACACTTCTGATACCAAACACCCAGCTACATATTGAAAGTATCTCTTTATTACAAAAATCACATAAACGGGTAAAAAAAACAAAAGACAACCAAAAACCCACCTGCATGGTTCGCAGTGTATCAACAGTTTCTACTTGTGGCACTACTTTGACTGGCTGACCCTCCCATGCACTCCAGCTGTCATCTAATTCATGGGTTTTATCACTGTGTTTGGTCATTAGTAAGTAGGCCTCATATGCAATCTCATCCGAATCCTTTGAGCAATCCTTTCCAGCAGCTGCATTGAGGAGCTGCAAAATCACAGATTTTTCACCTGCAATACTATTCGGTACAAATACTTGTAAATTCTCGAGTCCAGGGATTTGTACCTGTAGAAAAACAGTAAAAATATACTGAATGAGTGACTCTTACTGTCTTCTATGATACTTAAAATAGATATATGTCACCTCATTTAAGCAACAGGGAGAGTTTCCAGCTCTACAGCTGTACAATATATATACTAAAACAATACACAGCCACTTTTGAACTAAAAGTCAAAACGCATAAGAAATTATTTGTCTTAAAATCCCCATGATCACCAACTTGCAGTGACACCTTTCCTTGCACCTTTAATTGATCCTTCTACATATTCTTCTAAAGGAATCTTGTTACAAAACAGTCCCATTTCACATATATACTACCTACATGTGTATATGTATGTATAAAATATATACACACATATTTTAAAAAGTAAATTGGTCAATACTAATACAAGACTTACAAAGCACCCATTTTAAAGACTGGAATATTAAAAGAAGACAGATTCCTTCAGGATGTCTACAAATCCACGTAACATTTCTCACTGGCTATAAAAGATAAGAAAAAAAATCGCTAAAAAAACCCAGTTATTCTTTTACTATTCATGAGAGGGTAATTAAGTCCAGTAAGAGTATTCTTTTTAATAAAATACTACTTATACTACTTAAAAACTACTACTGCATTATATCTGTCACGTTGGTAACAATACTTTACCCAAGTCAGGCATGAGAACCAGACTGTGAAAACAGTAAAATAGTTGGTATCTGTGATTTGACATGAGGTAACTGACTTACAGAGAAGTTTAATTCTCTCTTTTCAGAGTTTGAGGTCATCAAGCTAAGACAAAACACTGCACTCAACGTTTTTACCATTAGGCAGCCATATTTTATAGTTAAAACCATTATAACCTATAGGTCAACGTAAAAACTAGATGGTTGTTACTGAAAGCCAAAATTATTTCCCAAAATGAGCACCTGATTGAAAAAGCTGTTAAAAATTTAAACTCCCTACATAATATTTAGAGGGCCAATACTTGAAGCATTGATCACCAAAAATGTGTGTCATTTTGAGTGGTGAAAAAAAGGCAAGAGAATACAGAAAGAGGGATAAATCTTGAGATCCAAATAATCTATCTAGATTATTTAACCCACGTTTACACAGATTTTTTCAAACTCAAGAGTCATTTTTTTCTTCAAAACATGTGCATAAGAACAATGATACTATCTTTAACTAAAAGGTCTACCAAATTTAATATTGTGTCTTAAAGCAGCCAAGATTGGATACCTGGGGAAAAATATTTTTTAAAAGTAAATGTATACTGATTTCCCTGACTATTCTCCTACTCTTAAATAATTCACAAATCAGGGTGCTGCTGAGCCAGATGTTTCATCCATGTATTTAACAATCCTTTATGAACTTCTCTTCTATGAACTTGTTGGTCTCCCCTTGAACCAATTTCTACTATTAGCAATCATTTATATAAATCTAACAAGAATTCTGTCATGCAAAAGTTAGTAGATTATTTCCCAATTGGGAACAATATATATTAAATGTATGGAAGGACAAAAAAGATCAGCAGATCCAAATAAATTTAATCTGTTGAAGCAATATAAATTTTAAATTCAAACTACAATAAAGACTTGTTGACCTAGGAATTTTTAAGGAATAAAGTCCAAAACCATAAATGTGGGATTTTATAGCACAGTAACTATTGGGCACTGATAGTTTAACCTACTTTTGCTGTATAACAGTTTTCCAGCAACAGTTATTCTAGAACAGAACACAGTCCCTGCATATCTCACACCCTCAGTATCCTCAAGGAAGCTCACTAGAGTAGATGACTATAATATTTTCAATTTATAAAAGCACATAAAACACAGGTCCATAGTCTAACATTACCTACTTAAACATGTCCATTTACTGATGTATCTGTTTACCTCATAAACTTTAAAACATTTATTTTTCATAACGCTCCCTACTTAAGGTTATTACTCCCCTCTCACAAATGTGTAAGTACTATTGAAGCAAAATGGCTTTTCCTAAGTCACAAAGAGAATCTTTGTGAATACAAGGAACCAGACACTGATTTCCCAAAACACAGATTAGCATTCTCACTCTCACAAACATAGGTACAGAAAATAATTTGACTGCCACAATTCAATATTAAATACATGACATTTTAAATTATAGAATCATAGAATAGTTTGGGTTGGAAGGAACCTTTAAAGGCCATCTAGTCCAACCCCCAGGTGTTGAGATAGAGATGCCACATTAAAAAAATTGAAAATACGTCAATAGATATCCTTTGACATTTTGCTTAGCATCCCCACTCTACTTTCCTGCTCCTAAATGGAATTTACCTTCACATACTCTTTTGTTTTCAGAGAGTTCAGAAGGTCTCGCACAGGGGCTGACAGTGCAAACTCTGCTGCTATTTCAAGGTCCTACAAGTAGTGACAAAACAAAAGAATACGTTTTCAGATTAAATTTCTTTAAAGCATATAAATAAAATTAAAACTCTACTATTAACTTACCTTCCTCAGCATTTTAGCAAAACCAAGAGCTTTGGAGGCCCTTTCTCTAGCTTCGTGAAACAGTTCTTTGAGTGCTCGGCTGGTCTCTATAACAGACCTCCTGAAACATTGGTAAGAATGAAGTGATGTTTTAGTAAATCACATTGCATTTTAAAGCTATTAGAAAATAAGATTTACATGTATGTCAACAGAAAGACCATAGAAAAGAAAAATATTTACAAGCAGCTGATTGAAATGAACTTAATGCAGGCACATTTTTGATAAGGATATAAAAATTGAATTTAAAGAACATTACATAAACAATCTCTCATATCCTGAACTAAAAAAGGTTACTAGTCTTCAAACAAACAAAAATGATGGTTCATTACACTACTCCACACAGAAATATCAGCAATAAAGTCTATGGAGTCTCGCATTTATGAAGTTTCATTCTGAGAAAGAAAATGCAGTATGTACTTGTCAGGGGTATAGAAACATGAGTTAATTATTAAGCTGAAGGACTTAATACCTGATTTCATCTGATGCGGTACTGTCATCAGCACTGGCCCAAAATTCATCACAACTGTCTTGCAGTCCAGAATCTAAAAATATTCCTGTAGATTTCAGCAGCATTCCTGCAATATCACTGTAGCAACAGAAATTGTGGAACTTCAGAGTCTTATTCAGGTAGCATGGCACCTTAAACTTCTTCCTACTCTGTCCAACGCAAGCGAGCTGTGTTGCCAAGTCCGCCTGCAGAAACAAGCATCATCTTGGGGGCCCTCAGTTACTCTTACATGCACAGGGCTAGCAGGAATGGGGACTTTCCATAGAAGCAGTCATTCCTGTTATAGCTACAGTATATAGCAATCTGCACTTACTGCATTCTATAGCTACAGTCATTATAATAATCGGTAAACTCACTAAGACTACCAACTGTTTACTGAGGCCTTAAGAAGCCCGATCTGGGAACCCCAAACAAGCACTGACTTGAATACATATCTGGTACGCATCAACACTGTAAGCAGAGTAATTAAATAAAACCTACCAGAACAGTTTTCCAGCTTGCGCTTCACCTCCTCTTATATAAGGAGTTATTTCTTTGGTGAAATTCCATTCTTCCTCCAACAGATTTTTTAAACTATGAGACGCCTGAGGTAACTGCTGTAGCATTTGGATCCAGCTTCGCATATAATCAAAGTAAACCTGTACATGGAGATAATTTAAACAGAAATTGTTATACAACACGTAACTAAGGACTGTAACTTCTCAAATCAACAAGCAATCTCAATATCATACAACTGGTAGAAAATATTTCTACAACATTTTCTGTTTGCTATGACTGAAAACTAGCTACATGTTTCCACCCAAAAGGTGAAATTTATGGCTCAGGAAGTAGAAAGTGCTACTGAAGTGTTAAATAATGTATCTTCACAATATGTTTCTGAAACTATTGATGGTATCACCACCTCAATTGCTGTGCTGCTATTCACAATTGTATCAGTGAATACCCAGAGTTTTTAAAGCTGAACTACTGAAAAACAGTTTCTAAATCTTTTATTAACCAGGTTACTCCAAAAGCTTTTATTGGAACATATCCTCCTAGATACGGATAAGTGCAGTGAACAGGCTTCTCAGATTCTAGATTATACCTTGTGTTCCTTTATATTAAGTCTTATCTCTCACCTTTATTTAATTATTATTGTTCAAAACAACATAAAAACCCAGGTAAGTACAATTATTTTTCAAACATCTGCCCTTCAGGATCATACTGAATGCAAAAAAGTAGCTGGAATTTTACGATGTTTTAGTCAATAATCCATACCATCAATCAATGTCCCTCTTTAGAAATGGTTAAGACACTTCCTATTGATTTCAGGTATTTTCGGACTACACTGTAATAATGCCAAGATCATATACTGGTTTGGGTTGGAAGGGACATTGAAGTTCACCTAGTTCCAGGCAGAGAAACTTTCCACTAGACCCATCCAACCTGGTCTTGAAAACTTACAGGGATGGGGCTGCCACAACTTCTCTGGGCAACTTGTTCCAGTGTCTCACCACCCTCACAGCAAAGAATTTCTTCCTAATTTCCAATCTAAATCTACCTTGTTTCAGTTTAAAATTATTACCCCTTGTCCTACCACTACACTCCCTGATAAACTGTCCATCCCCATCTTTCCTGTAGGCCCCTTTTAGGTACTGGAAGGCCACAATAAGGTCTCCCCGGAGCCTTCTCTCTCCAGGCTGAACAACCCCAACTCTCTCAGCCTGTCTTCATAGGTGAAGTGCTCCAGCCCTCTGATCATCTTCATCGCCCTCCTCTGGACTCACTCCACAGGTGCGTGTCCTTCTTATGTCAGGGGCTCCTGAGCTGAACACAGTACTCAAGGTGGGGTGTCACGAGACCAGAGCAGATATGGAAAACCTTAAAATCCTACTCTGCATTAAGTAGGTACTGTGTTCTGATATCAGGCTGTAGCACCATTCTTGACTTACTTAATTTGCCTTTCACTCTCAGCCTAACTCCTCTTCCAGTACTACTCTTGCCTATACAAGGAGTCCATGGGAAAAGACAAAGTTGCACTCTTCAGCGCTCATTAATCCTGTCTTAACTTTCTGATTCCCTACAAGTTTTCCCTATCCCTATTTTCAGCTCTCTTTGCCCAGCTGTCCCAATCTTTCTTCCCTGCTCCTGGCACTACAGTAACCTGCAACTATGAATAGGCACAAACTGTGATTCTTTGAAGTCTGATATACTTATTCCTATTCACACAGTCTTGTTACCATCCCTTTCAAGACCTACAAAAAGCAAAACCCTTATACAATTAAAACTGCTGCCAAAGTTCAAGGTCTTGCCTCAGAACACAAAAACATTACAGCTACCTAAAAAACACAGGTAAAGAATTTCGAAATGGACAAGATGAACCATTTTCCTTTCACCTAGCCAGGCCATTTCTGCTGGAATTTTCTAGACATTTCAGATGGAGATGAAGACAAGCACGGAGAATAAGAAACTTCAGGTAAAACACTGTATTTTCACCACTGTAGGCAATGAAAAGCATGGAATAGGAAAATCTGCGCGTACTCAACAATGGATGGTACCAACAGCTCCGCTGAAAAAACATTAGTGATGAGGTATTGAGGTGTATCTTGGGGTTTTCCCCCCAGAATAGTGAGGAAAAAGCTCAAACAACTCAAAAAAAAAAGAATAAAAATCAGTCACATCAAGGGAATAGTAATTTAAACTAAATTTACTAAAGAATATTTCATTTCATGCCTTTCAGAGGCCAAGTGTTTGTCTTAAAAATACTTCTTTGTGCTTAACTTATTGCAATAATGAATACATGTTAAAAATAAGGTATCATTAATGGATGAATGCAATATCAAGATATTAAGACATGATGTTAATCGAACATTTGTATTTATTTTTTTATTCAACACTAAAATGTCATTAAAAGTTTAGTTTAAAAGTATGGAATTTGCAGTTCTATTTATGAACCATTTCATTGTAAATACAGGCAATACACAAGTATACTGTACCACAGTCCAGTAACAAAAATCAGTATTGCTAAAATGGCAATGGCTACTATGTTACCATTAAAACAATAAAATTATGTTGAAGTAGAACAACAACAAAAAAATAGCAAGACCTAAACCCAACAGGGACAATAGGTTTCTATTAGCAGTATTCAGATTAATACACTTACTAGAACCTCAAATATTTTCTCCTTGTTGAAGCTTACCATTAACATTTTATGCAGGTCCTCTTCAAAAGAATCAATGTTGCAATCAATCTTTTGTAAGTCATCTAACACCTCCCGTAACATAAACTGGTAGTATTGCTTCATTAATAGGCCACCCTTCAGAACCTCTTTACACTCTCTCACTAGCTGCAAGAGAAAAACCCAAAAACTGCCATCAGTCAAGACATTACTCTTACATTCTCTCTGGGAAGTGAAAGCTCAGTTTGTCAGTTCAGTTTGTCTAAATACGTTAGCTTATCACTACTTAATTTCTACAGTTTTTAGAAATTAATACAATTGTTCTATGTGGCTGCAGGAAAGATGAGACTAGTTTTCCAGGATTATTTAATTGCCATCATGCCATTTGCCACATAACTGCAAATAAAGATGGAGGCAGATGTCTCAGACTTCATTCCCTGCACAGGGCCACTGCTAGCAACTTACTGGATAATTAAAAAGTTTAGAAGTGGGCAAGAGTGCTCGCAATCATCAAATCACCAGTTTAAATGGAATCAAGTCAGGAGTAATATGCAATGCAATGTGTTTGACAGATGCTTAGAGACCTATGACAAATATTTTACTACAGGAAATTCATTGTCAATCTATTGGACACTTGTCCACAACTCTAAAACCCATACCAGATCTGAAAACAGTTAAGTGTTTCTTTTGTCGCTTCCCTGGGCAAGGCTAACATGAGGAAAGTTATCTTTTCAACCACAGAAGTCGTTGCTTCTGGCCAAAGAGCCGTCGCCCCTCTCTGAAAGCTTACAGCTTTGATTTATTTGAAGAAATGTGCACAACCACAGACACAGGAGTACACAAACAGCAAGAACGGTTTCAAACCTACACTAACAAATGCCTTTTCTTCAGAAGTCCTTCCAGTGCCAAGTACATATGCTTCTGAAATTATCAGTCTCCAGGTCTGACAACCCCTGACCTTTTCTGAGCAACAACCATCATTAAATTGAGAGTCTGAGAGGGACAGAGCGGTTCATTTGGAGGGTCAGAGGGAATGAAATTGTTGGTTGGTAAATCTGCTTTTTAAAATCTTCTATAATGGCTATCCTGGCAAAATAATATATCAATATAGTAGACTCAATGTATGAGAAATTATAATGGCATGAAAGCAAAAAAAATATAATAATGTTACTAATATGACAAGAGTCTTTGGAATCTTTTACAGGCCAGAAAACATTATGCTGTGCTCTCCCGCATGCAGGGGAACGAGGGTAATATCCTGAACTCTGTAGTTTAAAACTTACCAACAGCTAGGTGAAAACGGATGGGGGGGGAGAATTTTTTATAAGGTGTAAATCCAATAATTACACATTTATATCCCTAACATGTCATATATTTTAAAATGAATGTGCATTCTTCACTCACTCAATCACATTCAGTGTACTCTGTGTTAACTTATCATTTTTTTTTGCCCTTGGATCCAAAGAAAAACATAACTTCTTCAAAGAATTTTAAATTGGTATTTAACTACCCATCACAGAGACAGATGGGACTTGGCAATATCACTTATCCATAAAACTTTACTATACAGTACAGCGTATCTTACAGATACAAGCAAAATAAAATACTCTCAAAACTTCATTAAAAATAGAGATATTGTTTAAATAATACTGACATACAGTGATGTGTAGTGCTAGTGAATAACAGAATATAGGATTTACAAAAAACCCTGCAGTGCTAATTGTAAGACTCAAATTTTGGAACTGAAACTCAAAAGGCAATAGACAAACCAAAAATATGGTCTATAATGAGCATACTAAAGAATGGGCAGCCTAAATTGAAAATATTATCACTATTACTGGGTTGTTTGATGGGTTGCTTTTTGTTTAGGGAGTTTGTACATGAAATTCTTTCCTGCAAAGCAGTTGGGACAGGTCACACAGCCTCCAGGGTACTGTAGTTTAGAACAAGAAAGTTTATATTAAGTTTTCTAGGTTTTGGTGGTCTGGTTTTTTTTGTTTCCACTCTCCCCTCCCCCCATAGTTACTTGGCCTATAAAATAACAACCTGTCATCAAACATTCAAATTTTTCTGTTCCAGTAATTTCCAAAATTTACATCACACCTAAGTGACCTATATACCCAATACACAAAACATGATTAAGCAGAACGAAGTAACTAGGCAGTGCACTGTGGCCCTGCTCCAAGTGGTGTCAGTCACTTATCAGAAACCAAGTAGGTGTGACTTTTCACTTTTCAACTAGGTCAGACTACGTTAGAGTTAATGCATGCCACATGGCAATAACAGACCATAAGCAGTCTGCACAAAATTTTGATGGCTGACATAAGGACTGTTGATGCAAAAATTCCAGGAGGTAGAACATGCTGTTAAGATCATCTAGACAGAGTGCTAATCATCAGATAGTTTTCCCCATCCAAACACACATCCTGTAGCTGGCTGCTGCTTTAATCATTAAAACGTGTTCAAAAACTACCTGGTTAACAGTTGTGTGCATAATAGAATTGGAAACTAAGAAATCAGCATCTGCATCAACATACAATATGCTATTGTGCTTCTAGCTATAGACTTAAATGGGTGTTGATGAAGAAGAAATTACTTATTTTTAAATTGCATTTCTCTATTACACTAGCCTATAATCTGCAACTAAAAATCTTCTAGCAGTATTGACCTAATTTCTCCACTGATTTTTGTAAGGAAGAAGCTTTTATGAAATGACTGTATCATCTACTACCTTTTTGAAGATACAAACTGGTATGAAATATCCACAGAGATCTGACAGTTATTTTGCAGAAGATCGTGGCACTCTAAGACACTCAACACAGGTTATAACAAACAGTATCTAATTTAACCACCTAAAAGAAAACTCCTGGGTGCATGTGCACATATACACACATCCACCCCCCTCCACTTCTAAGCATAAATGCAGAACTTGAGAACCATCTTGAACTGTTCAGGAACTACACTTGCCACCACATAATGGTAAATTGCCATTAAAAGAGAACAGCTCTCTCCGATACACAGGATCATCAGGACCACAAACATTATCGCTAAAAGTGAAACATGGACGAGATGCCTCAGAAAGAGGAAGCTAGTAAGAAAGGACAGGAGAAAAAGCACGCTGTAGAAAGCATATAATCTGTGCTGGTTTTCTTTTTGTGTGTATACTTTTTCTCGCAAATCAGATTTCTTTTTCTAAAATAGAATTGACCTGCTAGTAATACAAAAATTTAACCTCACCTTGGAAAAGCGGAGGAGGACTAGCATGCCTGATACAGTCTAACAGGACTGCTACACATTTCAAATGGTACCAAAAGTAGAGGACACTTAAAGGTCTCAGTGCCCCAAATGACACCCACTAGGTCAATCACTACAGGAACCAAACTGCACTGTGCTACACACATACGAAGAACAATTCAAGGGACTGGGTTTGTTCAACCTAGAGAATAGAATATGCAAGGGGAATCTTATCACAGTATTCCAATGCCTGGAGGGTGGTTGCAGAAAAAATGGGAGCACTCCTTTCACAAAGATGCACAGTGATCCAACAACAGGCAACAGGCACAAGTTGCTTCAGGGAAATTCTGTCTGGATAAAAGAAAAAAATGCTTTACTGGGAGAAAAAAAAAAGAATGCTGAAACAGATTGGCTGGAGAAGCAGTGGAATCTCTCACTGAAATTTTTCATGATCTGGCCTAACAAGGCTCTGGATAACCTAATACAGGGCCCAGCTTCCACAACAGAAGGTTAGACCAGAGTATCTCCAACCCAGACTTCTCTGTAATTCTGTAATATTCTGTGAACTTGCAGAACAAAACTGACCCCTAAACTCTGGTTTGAGCCTGCCCAAATTTTTAGGAATTATAATTCTTCAGAAAACAAATACATCGGTTTGTGAAATATCCTCCACAGCTTCTTTGCCTGTTCAGAAACATTGCGTGGGACAGCAAGCATTTGCTGAGTTGAATTCATTTTATCAATGTAATTAGCAAGACAGTATACACCATCAAAACAGTCTGTAACAAACACAGTTTTCCAGGAAGAAAGTGTCATTTTTACTTAATTCAAAGTCCACAAGAAGAACACAAAATATAAGCACAAAAAAACAGCCCCAGTCTCTGGGAAAAATGCATATATTGTGTTTTACAATACAGTAAGCTATACTGTATTTTACTATAACTATGACTCTTAAGATTGAAAGTTTAGGTCCTGTGCTTTTGGATACAAGGGCATCCAAAATCCTAGTATACCAAGGAAAGAAAAATGCGGAGAGTAAGGCTGGGGGGAGGCAGGGGAAGAGAGAGGCCTGAAATTTATTTGTGACCATGAAGTAACTTATAATTGATTTTGGAGTAGCAGGTAACTGGAATGTGAAATCATAATCGGCCGAAGACCTTATTTAACTGTTTACCCTTAAAGACCACCTGATAACACCCTGATCTGGTTATGCTTGCCAGGGAGTGGGGAGATGACTTCAAACTATTTTGGTGTGCCCTGGACTAGATGTTGAAAAAATGCCATTTATCTAAACAGCCTTCATTGTATCAGAAAACCACCAGAAAAGAAATCCTCATACAACATTCTCAACCAGTGACAGGACAGACAATCTTGGGTCACTACCAACAGAAAATATCAGATATTTATATAAAACAATATTCTAGGAAAGATTATTTTTTTCTTTTTTTTGTTTCTTCTTAATCAATTTTCACTATGTATCTACCGCGTGTAAGCAGAAGTCTTACATTTAAAAAGAAAAAAGGATCAAATCAAAGAAAAAAGAAATATACAGACCCTTAAAACTGGTTATGCTGCCTAAGAAACCGAAATAGAGGAAAATGTGCTGGACAAGGTTATATAGCTTATAATGCAAATGGAACAAATACTGTTTACCTTCGCTGGCTGATAATTCTTTAATCACCAGTTTTGATTCCTGGAAGTCTAAATCAGAGAGGTATATATGACCAGTTGTTTACTATGCAAAAAACAGATCTCCATATGAAACACAAGACTATTTATAAAAGTGATAACTATACATTGTCATTTCTTAAACCAACCCTCTTTAAACTGACAACTTTATCATAATGAAATGACAAAGTAATTTCAAATAGGAAATAAAAAAAAAACAACAGTTGAAGCAAACCTGTTTAATACTCAAAAGAGATGGCTCCCCAGCAGGTCTTTGTTCCAACCTTAGCTTGAGACATTCATGGATAACATTAAGCAGGACTCGGCAGAGGACCAAGAATGCAGGTTCAAAAGATGGTAAATCCATGGATTTCAGCTCCTCCCATGATACGGTGCTGCATTTTTGCTCACAACAAGGTGGGGAATTTAACAACTGCACATAATCTGAACACAACATGGGATCTGGAAATTCTGAAAACTGTAACAAGAAATAGGTATCATGAAAAGGATCCTTAAATACTTTAGGATTTAGCATTTGTTTAAAGTAGCACGCACAAAAGTCTATTTTTAAAGGGTAAGCGTCTATGAACTGGCAAATCAATTACAGGAGTTTTGATTTCTCTTTTATTTTAAAGCTAACTTTTTTATTTATTTATTTTATTTGAGGATCACCAGGCTGAGGAAAATAATTATGGACCCTTGGAAGTGAACAAAACAATCTCTCACTTTATATTTCAGTTTTAAAATTATTAAAGCATCCATTAAAGTTGGAGATCACCTCAACACAGGAAAAAACTGCTGTTTGAGGTTATGATGAACATACAAGTTAGGCCTAACATAATACATAGGAACATATATTCAGATCATTATAAAATACAATACTTGACAATTTCAAACTATATTAAAAAATAAATAAATCAAAAGGTCTTACACTAATGACTATATCTAGAGAAACACTTGGCTATGTCAGGTGACTAACCTTGTTCTTTTTCAAATACATAGTGCATATATTATATAAAAATCCACATTGTAAAGTAATGCAATATTCAAAAAAGTGTCAACAGCTAAATGGAACAAAACTATTGAAAAATAACTTAATGAACTTTGGTAGATGTTAAGAAATTGAAACTAAAATTTAAAAAAGAAGATGAAATACACAGAGACAAAGCTGTTTTTTTCAATTATTAAACTTATTTTTCATTTCAATGAAAATTACATTTAAATGAAATGACATTTCTAAGCAGAGAAAAGAATTGAAACCATCTGAAATAGACATCCTAGATATCTAAACTATATACCTTGTGATAACATTCTAAGCAAAGTTGTACATGGAGGCACTCTGGGGTTTTATTTAGGAAGAAAATTTGTACTGCAATATGTGTGCAGCTCTTAAAGATAACAACAAACTCTACATCACCTAAGGCTAAGATTTGTTTCAGATTGTTTTATTCTAATTCCCATTTCACAGCTGCTATGTCACCTGAATATTCTTCATTCATGTATTACACATAACTAGCATTTTTTAGGTTTTTCTTCAGAGCCAAATTTAAATAACATCACTTCAAAGGAGACGAAAACATTACCAGAAATTAGATCAAATACTAAAAGTGCTGCCTAGAAAGGTAAAAAAAAAAGGCACTTTTAAGCTTATTATCCAGCATAAAATAAAAAAATATAAAAAAAAGACCTTTACACCTACACACACGTTTTTGACATTTGTGCCTACAGTGTTGTATGAGCTCTGCTTTCTCAGAAGAGCCACACAAAATTACAGCTACTGACAGTTTTCTTAGTACTTTTATTTTTTAATATTGTGATGTTTCTCAACAGTCATGGGGGATGGAATGGCATATTCACTACTGTCTAACATTGGCACAAACCATATTATGCACTGCAGATTAAGTGGTTTATAAAACCACTAGTTTATTATGCAGAGATAGCAAACATGCAGGAGTGGGGATTTCCTTTATACACAGTTTAGTTGAAGTTTAATCACTAGTTGATCTACAGTATAAGAACTTATCTTCTTAGATGGTGTATTAATGTCTTCTTTTTACTAACTCTCTTTTAAAGAAAAGTATAGCACCAGAGCTAAAGGTTTTTATGCAAGAAGTTTTCATTAATAACAGACCATGAAAATACTACACTTCAACAGTACAACAAAATATTTAAGAAATACAATCTTCATTGTGACACAAGCATAGTGTTGGAAAATTTAGTTCCTATAAAAATATTAAAGAACTAGTCTATGAGCAAAAATGACAGAATGGAATTCAATAAATGTATTATTTCATTTTCTAACATTAAGGATAACAGCACATGACATTAGGGCTTAGTATTAGACACCTAAACGTCTATTGTTCAATCTGACTAATGTGAATCTTCAGTAGGCCCAATCTCGTATGTTTCAAGTGACTACCAAATACTTCTTAAAAAAAAACCAAGAAAACAAAGTCCAAGCCATTTATTGACATAATACATAAAATCCATACTCAAAACTGCAGCCAGCTGAATAAACACCAAGCACGGTACACAGGCTTAAGTATTGTTCTACTAAAATAATATCTGGTTTTCTAAACTAAAATAAGAAATATTAGCCATTTTCTTTAAGAATCAAATCATACAACTTCTACACAAAACACACTCTACAGTGCCTAGAGTCTTGTTAAAGTATCAGACCCTATGACAAATGAAATTTGTACTTTAAAAAATACTAAACCCAGCTGTCTGTATAAATGTATAAACTTTTACATATATTGAAGATGAAATGAGCACTAAAATGGATACAGTGGAAGAAACCAGAAAGTATGTTTTAGGTGAAAGACAGTGTTTAGGTAACAATGGAAATGAAAGTATGTCCAGAGATTTTAAAAATGTATGTACACACATAAACACAGAGTCAAGATAGAAAAATAACAGACTTAAAGATTAACAAAACACTAACAGCTCTGGCTGCATACAAATATCAAACTGAACTGCACTAAAAAAACCCAAGACACTACATTCAAAGTACTGTCAGATGCGAAGACCAAGCAATTCAAATACTACCTCGTCTATTTTAGTCTGATATCATCATTTGCTGCAGTAGGTACCACACTTCTGAAAAGCAGTATTTTCTTTTTGTGACAGCATTCTTTTAATTTTGGGGCAGGAAAGAAGTTTACAATTTTTAGAACATACACCTTTAGTCATAAAGTTATTTCTTAGAAGGACAATATTAAAAAAAAAAATAATGTAATAACTACTGAAAATGAACATTCAAAGAAGTTGCAAGGGTAGAGAAGGAGGAAGAAAAGATTAACCTTACATCTTATACAAGTCATCCAATGCTAAATTACCAAAAAGTTTAATTCTGTAAAGCTGCACCAAAGATTCTAGCTACCAGAGTTTCATTAACCTGTTTTAAGAACGCTTATGAAGTCAAAACATTTGAGGTATTTAGCAATTTCAAAAATACATTCAAAGTAGTTTTCAGTACCCCCAAATTATGTTTTATTTCCTTGGGGTTTTTTAAGGTATTTCTACCTACATATTAAACTGAACTTTCTATCTAAGTATATATGGTTTGAGGGTACTTTTGGTTACTGTAACAGATCCCTGCAAGTTTTGCTTAGGCATGTGACTTTTAGAAATTCACAAAGATTCTCTAAATTCAAAACTTCCTAGAATACAAGTTGAAAACGATTAGAGAATAAATAAAAATTTAACTAAGAGCTTCATTTTTTACAGTAATATCTACATTAGCAACAGTACAAATCGAAACTTTTTCAAAATCAAATAACTTCATAAATCATAGAATCATAGAATTGTCTAGGTTGGAAGAGACCCTTGGGATCATCGAGTCCAACCATCTACCCTACTCTACAAAGTTCTCCCCTACACCATATCCCCCAACACCACATCTAAACGTCTCTTAAACACATCCAGGGATGGTGACTCAACCACCTCCCTGGGCAGTCTATTCCAATGCCCAACCACCCTTTATGTGAAAAATTCTTTCCTAATGTTCAGTCTAAACCTACCCTGTTGGAGCTTGAAGCCAAATATAAGTTTATTCATCCTAAAAAAATAACCTCCAAGGGAGATAAACAATTCTTGTTCCTTCTGAAAATGTGACAGTCACCACTAAGAGATCAGCAGCATGTCAAAGATCACATGTGGTATCCATATTAGAACAGGTATGTTGGCTAAGAAGTTCCTTCATCCAGAAACCATGGTTAGGCCCCATACACAGTGCCACTTTATCGAGGAGGGCAAGTAATCCCTGCTGCTAGTTCTGCCTAATATAAAAATGTCTGTAAGTTAGGTAACAGTTTATATTAAGAAACTAGATTCTGCCTTGAAAGAATCAGTGGCCATATGAAACTTCAGCTACTGTCCTCCATTTACTGCTTATTTCATAATTTTTTTTAATTAACTCACAATCATTCTTAATTAAGAATATAGAATGACCCAAAGAAAAAAAAATTAGACTAAGAGCCAGCTGAAGAATACAACATACTAACATGACTTGCTGCCATAGATTACAAGGTTGAGAGTCCATTCATTTATTCGATCTGGCCTCAAGCGTAACGTGCCCCCACAGTACTTCATTCATTTAGATGAGGAAAGCCCCAAAACAGTAGTGATGTTTTCATAAAGGATGTCTTGCAGAGAGATATCCAGTCTTGAAAAGGAAAATGACCACTTCCATCACTAATTTTTCTCCTGGTTCAACTTCTGTGCATAATTTTCCATTGTAACTTTTCTGATTTATGGCTTTAGATATTAGAAAATGCAATGAGCAAAGAAGTTCTCATAAAAATGTCATTTCAGTTACAAACAAGACAGAGAACTAGCCTGTGCTTCACACAAATCCTAATTCAGGGCAAATGACAAATTAATTTCAGCAGAAGCAGAACTGGCCTCTTAATCATAACATACACTATCTTTCAAAAACCAACAAAGCAATCAAAACCTTCATAAGAACCCAGGTCCTCCAGTTTCAGTTAGAAATAACACAGCAGAGGAGGTACTCCTGTTATCTATTCACAGTAGTAGCGACCTATACAACCTACCTCCAGCTGATGATCACTCCTTACCAACGCCATACGGGCCCTTTGCAATGAACCATGCATTAGCTTGTGCAGTCTTAAAATCAGTTTCCTCAACCCCATTTGCTTCAGTGCTTTATCTACAAATGGCCTGTAAATAGAGGTCAAACAGTGTTGGCTGCAGCTTGCCTCAGCACTGCATTCTGGAATAACCCAAGAGGCAGAGTCATCCTCAGATTCAAGCCTATCAAGCCTCCTTGAAAAATGGTCCTGAAAGTCAAAATTTGGCTTATTAGTAAAATTGTTCTTGATGGCTTGTCTAAGTTCATCAACATTCTCCTCAGAGATTTGTTCTTCACCATCACTTTCCTCTGTGCACGTTCCTGAGGATTCCTTTACTTCTGTTTCCCTATCAACTTCTTCATCCTCTGGATCATTGTCCTTAGATGGTCGAGGAGAAGGAATTTCAAACACTGGCCAGCCAATGTCAGAAAGATTTTTGATGCCCAATACAGTTCCCATAATCCTTAGTTTTTGATTTAAGTCTTTTGTAATATTTAACCATAGACAGAGTGCCTGCACCCTGTCCTGGAAGTCCTTTGCAGCATACTTTTCATAGTCCTTTTGAAGAGCCTGCAGAGATGGATAAAGTGCTTCTATATACTCTAGCAGCTCCATTATCCGCTTTACTTGCTCAAATGAGACCCGCTGGCGATGGAGATGTTCATGGTAACTTGAGTAACCCAAAGCACTAGTTCCATGCATTGATTTGCAAACTCCTTCTCCTGAAGTACCATTGAGACTGGCTCCATTTTTTACATAGGAGAAGCTTCCATAGTTCACTTTGAAGGTGAGGATTTCATTGATGATATCAGGGATAGCTTGACGGGCTGCATAGAGATAGAGGTCTTGGTCATTAATACTCCGGCCAGCATGCCAAGCTTGCAGCTCCAGCCAGATCAGTTCATTGGATCGGTTCAGCCAGACAGAAGAGGTGTTCTCCTGTCCTCTTTGCTCCCTGTCCTTTTTCTTTGAGACTGAGGTAAGTTTTAACAAAAGCCGCAGGGTTTCAAAGAATTTTAAGCGATCTGCTGGGCAATCAGTCCTCGAAGTCTGGCGTGCAGTTCTGGGTATTGGCATGGGCACAGAGACTGGAAGCTTAGCATTGCTACAGCCAAGGCTGAGGTAAGGCTTATTGAGATCAACATTTGGAATTGTTTTTTTTGGCAGAGACCCACCAACTGAGTCTAACATAAATGAGCACTGCACATTTTTCTTGTGATCTCGTTCTGTTGTCCTTAGGGTGTCTCGGATCTTTTTTCCTTGCTTATAGCTGTGCTCCTCAACATTCTCAACAGTTTTCCCATTGTCTTTATGCACAGACTGAGTTGGCACACTCATTTTTTCTGCAAGAAAAAAAAAAAGACTGTGACTGCAGCAACAAGAAAAAGCATAGTTCAATCCAGCTCCTGATCACATTTTTTGGTTAAGCATAAAACATCGTTTAATACCAATAAACACAAAATAGGCACCCCAGCTTGTATCAGGAATAGTGTGGCCAGCAGGACTAGGGAAAGTGATTGTCCCCCTGTAGCTGGCACTGGTGAGGCCACACCATGAGTACTGTGTTCAGTTTTGGGCCCCTCGCTACAAGAATGACATTGAGGTGCTGGAGCATGTCCAGAGAAGGGCAATGAAGCCAGTAAGGGGTCTAGAAAACAGGTCTTATGAGGAGAGGTTGAGAGAATTGGGGTTGTTTAGCCTGGAGAAGAGGAGGCTGAGGGGAGACCTTATCACTCTCTACAACGACCTGAAAGGAGGTTGTAGAGAGGTGGGGCTCAACCTATTCTCGCTAGTAACAAGCAATAGGACAAGAGGAAATGGCCTCAAGTTACGCCAGGGGAGGTTTAGATTGGATATTAGGAAAAATTTCTTCACCGAAAGGGTTATCAAACGTTGGAACAGGCTGCCCAGGGAAGTGTTGGAACCACCATCCCTGGAGGTATTTAAGAGATGTGTAGATGTGCTTAGGGACATGGTTTAGTGGTGGTTTTTGGCAAGAGTCAAGTTGATGGTTGGACTCAATCTTAAAGGTCCATTCCAACCTAGACAATTCTATGATTCTATGAATATTACTCCCTTTCTATATATGGAAAATCATGATAGAGAAAACTCTGTCAAGCCAGCTTACTTTTGGGTGCTAAAAATGGGAAGAGCTATTGCTCAACATTTCAGAACATTGAGCACTTTGTGTTCAACACTCCCTGACTTCAACTGCACCTTGAATTCTCAACAATTTGCAAACGCATCCCAGAATCTGTAGCATGCTCCCAGGAAAACAAGAAACAGACAGAAGATTTTTGTTTTTGCTATTTGCCTAGCATCACACAAATTTTCCTGACAGAATGCTGTTATCATATGATGCACTTCACTGACTTAAATTATCAGATGGCCCTTCATTCTTGTTTCATTCACTACGTATCTTCCTGCAACTGCAACAAAAGAAGGTACAATCATACAGAAATCTTTCATCACAAAATTCCAAACAATCTCTACTCATGTAAGACAGCAGGTCTCTGGAAAAGAACTGGTGTGGTAATGTAGCTCAACGGCTACTACATGTATGCACACAAAGGCACTGTATTAAGGTTGCAGAGACATCTGAAATGAAAGTGGATTAAGTATGTGGTCAGAGCACCTTCCTTTGCTTGTTTCCATTAAGAACCGTGTTTTGAGCTGTTATTGAGCAATAATCGAGTTAATAAGGGTGTGACCTGCCATATCGTTCCTTCCAATCCCCATATCTAAAAAATATAATTTAACCCTTGCCATAGTTGTTTAGAATTGGGGCAGGTCACAGTGCATACAAAGGCACTTAACTCTGGGGAAAAAAAGAAATTATATTCCAAAGGATGTGAGGAAGAAAGAATAATCACAAAGCCATCATAGAAACTGTTTCTTGCAAATATGGACTTTATTAATGCCTCTTATACTACTTTTATGTCAGGTATTTGCACATCTTTCTCTGAATAGCTACCAAGTACAACAGCAGATGACATAAAAACCTAACTCAAACATAGTTTTTCTCCTGGAAACAGAAACCCATCAGCAATTCTAAGAAACCTGCTATGGAATTCTCTATCATCGAATTTACATTTACCTGCTCAAACACTACTGTCAGACAGCGGTACCTCACCCTCCCTGGTTACTAATTCAGGAGTTAACCAGCACCAGACAGAACACAAGACTAGAAGTCCTGCTGAGTGTACCAGCTTGAATTCCACAACACAGTTGGCCCTGCCACAAGGAGGCAAGAGCCCAAAAAGCTAGGACAGGAAGCAATGGGAAGATACGTTCTGCATTGGCAGGAAAGGAAGACTAAGGAGGTTAGCAGAGATGAAACACACACACACATACTCACCCCTCCCAGACTCTGAAGTAGATTAGAAATGGGTCAACGTCTAACAGCACTCTGACGTTAAAGATTTTGGTGACCTTGCAAAATAAATGAAAACCCTGGCACATTTAAAGATCACTTTCTGAACTTACACTCTAGGTACCAGAAAGTCCTCTAAACCCCTTCAGTTTGTATTTTTAACATGTCATTCTCCTTCAATATTAATCTTCAGATTCCCCATCCCACCACACACATTGAAAGATAGGTAAGTTAAAAATATAATTCATTATTAGACATCCCAAGTGTCCTAACACTTGAATATTCATCATTTTTAATAAAGCCCAGGAACAATAATCTACAAATTGTTTCAAAATCCTCTCATTTTATCAGCTAAACAGGTGCCAATGATGCAAATATACCTCACAATTCTGCAATAAATGAGTATCAATGTTATAACTCTATGAGTTCCTACTACTGATTTTATTGCAGTTTTGTAATACAGGCTTAAATTAATTTGTAAAACAAGTTCAGCTGTACTAACAAACTTTGAGTTACAATTACCTTTAGTGCTACATGGGGCAAGTAGCTTCCATGACTAAGCAACGATTGGTTGGTACTGTCTGAATATGTGACAAAAAGAACTTGCGGAACTTGATGAGGGTAAGAAAGTGGGGTGGGCAGAGGTTCCCCTTCAAGTATGAATTCACAGAAGTTTCATACTAAAAAGCAGACAGTGGCACTGTTTTTTTACATAGTACAAGAAGCTAACACTTCAATAAGTAAGCAAGCTTCACTGGACTGACATTCCCTACCCTCTGAGTCAGAAAAAACAGGCAAAAGACACACGTATGTCTTAGAAGCAACTCTGAAATGCATTTAGCGTAGAAAAGGTGAATCCCATGGGTCTTGGGCTACAGGAGAAATGATTCAGAAACTACTTTAAACAGATTATTGTGTCAGTTTATGTTTTGATAGTAAATGCAGGTTATAGGCAACTTGGTGTGAAAGAAATTGGAGATGCAAGTAAGCAAGCCCCTAATACCAGAAATTCTTTCAGTTGTTTAAATAAAAGAAAGATATATTAAATCAGTGCTATATGTAAAAGTCTGAAAAGTTACTTCAAATTTACTTTTTAAACTTATTAGCTACATCAAACTAACCCCTGAATGAATTCTCTTACTGAAGTAAAACCAATTCAATCTCAATAACAACATATGCATATACACATTGAAAGTAAATCAACTTGTCCACTTCAAAGTTGTTGAGTTGCTGGTTTTGCGATGGGTTTCTTTACATATAGGCAAAGTTAAACAAAATGAACTATAAAGTTTCCAGAAAAGGTATTTTACACAATACAATACTACCCAAGTCATGAAAAAAAATCCCAAAGGTATTTTAAAGATACATTCACAGCAACCAAGAACAGGATATTATTATTCCAGAAGCAAGAACCATTCTCCTCACAAGCAGAAAGAGAGAGAACTTGCTCCAAAAACTCAAAACCTATTAGCAGGTATAAGCAATAGCTCCCTATTTCTCATAACAGTACCGATCCTTAGCACCAAAGGGTTACTATGAAATATTATGCACTATAGTTCTTTAGCATCACAATTTCTCTGTTTAGAAACTAACCTTTTTTTAAAAAAAAACAGAACAGCACGGAAAGAAACAAGAACATCTCAGAAAGCAAGGAAAGTTATAACATAACTACCATACACAGAACTAAATAAGGTTAAGGTTGCATTAAAACAGTTTAACTTAGCCAAAAGGCACAATTAAAAGCCAGTGAAAGAAGCTTAATAATTCCAATGCCTACACAGCTAACCAGCAAGTATAACAAGATTTCTCTTCCATTTAGTTTAAGGAAGAGGTCTTTTGGTGAATGCTGTCTTCCCAGTGACATTATTCAGACACTGTATGAAATCGAAGGGAACCAAAAGTTTTGGAAGATGTTTACATGGGACCCTCTTTTATTACGAACTTGCACTCCACAACTTTATGCAACTCAAGAATAGACTGTATTCCCTTATTCATGCTAAACCATTCACCTTCTTCTCCCCTATCCTTTACCTTGAAAATGTAATCCTTGCAAGTAAATGCACTCTGTGATAACATCTCCTCTTTCCTGCAAAGCAATTTAAAAAATTGCTTCCAAAATATGAACTGGCAATAGTCTAGCTACCATAACAACTCTAGCAAATAACCTTGCCTGACATAGTTTTTAAAAAAAAAAATACACACACAAAACAAAAAAAAACCCTAAGTATAATCTATGAAAATACTGAATGTATAATCTAAAAAATGGCTTTTTTGCACCCATCACAAGCTCAGCAAAACCACTACAACTGCACATTTTTTCTTTTTTTCTTGGAAGGGCAGCTTCAAAAGGTGTAGCAACTGCATGTTTTTTAAAATTATCTTTACAACAAGCAATAACCATGTTCTATATCTGCTCAAAATTAAAGAAAGAAAAGCTTAAAATTCATACTTTAACCTAAAAATGTTGTATTTAGCATTAGGTATCATAACTTAGTAACATTAGGAAAAAACATATATGAAGTATCTTTTGTTTCTTCCAAGTTATGACTTTATGATTAAAGCATCAACAGAAGTAAACAGTGGTAACTACAATTTACTTGCCTCAGTGACACTAAAGAGTAAAGAATAATCACTAAAAACTCTATTTTTCTATAAAACAGACTGTCAAGTGCTTCAGAATGTAAAATTGGGGCACAGAAGCAACTACACCACTACTAGAGACCACAGAAAAACATTGATTGGAAAATGACACTAAAGGTCATTTTTTCCAACCTCCTGCTCAAAGGGGGGTTTATTATTTTAAAACTAGTTTAGCCTGCTCATGATCTTATACACTTGTGTTTTGGAAATCTCCAAAGATGTAGATTCAACAACCCAACAACCTCTCTGGCAAACTGTTCACTGTTTGACCACTCTCATGGTAAAATTTTTCTAATACCTAAACGCATTTTCCCTTGTTGCAACTTATGACAGCTGCCCCCTGTAATTTCACTGCATCTCAGTATCTGGCTCCATCTTCTGCATATATCCTCTGTCAGGCAATGAAGGGCTACTACTATAACTTTATGATCATTTTAGGAAAAAAAAACAACACACCACACTTACCTTTCAAAGTGGAGCGGCTAGCAGGTCTCCCAACGTTATTTTTCTGATGCTTTGTTGACATACGCTTCATCTGGCGGGGTGTACTAGGAGGAGAAGTTCCATAGAAGGTGTCAGCACTTGCTTCATCTGATAATTCCTCAGGGTCAGATTCAGAGATCTTGCAAGCAGCATCTTCTGATTTGCACTCTTTCCTGTAGAGAACAAGTTAAACCATGATGTCAAAGATAAAGAATTTTTACTTGCAGTATCTGCTTAGAAAGCTAATTCATCGATAAATCCCAACCGCAGTCAACCTTCTATATTTTCCTGCCACAGCCATGTCTATTTATCCCAAGTTTTTTTCACACCTGTAAGGGCAACTTTCCAATAAAGCAAAGACAACAAAGACAAAACAAATACAACAAAGAGGATGTATAGCCAGAGTGTCACTGGGAGAACACAGTGTAAACATACATGTACACATAATATATTTGTTTCTGAGAAAACTTATGGCAAGCCTAAACTAAGAGGTACAGGAAACAAAGATTCAAAAATACAAACATAATGCAAGACAGTCAGTCTAATCAATGGCAGAGACAACAGCAGAGGTCTTCCCCTCCATCTTCCACCCCTTAACTTGTGCACACGGTGACAACAACTTCTAAGTTTACTGAAAAGGCTCTCCACCATTCACAAAACTTATCTAGCATAGGAGACCTGAATGTATTTCATGTATTTTCCACTGATTTTAATATTAAGTAGGTTCAACCTCAGAACTTTTTTTTGGTAGCAAAAAAATAACAGTCTCCATAGTAACTTCTTAATTAGCCTTGATTACTTTGACACTTTGGAAAAAACAATGGTAATACTTAAAAAGAAGTCAGAGCTCATGCAAATACAAAATTAAGATAATGTACATAGGTTCTTCAAACCCCAAATCCAGATGGTCAGCTTAACCACTGGATGTTCTATCACTGAATTCAACAGAAAGCATGTATCTGCAGGACTAGTACCTGTGTCAGTAGAGTCCAGCACAATAGTTTTCCAATCCCAAGTATGACCTTCCATTGCTATTACATCTAGCAGTATTGTCAAACATTGTAAAGAAACATTACATACAGTATTACAAAACATTTCATTATTTAAAAATGCTGACTTGTAATTTTCCAAAACTCTAAACTACATTGATTTAAATTGTTCAAAGACAAAATTAGAGAGCAATTCTTTTTTCCTTCAGTGAGGTACACACCTTTTCAAATAAAACCCAAAACAACAAAACAACTGCATGGTATCACACAGCTAACCCTAGCAATGGCACAATTCAATTGCAGAACAAGAGAATCAAAGTCCAGACTGATGTGATTTCAGCAGTCTCCACCCTCATTCTCCCCAGCCAAAACCTCCTATATAGCCTTTACTTTGAGTTCTGGCACTCATACAATNTGCTGGCTCAGTAGAGTTTTTCAAATCTGTGTTTAATTTGCAAATCTCCTTTTAAAAAAAAAAAAAAAAAAAAAAGAAAGAAAAAAAAGGCCATCAGTTTTCTTATGTAAACTCTGGGCAAGTTCAAAGAACACTTCCAGTGCCAGCTTGCTCTTGTAAGAAGAGGTCGGACGTAAAACCACCATGATGGGGGGCATGTATGCACTCTTGTATTAGGACTTAATTTAAAAATAAAATATGACAAATACAATAAATGAGTAATCATGTCAGATACCCTTTCGTTCCTCCTGGGCACTTGCTCTGTCCCTCCAAATAAGATTACTTCAGTAGAATGGCAGTTGGGCACAATACCACTAACAACTGGATGTCCTCTGCACGATCAAGTGACAGACAGCAACAAAATTACTCTCAGACTCTGAACAACTGAACTTCAGTACATTTTATCCTGCTCACTGACATATTAGGAAATTTCAAATTCATACATGGACACAAACTATTTTAAGACAGTCTGTGAACTGTATCACTGCCCCACCAGTGATATCATTTGAATTCTTCACAATGTTAAAAAAGCCCCACAACATAATGAAATGCTTTGGTCAGTTCAGGCTTCAGGGGAAAGTAGATGGCGGCAGGACAAGGTTTTAACTTCTCTCACTATCTCTTTATACCCATCTGATGTTTATCTACCCAGTGTAATTATAGAGAAAGGAGAAAAAGGGAAGGAGGGAGGAGAGGACTCCCAAGGCAAAAACAAGTCCCTAACTGACTGAATCCAATGGATAAAGTGACACCACGACCCCTGCCTTTTCCCAGAATATGGGACCCATTCCCCAGCCCAGTCCTCTCATCGCCACCACTCCCCACTGGTGCCATGCATGCAACTGTCTTGCATACATTTGGGAGAAGAACATGCACCACTCTAGCTTGGAGTAGGGAAAAAAATGCCATTTGCCTCCATCCCCTCGCATATTTTATTTCTGAAGCAGGCATGCAAGTAACATCATCTTGACTCTGGTAAAAGACATGGAAGCACAGAAACATTTGACCTAAATCAGACACTGCAAGACGAGCATCAGTAGCTGATAACTTCAATTTCAATTTCACTGGAATCACAAATGACATTTGAGTGGCTACTATTTTTGAGGCAGACGAGGAACATTACTCATGCTCTGGTGCAGTGAGTCCAAGTGTCTGCAGAAAGAAATATGCCAGAATATTGCCAGCCAGTAGAAAAGCAGTAAAGCTAATAATAAAAAAAAAAAAGATACTGTACATTTCCTTTGCCTTTAGCTATAAACAGAAATAAATACCTTAACATGCAGAACAGTTATGTTCTCTGCAAAGCCATGGAAACGTTTAGTGTGTGAAATTACTCTTCTCACATTACAGCTTTGAGAAGAAGGCAGGCAAGTTCACCAACTATTGTAGATAAACTTTAGAAGTTACCTAAGAAAAATGACTCAGGTGGTACCGTAGCACCACCTTTAGTCTAAGGACAGCCCTACAGTGAGTTTGGTGATAAGGACAACGACACAGAATCAGCAATACTTTTAGGCTAGTTAGCTTGCCTTGGGAAACCATGCTGTTTGTGTGTCTTCTAACAATCTGATTTAATTAACCACTATTGGCCAAATATAACAAAAAAGTCTTAATTTATTCCTACAGATCGTGTGAAAACAGGTGGCTAAGTAACAGAAACAGATCTTGTAAATCCTGAACTGCAAAAGTGGAACACAAGCTCACATCTTTTTGGACATCAGAAAAATTTTATTCTTGAGAACTACTGCGAACAACCCTACTGCAGAAAAAACTTCAGGCAGAGCACACCCTTCTGATTTTGCCAAAGACAAATCAACCACAGGAGACTAAACCACATGAAACAAGAAGTCATTAGTTCCAGTGCTTATGGAACTATTTATTTTTTCAGTGATCTCACTGGCCTGGCAAGGCACAGGGTGGGGTGCTGATGCTCTTGCGGGGCCTGGCAGAGCAGATCCTGTGGCACTCACATTAAGTCTCAACTCCAAGTCAATTTTTAACTAGGACAAGTTACCTCATTATAAAAGACCAGTGAAAACACTCTTTTCCTTCTGTTTTTAAGTAACCTCTTTAAGAGTATAACGATCAAACCTCTTCAGCAGGCTGACTGAGCTGTTCTTTAAAGACCACAAGCTGGTGCTTCCCTCAACAATCACTACCTTGTTTGCTTCTCGCTACATCTCATGAGAGGGCATGAAGTCCAAAAGTGTTCAAAACATCCTCCAACCTCACACCTAAGTAACATACATACCTATACAGTGGGATCCAGTACGAATTAACTTTTTTCTGGGTAATTTAGTATGCTGTTCTTGAATTTGTTAAAAACCATAGCAGATTTATCTCAAAACTTGCAGCACTAGAAGTCACATCACAAAACAGCAGTCATGTTTTGGAGAACCACTCTTGTTTGCAGCTGATGAGATGATCTAAATGGAGCTGGCTGGTCTGCTTAGAAGGAGGAAGGCACAAGTTGCAATTCAAGTTTAAAAATTCAGCGTGCTCAGTTTAGGGTTTGTGTGCAAAGAGTGTTTCTCAAGCATGACATAACCAAAGACTAATTAAATTTGCAAACCTATAAAATGCACTACTGGCCAACCCAAATCAGATTATAATATTGGTTACTACACAGAATTATTGGTTCCTAAATACTGTTGCAACCAAAGTTGGGAAACATTAATCAAAGCTAATTTCTTGTTTGCTACCAAGAACTACAGGTTTTCTCCGCCACAGACAGTGAAAATCATCCTAACCTTAATTGGGCATACAGCCAAAAAGTGAAAGCTAGAAATGTGGCAAGTGAAGTTACTATTTGCCAAGGACAGTTTAAAACCAGCGCTTACAAGGAAAACTGCAAGTGCATAGTTTTCACACCAATCTATTTACAGGCCCAGCCTCAATTTTAATGAGCTCATTTTAATGCTTCTCATCAATTTTACCCGAGGAATACAGAAGAGACTGTAGCCAGGATGCATAAGTCAGGAATATCGGGAAAGTTGCAAGAACAGTATGGTAAAAAAAAAACAACAAAACAACCAAAAAAAACCCCAACAACAAAGAACCAACACCTTCACAGCTCTGAAACGCAACAAAAAAATAAATAACCAAGAATGTTTCCAACAAGTAACTACTGTATGTTATACCAGGGTGCACTTCAACCAGAATCTAAAGAGACAGAATACAGAATTGCTTCAATTTGCATATGTAGATGACAACAGGATTTTTTCCTTTTTTTTAACTGAGTCAAAGTGTTGGCAATGTATCTACAATTCCAGCTCAGTCAAGAAAACTGAGATACATCACCTAGATTTTCAAAGGCCTGAAAACAAAAATACAAGAGGGGGGAAATCAAGGTATGAAATTTGAAGCAGCAGGACAGGGGGGCAAAAACTCTGGTAACTGTTGCTCTTGATAAAGGCCATGAGCCTTTGGAAAAATATGATCATTTATCATTAAAACTAAATCAACACACGAAAAGATCACTGAAGATCACATGGGGTCATGTTAAAATTAAGTAGGCTAAAGTCACACTGAAGAGTATGATTTTTAACCAGTATAAACTTTTTGCACTTTAGTGAAGCATTATTCAAACTTTCAAAGTTTGTAATGACCAGTAAGAAGAGGTCCTGCTAAAAACTGTGGTAGCTGTATGAAGGAAACGTTTTTTTTCATCTTCCCTTCATATCAGCTGCCTTTGATACTCGAAAAGCAGGAGCTCTTATGTATTAGGCACTTACATAATCAACTCAGGTTTGGCCACTGCTTATCATCCCACACGCAGCTTAAGAGTTTGCTGGGAATCAGAGCAGGATAGGTCAAATGACTGGACTACAAGCACATAGCAATAAACGTGAGTTCGGCAATTACGACGCAGTAGCCAGGATAATCTCCCATCAGTATAGTTACGAAGCTGCGTGCTCCACAGGCTGCTGCCGTACACAGCTTTCTGCGGTTTCAAAGCCATTACAGCATTCACACATCAGTAAGGCTCTTTCCCAACACTTCCTATGGCACCCTGCCATTTCCATACAGGGGACTGCAAGATCTGTACAAGGTCCACCGCTGAATTACCAAGTACTTGGTTCCTGACACTCTCTGCCTTTGTTTTAAAGACAAAGTGTGTATTTTTCAAATAAATGATCCTTAACAGGGATTCAGCTTGATAATTAAAGTATGTAGGAAGACAAAGCTCCATTAGCCTGTTCTTAGTAATGTACATTGTCAATTAGCTAAGGTAGCAGGAAACACAGGCACTACACACTGCTGATCAAATCTTTTTAAAGCTAAGGCAGCTCTTCCTAAAGGTAGTTGCAACTATTCTATTTCAAAGATAAACAATATTCTGAGGAGAACACAATGCAAATTGTCACCTTCCCGCAGCTGCTGGTAGTGCAAAGAGCAAACATGGTTTTTAGGTAACCATCTCTGCATCTATCAAAACTGAAAAACAAAACGGTATCCAGTTAGAGCTGATAAACACCACACACAACACAGCTCTGGTATCAGCAGCTCTAACTTCTGTGGGTCAGTACTGGGTTTCTCTTTATCTGCAGAGCACAAGAGAACGTGACAGCACTCCTGGACCAAAAGCACAAGGAAGAAACTTCATTGATCAAACTGTTGTGCTTTGGGAAACAAAGACTGAGGATTAGACAACCTAATCAGGAAAGCAAGTTAAGATTAAATGAACTGAAGTTCTGCTAAAGTACAGGACTGCTTTCTGGTGTAAACTCCTAGTGCTACGTTCCAATGTTACGAAAACATCACACACTCCTATTTTTTAATCACCTTTCAAAAATTCCCTGTTCTGAGAGAAGCTATAAGCTTAAGTAAATGGACTTGGTTCTGGAAAGTTCCTGAACTGAAAGCAGAAAGACTATAAATCCAATTTTGCATACAGTCTTCTCTTAAAGATCTGCTACGTTTGTGAATACTAAAATTAAGTGCTTGCAGCTATTGCATTCAAAGCAGTTATTACAAAGTGCTTTAAGGGCAGCTAAAGAAACAGTAACAAAAAACCCTAAAGGAAAAGACTGTAAGTGCAATTCCAAAGAAACCTTCAGTACAAAGAAAGAAAAAAATCTTGAGTATTTTTCATTATTTTATTTTTTATTACAGAGCAGCAGGAATTTGCTCACAGTTTGTACAGATAAAACTGTATTTTTTGCTAAATACATCCTGTGTAAATCTGGCACAGTGCTTACAGGGGGAAAAAAAAAACTGGTTAGCAAGACACGAAAATTCTGTGACTAGCATGGACATTTAAATGGTGCATATCACATATTCCTATTGTGACTATACCACCACAGACAGTAAAAAAAAAAATAAAAAATGTTCACATTAAAACCTAATACTGACGTAATGAAGATACTTGACCTTGTATTCACATCTGAATCTCGTATGCCGGAGCTCAGTATTTCTGAGCAGTCAACATTAAATCTCAGGCACCAATAACTTCTGATTGCTGCCAACATATTAATAAGACTTACTGTTAAAAACTTGGTAATATTGATAGTATTTTTAACAGTATAATTAAATTTGACTTGAAACTAAGGACATGTCTGGATTTTTAATTTGTTATCTTTAAGATAATTTGGGTAAGCTATAGGAAAGCACCAAGTTTCGGGGTTTTTTTTGAATGAGAATCACTACCATGAAGCTAAATTGCAGATACAGTCCTTCTTAAAGTTCTTCTAGTGCAAAATTTTTATAAGAACAGAAAAGTCTTCCAATTATGAAGAGCAAATGTAATTAGACTTGTAAAAAGCACCATGTCTCTATTAAGGCCTGGTTCACCTTCCTCCCCAGGAAAGAAAAAAAAACAAAAACAAAAAACAAAAAAAAAAAAAAAAAAAAAAAAAAAAAAAAAAAAAAAAAAAAAAAAAAAAAAAAAAAACGAACAAACAGTAACTTTGGGAAAATATCTCTGCTTGGCAAATGAACACCCATGGTTTTGGGTAAGGAGTTGGAAGGAGTATCTGTCACCTGTTGCATTCCCTAATTTTAGAGAGAACAAGAGCACACAGACTCATGCCACATTCCACCGGTAAAACAGAAAGCAGTGAAAGCAACTTCGAGCTGGAGAGGTGAGCACTAACAGGAGTTTTGATGTTCCAAGTTTCCAGCTCACAAGGATCTTGTAGACATTACTTTACTTCAGAAATGAGGCATGTGGATAACTTAACTTGACAATAAAGCCTGGCAGAGAAACAACTAACAGCATAGTGGAAAAGGGGAACTTCACAGTATCATCTCTTCTGGCATGAAGGCTGTATAAAAACAGGCAGGGAGGAAGCACAAAATAAAAACACTGTTCTCTAAAGCACTTGCTGCCCTTGCAACCCTTCCTTCAGTTGGTAAGTAAAAAGCAAGACTGCTAACTCCTTTCATTTCTCAGGACCTGTTTTTCAAGCACACTTCTCTAACTCAACTTGTGTATCCCTATGACCACCCTTACATCTGCACTATTCTTCCTTTCTAGAGGAGGTGGCTAATCCTATCCAGTTAAATGCATCCATTTCCCACCTCTTCTGAAAGCTAAGACATAAATATTTATGAGGGTCACAAGTCAACTTTTCATTGATTTCTCTAACCATAAAAGCAGATATTATGTAAGGCACAGCAATGTCAAGGCTAAAATGAATAGGAAAAAAAATTTTGAAACTTACCTTAAAATTAGAAGAAAGTTTGAAGGAGACAGAGATGCTAAAGATAATGTCTGGAAGTAATTTGAGGAAAGGAAAAAACATCTTGTCGTCTTAAAACAACATCCTAAGGCAGAAATCTAGGGTTTTTCTGTATTCACTAAGTATTTCAAAATAATGTTTTAAAGAAGAAATCATACTAGTCTAACGATTTCAGTTTTAAAAAATATTCAAATTCAGCTGAACATTGCTATATTTTTCCTCCCACAGGAATCAGAGGAAGGCAGGGTATGTCATCAGTTGTCTCTATATCGTCTAGGAATGAACCACCAGCACGCTGGGGAAAAAAGGGGGCACTTGTGGAGGGGGAGAATAGTAATTTTGCCATTTACTGCTGACGCTAACTGAAAAAAAAAAAAAAAGCACTTGCATCTTTCAGCTAGGAAGTCTGCAGAAGCAAATTTTACAGAATCTAAGTTTTCATTAGAACAGCTTACGGGAGAGAAGCCTGTAAGAGCACAAAAAACATGAAGTAATACTAAAAAACTTTTAAAGTCAAGTATGGAATGAAATGAAGCATATCCACATGATTTTCTACAGGGATGAAGTAAAGAGCCTCAGAAATTACCAAGACTATAGTCACAGTAAGCTGACACAAAGAAGGGAAGCTGTTCCAGTGCACCTTTTCTCTCCCAGGTTGCACATCCCTGCCCACTCTGCCCAAAAGCCAACAATCATGTTGAATCAGTCACCAATTCAATGGGGAAAAAAACATATTAACTTTTTGGTGCATCAGTTACCCATCCAATCAATAAGCTAAAGTGAAAACTCTACAGATGTGTGACTGCTAGATCCAGAAAGAATGCAGTGGAGGAGCTTGGCTTCCTCTTGGAAAGAGGCCGGGGGAAGAAAGCAACCTGCTGTTCCAACACATTGGTGTGATGTGAAATTGTGCCCTCACACTCTCTTCTGGCTGCAGCTGAAGCAATTTATAAGATGACTGTCCTTTCTGCTTTCCACTGCCACTTGCTAGAAGTCACCAGCCCCCAAAATGCATAGGTACAACTGAAAGTGCCAATCCTGGCTCTTCACTGGTGCTGCTGAAACAATCCAGCTTAGCTGGAACGTCCTTGTCAGCAGGATTTTTCTAACTTCAACCACTTTAATTTTGATTAGGCAACCAAATGTACTTAATGTTACGCTAGCAAGTTTCATATGGCAGATAATCTTAGTTAAGGGGGGAAGAGAGGGATGTCAGGAAATGAGAACAGTAATTTCTAGTCTGGGTCAGCTGCAAAACTGATGCAATTTTTTACTTGCAGCAATGATAAAAGCAAAATACTTGGGCAGGAACATGCTTAAGGTAATACCCGAATCACCACCAAGAACTGACTGAATTATGTAATTCCAGTACCTTATTTATAACTTAACCTACAAAGGCTCATCAACATAGAAATAATTACAGAAATGCTAAAACTTCATTAGTAAATAGAATGTAGTAATAGCCATGCTTTGCTCACTATTTACACCTTGTTAAAATACAGCTCTTTGAAGACCAACTTGTAGCTTGGCTGCACAAATGCAAACACCCAACGCTGCTATGAAGCCCTGACCTACATCTTGCCACCTGCTTGCAAACTATGGGTTTACGCTACAACAGCCCTGCTAAGAGCACCAAGTACAATAAATCCCAGATCAGCTATGGCCTGAGAGAAGTACAAAGCAAGTATTTCTTCTGCCAGATCAACAGTGGTTTGTAGGAAGACTTCACTGTGATAGAACCATCACTATTTCTGCAGAAATCTACAAGGGAAAAAAGTCATTATTGGGGAAAAGACTAATGTAAAGCGTAGAGCTAACCAGTTCATCTTTAACTGCTTCCCAATGACATCTTTTCCTCTTTGGTAACTTTCATTTAAGTTGCTTAATCAGAACAGAAGGACCCAGCAAGAGTGAACACTTCATTTCTACAGTAGACCTCAAGCATATGTCTGACTGTAGCCAGTTCCCCCCATTACGAAGTTCCTTACAGCACCACTGTACTGACTAGCAACATTTATTTTAAGAGAGAAAAATCAAACAAAATCTTCTGCTTCCCAAGATCCGGAAAATATCACAGTCGGTCTTGTAAAAATTACTAACACTTGACACTTTTCCCAAAATTTTCCTCTGTTCTTGGGCAGAAGCTTCTAAGTGCTTGATTATATTTGTGACAGAAAGACAGGTAGTCACAGAAAAATGTAACAAAGGCTATTGAAAGAGCAGAGAAGTGTTGAAGCACCTTTTGATTGACTATAAAAATACAGTAAACTTTGAAAAGACATTGTCAAACAAGTTAAAAATAAATTAAGTAAGATGCAAATTAGTATTCATACCTTTTTATTGCAAGCAGAGATAAGAGCTATTAAGACCTATTTAAGTGATCTAAAGAAATAATTTTTCTTCTGCAAGTCACACCAACTAGAAATAAGCATAAAAAAATAAGTAAAATAGAGCTCTTACAAAGTATTGGCAGTTCTTCATGTTCTTATCTCAGAAAAAAATACTAATCAGAACTTCCTATTCTTTTTTACTAGTAAATATGGAAACAGAGAAAGGTTAACTAATTTTTCCATCTTGGATTATTACAAATTTTCACATAAATTTGGATTATGACATAACACCATTTACATTCAGCTCAGAGCTTTTTTCCCCCATTCACAAATAGATATTTTGATTAAAACTATGCCATATGTTATTTCAATATGAAAGAGCAACAGACCTATTTAATTCTGACATTGCTCTATAATGTGTAAAAAAAGTGTGGAAACGTTGCCGGGTTTGTCAGGTTTCCACATCCAGATTTAAGCCTCCAAGGTGAGGCTGCAAACTGATCAAACGTTAGAACTGCAGAAACAGGAGCTGAGAGCACTTCACTCAGCCCAGCTAGTATCAGCTGTCTTATCTTCAATGCCTCAGAACTACTAATGTCAAAATATTAATTGGTGTCAGTCACCATGTTTCATCCTTAGTGCTGCTTTTTCAACCTCAACTATATCCTAACTCATCTTTGGGGAAAAAAAAAATATTTTTTTAAAATGAAATTTCCAAGAACAGCACTTTACCTTTTTTTTAAAATGAGAAGTTCTGAAATATGTTTTCATCACTAAAGTAAAGATGGTTGAGCATTACATAGCACAGTATAAATCCAAAGGATAAGTGCTGCAGTTAAGTTCTTGGCACCTGCACAAATCAGATCCCAAGGTCTCAATCTACACACCCAAAAAATAAAGTATATTTAATTAAGAGCTACTTATGAAAAACATCTATACTAACAAATCTGGATGGATTTTCAGGAAAATTTAAGCCACACCAGAAGAAGTTACATACTACTGGAAAAGAGATACTATGACAGAAAGCGTCAGGCTGCTAGGCTCAACTATACATATATCATATATAATACTGATAAACTGGGAAAGACGCAGACCTAGGATAAAAGACAACAAGATCTGTAACAGCCATTATTCCCCCACTCTCCTGTGCACAAACTTTACTCTTCTGGCAGAAAGTTTCATTCCTAGATAAGAAAGAGCTACCAACTGGGTTTGATCCCAAAGTTTCAGTTCATCTTTTAGATTAAGTCAAAGTCTACAAGAATCCTGAAGGAGAAACATTAAAATTGAAATACGTTTTTAGTGGAAGCTGGTGCCTAAGCACTAGATGCTGGACTACTAGTCCGCGATCTTTGGAAAACCCAGGCAATGCGATGGAGTTACAGTACTCTGCACTATTTGGAGCATCCCAAATGCACAATGGACACGCCCATGGACCATTCTACAATGCAGCCAAGAAGTAACAGAGGAACATGTAACTGTGACCTTGTTATCACTTACTGGACAGATGTACCATAAAATGGTAAAAACCTTTACAAATACTGCTCTCAGAGAAGCCAAGCAAGTAAACCAGCAGCACACATAAGCCAAGGGCAGAATAAATCATACATGTATACCACATAAGAAAGCAACACACGACAGTCAATAGCATTAGATGTTAGCAGGACACAGAAGGAACAGAATGAATGTCCTCCTTCTACCCTACGACAGCATCAGGACAATAAAGTTATATCCCATCTTGTCTGGATCCAGAATAAACCTGATCAAGGTTCATGGCAAGCTGATGTGATTTTACGTACAGGATTCTTGGACTGGACATGAGTGAACATTTGACAACTCGGTAACGCTCAAACTCAGGTGTTAAGAGCAAACATTCCAGTTTGGCTTTATGTTTGCAGTTGGCCAAGGATGAGCATGGGACAATTATCAGCTCTTTAAATGAATAAGCTTCTAAGTTATTTTTAAAAATTCAAAAAATATTCAGTTAATAGATTACAGGCTAAACATAGCATCAATGCAGTTAACACTTGAGAGCAGAAGAGAACTTAAGGAACTTAATAGCCCTGGAAACATAAATGGCATACACAACAGCAAATCCAACTACACAGCTGAAGAAATATGAGCTGAGATACCCGTATCTTCCTGTGCTGACAGAGGTCATCGTACTACTTGACTAGCAGTGGGTGGTATAAAAAATTGTCTTCTAAATCTATTTTAGATGCAGTTTAAAAGAACGGTTTGTATATAAATTAAGAAATGTGGTTGTCATGGAAGCCAAATCTTTATAAGCCTCTAAAATTCCCAATTCGCTCCCTAAAATAAAAATTGCTGCATATCCCTTATCCATTCCTTTAAATTCAGTAGATCTGTTTTTCATCACAGCACAGTTTGCATTCCACAAGGGCCAATATCACTAGCTTACATAATAGTAAAACCAACCTTGACACAGACAGCACTAATTAACAGACATAAAAACAACTCAAGCAGCCACACAACACAGACTAATCCTTGGTGCTACAAATGCCAAAGAGATCTCAACTAGCACTTCATGTGTGTGTTTGCGCGTAGGTGGAGCAATCAGTCATTCATCCCAATCTTGCACATGTAAACAAGAAAATGCAATACATGTAGAATAGAGATTACATCTTACCTCATTCAAATGCATGGAAAAAAATAACAAAAAAAAGGATGGTAAAACTCTATAAACAAATAATTTTTCCTACTGAAGCTACAATGCTAATTTAATAAAATAATTTTAAATTCTTTCACTGCTGATACACTATCAGCGATACAGATAGTCTGGCAAACAGAAAAAATAGGTTGAGCACAATTCATTACATGACCTCAGGCTTCCCCCAAACAACAGATGCTGCAGACTGACAGGCCAATTCATTGTCATCATAGAGCCAACAAATCTGACAGACAGACCACTGAAAAATTCCCCAGCGCAGAGGAAGCCTCCACATTATTCACAATTCTGTCCTGCTTTATTCACAGCCGTGCTCCTTCCTTCACCCCTTGCACTGGATGTATGCCAGGAGAAAAGAGGGCTACAAGCAATGAAGGCACAGTTAGAGCAGCCTTACGGCTCTTCATGCTTTCACAGTGCCACCAAAATTGGCATCCCAACAAAGGAAATGCTTAAGGTCTTATTTTTCTCTAAGTCGACTTTGTGCCAGAAAATTCTTGGGAAAGCCTAAAATTGGGCTCGCAAAATTTAAAGCCTATAGGCCATAATCAAGAAGAACCAAATGCACCTTTTTAAATTAGCATTCTAAATTATCTAAGTGGAAACATCTTATCTTGAAAACTTTCTGCTTGCTTTGTTACAAGGATAGATACTTAACTGTGAATCCTTCCGAAAACATTCTAGTTGTATCTTTTCATTTATACATAACCACTGCAGGCTGTCCAACGTCCAAGTACAAGCATATCTCAAAATCAACATCTGCTCATAGGTCTCCTAAGTATTTTTCAGTTTAGAGCTGCCTCCCCTCTCTCCCCACCCCAAAGTGTATGTTTCAAGAAAGAAATGAAGATCTGGGAAAAACAGTTTGCTTTTGCAGGGGGATTCTCAATCAGTTTGGACTAAGGACTGTACAATTTAAAAAAAAAAAAAAGCCATGAATATATTGTATGCTTGCCTTAGATTTAGAAAAGATACCATTGCATTTATGTTCTGACAAGACACAGAATTCTTACACAAAGAGATTTCCAACACACAAGGAAGTCACAACAATAAATCAATAAACTTTCCTTTTTAAACAACTGTAGGTATATTGCTAATGACAATGACTGAGGATTTCTCCAACAGAATTAAATTTAACTGAAAAAGAATGCATTATACCAATGCACTTCAGTGCTAGCCAGAAGAACTCTGTATCATAAGAACACATTCGTACTCTACAAACAGGATTAAAAGCTATCTGCCACCAAATGGATTTCAATTTCTCAAGCCTGCATACAATCCCACAGGATTTCAACAAGATTCTGACCTCACAGCCTCAAGACTGAACAGGTAATAACTCCAAAATTTAAATCGACTTGAATCACGTTGAAAAAGCTTCGGATACTTTACTCTTGGATTCCTTTTAAGAAAGAGCAAGTACTGTGCAAAGGCAGAAAAGCAGTTCTGCTCTAAAGCAGATGTGAAGTTGATACACAAAGTACACACAGAAGTGAATCACAGTGGAGTACATGCACTACCCTTCACAAATTAAGGCTACCTAATTGTTTTGAGACATCTCCTTCCCACCCACCAGCTCACTCTGAAATAACTAATTCAGTTTTCATTTGCTGGGTAAAGTTGCCACCACACTATCCACGCCCACATCCGACTCATATAAACTGTCTTTTAATAAGCAGAATCCAGCAGAGGTCAGAAATGGCCCTAGACAGGAAATGCCTGGGTGTTTTCCATTCAGGCACTGCAGATTACTCTTCTACATGAAGACAGCCCAAGTCTAGGGTCATGCTGTTGTACAAACTTAATTTTAAATCATTTTCTGCTTAACCTGCACTATTACTCTTTGAAGATACTGTAAAAAGGAACTTGGAAACTTAGGAATTCAGTTGCCCTACTGGCATTTGTATTTCATAACATTTCTGTTAAATCTAATTAACTGTTATGTACCTTCTGGTTTTGACATTCTCATGACATAAGAAAAACAAATCATTAAAATACATTAATGAAAACTCAAACCAGACATTGTTCAACTCCACAGCCTTGATCCAAACTGGAGTGCATCACCACTTCCCTTTTATGATACCAGTACGAAACAGTAGCTTGCAATATCCAAGAATGATCTCAGGAACGTGACAGCACGAAGCTTTTTTGCACAGCACACCTGGAATATAACATGCCTGACTATTGCCTTACAGTACTAATTGATCACACAAGTGTTTTAAAAAACGTTTCCTGAATGCCTCCTAGTGAGAAGTGAAGTGCATCAACAGGATGTTATTTTAAAAGGAGAAATAATTGCCAGGGAATTAATAACTTGGCCTTATGCAACACTTATGCAGCCAGTTGGAAACACTAAACCATGAAGTAATTTGCATCCCCATCTCTCAGCAGGGCACAGATGGAGACTTGCAAAAAACCAAGCTGCGGGTCAGCACATTCAGTTGCAAAAAGCTCGAGGCATCATAACGCTAGCCCTCTTTGCAGAAGATAAAAAAAAAAAAAAAAACAAAACAAAAAAAACCAAACCCCAACCAACCAACCAAACTGCATCTTCTGGCCAATATCGATCTGCCAACAGCGATACTCCAAGACCCTGCTGTTTTACCGTTGCGCCAGGGAGAACCAAACTACCTGGGTGTCGTGGTTTAGGACACTGGGTTTTCACCACGGCTGCAATAAACGCGGGACGCCCTTCCAGAAGGCGGTGTTTTTGCCCCCGCAGCTGGCCAGCCGCGGAGCGCACCTTACACTTCCTCAGCCTTGCGGG